>CM035297.1:46464857-46567399 GCA_020226075.1 Hydropotes inermis | reverse complement strand
CCCCCCCCCCCCCCCCCCCCCCAGTATCTTTCGGTTGGAAGTGGGCAGGTACCTATTCCACCACCAAATAAAACTCAGGATTATCAACCAATATGGGAGATCCGAGAACCAGGAGTTGTCGTCCCAACTCTTTGTTCTCCCAGCTCTTTCTGACCCCAATGACTGCAGCATGCCAGACTTCGCTGTTCACCTATGTTCGCTGTTCGCTCCTCTCCAAGGAGGCAGAGAGGTATAAGAGGCCTCTGGTCGTATACCAAGGCTCCAGTCCACTCTGGGCAACTTGGTTGGTCGCCAAGAACTGTCAACTTTAAAAATGCACAACATATGAGTGGCGACTTAAGTTTTATTTGGGGACAAAATGAGGATTGCAGCCCAGGAGACAGCACCTCAGATAGCTCTGAGAAACTGCTCCAGAGAAGGGGGGGGGGGGTAGCCAGTGTATGTGATTTTGGTGAAGGGGGATTGCATGCTATCAAGCATATATTTTCCCAGAAGGATTCTACTAGTCTTGTGAAGCTTCGCTAGTCATGAAGAACAGTTGTCACCATGAAGGACTTTGATGCTTTTCTAGATATGAGGAGATGCAAGAATTGGGCTCATAAAGTCAGTTCCTGAAGATCTCTGACTCTCTGGAGACCTGTCCTGCCAGTTCTCCCCCTGAGCACTGAGTGCCTTGTCTTTCTTCACCTTGGACCCCCTTCGGGGGTTGCTGGAGGTCAGCAGTCACAGCAGCACATGACTTCGTCCTCGCAGATGGCAAGTGCCAATTTGTAGTCCACAGAGAGGGCCAGGCCTCTCTGAGGAGGTGACATTTGAGCAAGATGTGAACAGGGGGAATCTTCACAGGGGGACTCACTTAGGGACACTTTTTCTTGAGTGGTCCTCCCAGTTCCCCAACTAAAGGGGGTCAAACTGAGGTTCTGTGGCTTACAGAGGCAAGATTGGAATCCCCATCTTTTCTGTAACTACCAAATAAACCAGGACCCTGACCTTAAGCACCACCCCCCCCCCCCATTCTGGTCAGCCTGATGTCCACAGATGAGTGACCCTTGCTTTGCCCTGTGTCCTCTCCTGGCCACCCCACAAGTGTTTACTGGGTTCCCCTGATGTGGTTCTGAAGGAGTAAAGCCAGGGGCCAAGCAGGTTCATGTCCTGCCCTTGAACTTGACCCTGCCCCCTCGGGGCTGCGGCTGTCCCCCACACAGGCCCAGGAGTGGGGCCCAGCACCAGTCGTTACCCGGCCCTGGTGTTTGAGTGGTCATCGAGGCCCTAGTTGGGCTGGACTCCAGCACTTGGTGGAAGGTAGTCCCAGCTGGTGTTCCCTGGTCCCAGTGCTCAGTGGGGACGTGACATCTCTAACGGCAGTGCTCAGAAGCGGGCCTCTAAGGAAACACACATTTAGAGCATCATCTCCTTCTTCTTCAGAGACATTTACAAGGCCCCTGGGGGTTCTGGGCACGAGGCAGTGTGAACTGTTGGAGGTGCCACGGGCTTGATCTGGCATCCAGCTCTGACTGTCCTAAGCTGGAGCTCATGGGAGGCAAGCTGACACCCTTGACTTTTCCCTGAGGGTGGCAGGGGGCCTCTGAGAAGGGACCCTCTGGTGGCCCAAAGGGTGGAGAGGCCCCTACCCGCTGCAGAGGTTGCTTGTCTGTTTATTACAGAGCAGAGACGCTCTCTGTACTGGTCCCAGCCCAGCCTTTGGTGCTCCAGGAGGGAGAGCCCTGGCCCAGGCATGTGTGTGCGCGTGCATGTGTGTACATGTATGTGTACAAATACATGTGTGTGTACACATACACATGTGTACATGTATGTGTGTGCTTATGTGTGTATGTGTGGTGGGGGTCTACCCGAGGTGAGGGTCGAGAAGAGTGGCATGGGCAGCCCCTCCCCTTAACCTCCACTTGGCATCTCATGGGTCAGTCCCTCTGGGACCCTGTGTGTCCGCTTTGCCCCTACACGTGATCAGGGAGCACCCCCCCTTGTGCCGGGCAAGCTCTGGGTGCTGTGGAAGTGAAGGGAAGGAAACAGGCTTCCTGCCTTGAGGCGTTTATCCTCCAGGCAGGGGAGGCAGGTGACACCTGATAAAGGCACTGACCAGATCACTGGAGGGAGAAGCTTGTGGGGAAGGGGGGACCTTGGGTGACAGTAAGGGGTGTTGCAATCAGGGAAGCCTGGAGGGAGCCTGTTAAGTCAGCTGAGCCCAGGCGGGGATGAGGGGCAGGAGAGATGAGGTCAGGGGTCAGAGCGGAGCTCTGCAGGTCACTTGGACATCCAGCCTCTGAGAGGACCCAGCTGGGATGATCTGGAGAGTCTGACCGCGCCCTGTGGAGGGGGGGAGTGGGAAGGAGGGCGGCAGGGGACCAGCTGGGAGGCTGGGGCTCCCATCCGGCTGTGGGGACTGGGATGGCCTGGACCAGGCAGCGGCCAAGGAGGCTGTGACAAACAGCTGGGCTCTGGAGGACTTTTGAGGTGGGAGGGGGGTGGTTGTGGGATTTCCTGGAGGACTGGAAAGATGGTGGGCAGCAGAGGGTTTAACACTGACTCACATGTGTCCAGACTAGCTGAGAGGACGGCCTGTTACCTGCCGAGACGGATCAGAAGCAGGGGAGGGGGGTGGAGGAAGCCCAGGAGCTCCGTTCGTTCGGAGATTTGTCACACTGGGATGATGCGGCCCTGGGGACAGGCAGTGGCGCCGCTCAGGGGCAGAAGTTCACCCAGCTGGGGGTTGAGGGAAGAGACCCAAGCTGAGACAGAAACTTGAGTCATCCGAGCTCAGCAGCTTCTGAGCAGTGGGGTCAGACGTAACCGCCGGTGATGTGCAGACAGACCAGCCCCTGAGGGCTCCCGGCTGTGTGAGGTCAAGGAATTGGGGGAACCAGCAGGGGAGACAGTGGGAGAGGCTGGGAGCAAGAGGGGGACCTGGACGCCAAATGGAACATGGGGGGGCTGCTGACGACGGACGGGGTGGGGCGGGGACTCGGCAGGGACTTAGCGACGTGGCCTGGAGGAGAGCAGTGTCAGTGAAGAGAGAGCCGAGCGGCTTGTAAAGGCCTGCTGATGAGACAGTGTGTATTGATGCAGAAAGACAGGTGGATGGACGGGGGAGCGGGAGAGCCTCGCACTGAGGAGCGGGGGGTGACTTTTGTTGCTGTTCAGTTGCTCAGTCGTGTCCGACTCTCTGTGACCCCGTGGACTGCAGCACGCCAGGCCTCCCTGTCCTTCACCATCTCCCAGAGTTTGCTCAGACTCATGGCCATCGAGTCAATGACACCATCCAACCATCTCATCCTCTGTTGCCCTTTTTCCTCCTGCCCTTGGTCTTTCCCAGCATCACGGGAGGACTTGATCCCTCTCTCACACCGCACACAGCCCTCAGTCCCGGGCAGTAAATTCCAGGTCAGTACCGTTGTGGTTGTGCTTGGTCACTCAGTCAGGTCCGACTCTGCAACCCCATGGACTGTAGCCCAACAGGCTCCTCCGTCCATGAGGTTTTCCAAGCAAGAACACTGGAGCAGGTTGCCATTTCCTTCTCCAGGGGACCTTCCCGACCCAGGAATCAAACCTGAGTCTCTTGTGTGTCCTGTGTTGGCAAGTGGGTTCTTTACCACTGCGTGACCTGGGAAGCCCTTAGGTCGGTTGGCTCAATGGCAAACCTATCAGGGGAATAAGACAAGGAGGCTCCCTTCATGACCTTGAAACCAACACAGATTTGTGGTTTAAATAGAAATGCATGAAACCCACCAAATCTGTGAAAGAGACAGAAAGAGTTAGGAGAACAAGAAGAAAGGCCATCGACGAGAAACAGACCTCTGACATCCAAAGTACGTGAAAACTCTTCTTTTTTAAAAAAGTGTTTATTTATTGGGCTGTGTTGTGTCTTAGTTTCGGCATGCAAGATCTTTAGTTGTGGCGTGTGGGATCTAGTTCCCTGACAGGGAATTGAACCTGTGCCCCTGCACTGGGAGAATACAATCTTAGCCACTGGACCACCAAGGAAGTCCCCCAAATATGTGAAAAGTCTTAAAACCCAGCAATCAACAAGTGAATAAGAACAGACACCTTAGCAAGTGAGAAGTCCAGAGAGCAGGGAAGCCCATGGAGAGACATTCGGGTCTGCAGTGAAATGCATGTTAAAACCACAGCCAGCTACCTCTTCACACCCTCAGGAGCGGCCAGACCCTTATAACACCAAGTGCTGGTGAGGATATGGGGCAACAGGAACTGACATCCACCCCTGGTGGGGATGCAAATGGCTCCGCCGCTTTGGAAGACGGTTTAGCGGTATCTTACAAAACCAAACCTGCTCTTAGTATACGACCCAGGAGCCGTGCTCGTTGGAATATACACAAAGGAGATAAAAACGTGAATCTACACAAAAACCTGCCCATGAATGTTTATAGCTGCTTTCTGCTTAATTGCCAAATCTGGAAGCCACTGAGATGCCCTTCAGTAGGTGGATGGAAAAATACACTGCGGTCCATCCAGATAATGGAGCTTTGCTGTTGCTGTTGCTCAGCTGCCAAGACGTATCCGACTCTTTGTGACCCCATGGACCGCAGCACACCGGGCCTCCCTGTCCCTCACCATCTCCTGGAGTATGCCCAAGTTCACGTCCAGTGGAATATTATCCAGCACTAAAGAGAAATGAGCTATCAAGCTATGAAAAGACACACATAGATGCACATCTGTGAGTGAAAGAAGCCAGTCTGAAAAGGCTACAGTCCGTGTGGTTCCATCCGTGTGACACTGTGGAGAAGGCAGTCACTGAGACAGCAAGGAGTCTGATTTGGGGGTGGGGGAGGGGAGGAGGATCAGTGGGGAGACAGCACAGTCCTTACGAGGGCAGGTGAAGGACGCTGCTGGTGGTTTAAGGGTGGATACGGGACATTCTGGATTTCTCAAAACCCATAGAATGTACAGCTCAAGAATGAACCTGACTGTCAGCTATGGACTTTGGCTAATGATACTGTATCACTATTGGCTCTAGAGTAGGAAATGGCAACCCACTCCAGTATTCTTGCCTGGAGAATTCCATGGACAGAGGAGCCTGGCAGGTTACATTCCATGAGGTCGCAAGGAGTTAGACACGACTAAGTGACTAACACACATGCACACATTGGCTCATCAGTTTTAGCAAATGCATCAATAATGCCAGATGTTATAATAGGGGACTTGTGTGTGTCTGTGTGTGCTGGGGGTGGGTTTATGGGAACTCTTGTTCGTTGTTGTTCTTTCGATAAGTTGTGTCTGACTCTTTTTGACCCCATGGACTATATAGCACGCCAGCCTTCTCTGTCCTTCCCTATCTCCTGAAGTTTGCTCAAACTTGTGTCCACTGAGTTAGTGAGGCCATCCAACCATCTCATCCTCTGTCTTCCCCTTCTCCTCCTGCCCTCAGTCTTTCCCAGCATCAGGGTTTTTTCCAATCAGTCGGCTCTTTGCATCAGTCCTTCCCGTGATTGATACTACAGGTTAGAACTCTGTGCTACCTGCCAACTTCTCTGTATGTGTAAAACAATTCTAAAAAATAAAGTAGTGATAGAAAAATGGACCTGAAACTGTCACAACATTATTAATTAGCGATAGAAAAGTTTTTCTTTAACAGAAGAAAATCTTTATGTATTTCTTTTTTCATATTGAATTTATTTTCCTTGATTTCATATTTCCATTCTACTTCCTTCACAGGATTTTATCTTAGAATATATTTAAAATACTTGTTTATAAAATATAAAACATATTTTTGGAAAAAAAATAAAGAAAAATGGACATCGATCTCTCTCAGGGGAGAAATGATTGATTAGTTTATACCAAGATTAATAACTTCTGTTTCTCAAAATATACCATATTAGGAGACTGAAAGGCAAGTCACAGAAGGAAAAAAATTGTTTTCATTACACAAATATGATGAGCAACTAGTATCTGAGACACAAAAAGAGCATCAAACCCATAAAAAGACAACCTGATAGAAAAAAGAAAGCCAGGCCAATTGACCTCCTGCACACACGCAGAGACCCCCTGGGTGCCAAACAGACAAGAAAAGGGCTTATCTTCCATGTCATCAGGGAAGTGCCAGTCGAGTTCCAGGTGGAGATCCCACACACCCTCCGGAACGGCTCCAGGGGAAACACGGGATGAGCCGAGTGTGGTTGGGGTGCGGGGCAGGTGGGCACGCCGGGGAACGGGGACCGGCCCTCGGAGGCCGGGTGGCCCTGTCCACTGGGGCTGCTCCCCAGCTGTCCTGGCCAGCGGGGCAGATCCGGCAGAAAGGCACCTGCTCATGGAGGCAGAGACCGTGCTGTAACTGCCCCACAGGCAAGCCCGCGGCCCGCGGGAGCTTCGTCCCCGAGGTTGGAGGGCGGCGGGCGCTCCGCGGCACGGCCACTCAGCCTGCGGTGTGAGCGGCAGCACGTGTGGACCCGCAGACTCGGGTGGGGCTGTGGCCAGGCGTCCGGTCCTGCTCCACTCCCTCCCGTCAGTCGTGGAGCGGGCAGGGAGGGCACAGGTGGGCAGTGGGCGCTCTCTGCACCGGCCTCTGCCCCGGGTCGTGTCTGGATGGGTCTCTGAGCCCCCAGCCTTGAGTTATGCTCTGCGCCTGCGGCTTCAAGCATCTTGAGGGAGGAGGGGTGCAGCGGACGGGCGCGGCGGAGCGCAGAGCTGGGCACGGTGCCCTTGGGTGCGGGCGGGAGTGCTTTGTCACCAGGTCCTCCCCTGGGTGGGTGAGGGCACAGCTGAGCTGCCGACTCTCGCCCCTCCCTGTCCTCCCTGCCTGGCCTGCCTCCCAGGCCGAAGTCGCCCTGCCCTCAGGCTCGCAGGTGGGCGGCGGGGGTGCAGCCCCGGGGGTGCAGACATAAGGCTCTGTGCTGCCGGGGCCACGTGAGGGGATTAGCTTCAGGTCAGCAGACCCTGGACTGGGGCTGCTGGTGGGGGAACGGTGGAGCCGTGAGTTGTTGGAGAGTTAGGGCAGAGGAGGGGGTGCCTGAGTGAAGGGGAAGATGGCACAGGGTCCATGCCTGGGCACAGGGTGGATCAGGGAGGGAGGTCCACGCTGGGAGCCAGAGGAGGATCAGAGAGGTCCATGGCCAAGAATAGAGGAGGATCTGGAGTCTGTGCTGGGCCCAGAGGGAGATCGGGGGTCCACGCCCAGGCACTGGGAGGACGGGTAGGTGTACGCTCAGACACAGGTGCTCGGAGTTACCCCTGGCGCAGCTTAGGGACCCTGCCCTGCGGGGCAGGCTCTGGCTTGGCTGAAGCACCCTCCCACTCCCCAGCCCCAACCCCTGGACAGGGTCATTCAGGGTCTCCTGCCCTGGCCTCTGCTCCCGGCGCCTCAGTCCAGGTCTCTGCAGGATGGGGACAAACAGCGTCCAGGGCCCGCGGTGGCTTCACACTCGCCCTGGACGTCTCCTCCCCACTGGCCTCTGCTTCCGCCCTGCCCCCCGGCCAGGAGTGTCCTCCAGCGAGGGCCTGACTCTAGACCAACACGGAGCTGTGGGCGGGTGGCTGCTTGGGTGGGTGTTTCTGGTGCTCCCGGATGGGCCCAGACGCTACAGGGCAGAGTCGCTTTCTCCAGTTCCGGGGGTGGACCCGTTGACCTGTGAGGTTATTCCCCTCAAATCCCCCGCCCACCACACGTGCACATGCGTGTGCGTGACCGCTAGTGGTCGATGGTGCTGGGCTTTCTGAAATCCCAGATTCTGAGATGGAGAGAGAGAGCACAGTGGCGCTCAGGGCCTCTGTCCAGGCGCCAGGGAAAGGAAGACCAGGGTCCCAGTGGCTCACAAGCCCTCTGGAGCAGGCCTCCCAGCCCCGAGAACAGAGCCCTGAGCCATGGCCTGCCTCTGTCGTGTTTTCTCTGGGAAGGTGTGATGGGCGGGGAGGAGGGGGTGGGTAGCCACACGGGGCCCTTGGGCCCCCAGGAGCCCACAGAGCCTCCCGTGCTGGGCGCCTGGAGCGGCTGCAGGCGGACTTGCCTCCCCCACACCAGTTTGGTTGGGGGCCCCTCCTTCTCTGACAGAGCCCTCCACACTCCAGGTGCCAGCTTCCACGCTGCAGGCTTCGGATGAGCGGGACTCAGGCAGCCCTGACTTCCCAGTGACAGTGTTACTCGCTGAGTTGTAACCGACTCTTTCGACCGCGTGGACTGTAGTCCGCCAGGGTCCTCTGTCCATGAGATTCTCCAGGCAAGAATCCCGGAGGGGGTTCCTGACCCAGGTACCAAACGCAGGTCCCCCGCATTGCACGTGATTCTTTACCACCTGTGCCACCAGGGTAGCCCTTCCTGGGGCGTCTAGACCCAATCCACGTCTTCAGCCAGCGCTCGGCCCGGACACAGGCTGGGCCTGTGCCGAGGGGACCAGTGTGGCCCAGTGCGGAGGACAACCTCCCTCCTGAACCACGAGCAGGAGGCGGCCCAGCCTCAGCGCGGGCGGGTGAGGGGCGGCCCCGCAGGCCTCTGGGACTTGGGGAGCGGCGTGGGCACAGGCCCCGGGCTGGGGTGGGGGGCAGCTCCAGGGTGCAGAGAAGCTCTGGGGGAGGTGGGGAGAGTGGGGGGTGGGCAGAGGGATGGCTGGCTGCCTGGCCCCAGGTGGTGTGCCCAGGGGGCTAGGCCAGGCTGTGGGAGGCCCCGGAGTGAGAGCCCTGGCCCCACTCACGGGCCCACAGTTCAGCTCAGCCGCTCAGTCGTGTCCGACTCTCTGTGACCCCATGGACCACAGCACGCCAGGCCTCCCTGTCCATCACCAGCTCCCGGAGTTCACTCAAACTCATGTCCATCACGTTGGTGATGCCATCCAACCATCTCATCCCCTTCTCCCCCCACCTTCAATCTTTCCCAGCATGAGGGTCTTTTCAAATAGTCAGCTCTTCATGTCAGGTGACCAAAGTACTGGAGTTTCAGCTTCAGCATCAGTCCTTCCAATGAATATTCAGGACTGACCTCCTTTAGGATGGACTGGTTGGATCTCCTTGCAGTCCAAGGGAGTCTCAGGAGTCTTCTCCAAAACCACAGTTCAAAAGCATCAATTCTTTGGCGCTCAGCTTTTTTTATAGTCCAACTCTCACATCCATACATGACTACTGGAAAACCATAGGCTTGACTAGATGGACTTTTGTTGGCAAAATAATGTCTCTGCTTTTTAATATGCTGTCTATGTTGGTCATAACTTTCCTTCCAAGGATTAAGCACCTTTTAATTTCATGGCTGCAGTCACTATCTGCAGTGATTTTGGAGCCCAGAAAAATAAAGTCAGCCACTCTTTCCACTGTTTCCCCATCTATTTGCCATGAAGTGATGGGACCAGATGCCATGATCTTAGTTTTTTGAATGCTGAGTTTTAAGCCAGCCTTTTCACTCTCCTCTTTCACTTTCATCAAGAGGCCTTTTGTTCTTCTTCACTTTCTGCCATAAGGGTAGTGTCATCTGCATATCTGAGGTTATTGCTATTTCTCCCAGCAATCTTGATTCCAGCTGGTGCTTCTTCCAGCCCAGCGTTTCTCATGATGTACTCTGTATTGAAGCTAAATAAGCAGGGTGACAATATACAGCCTTGACGTACTCCTTTTCCTATTTGGAACCAGTTTGTTGTTCCATGTCCAGTTCTAACTGTTGTTTCCTGACCTGCATACAGCTTTCTCAAGAGGCAGGTCAGGTGGTCTGGTATTCCCATCTCTTTAAGGGTTTTCCACAGTTTATTGTGATCCACACAGTCAAAGGCTTTGGCATAGTCAAAGCACCCACAGGCACCCACAGAAGGATGGTGTGTGGATGCCAGGAGGCCGGCTCTCAGGCAGGCCTGAAGCCGGGAAAGCCGTGGGGATGTGGAGAGAGCAGGGACCCAGGGGTGACGTCCCCCACCTCCTGCATGTGATGGCGGCTTGGCGGTCCTCCAGGTAGAGGGCGTGGGCCTGACGAGGATGGTGCCTTAGGGACAGACGGAGGGATTGACCAGACAGGGATGGATGGCTGCAGGGGGTGAGGAAGAGGGCCAGGCTGCCCCGACCGTTTCCCCATCCTGGCTCCTGCAGGTGAGGAGAGGCACTCCTGTCTGGGTCCCGTGGCTGCCAGAAAAAGCCCCACAATCCGCAGAGTCGCACCCGACAGCTTGGAGACCCCAAGTCTGAACTCGGCTGCTTTGGGCTAAAATCAGGTGTGGCAGGCTGCTTCCTGCTGCGGGACCCGGGGCCGGCCTGTTCCTGCCGTTCCCGCTTCTGGAGGCGCCATGGGCCTGTCTGTGCTCCTTTCCCCATCCTTCTGGCTGCTGGCGCACCACCCTGTCCTTCACTTCCTGAGAGCCCTGCAGTGACCCTGGACCCACCCCAGGAGCCCAGGACTCTGTCCTTCTCACGGCCCGCAGCTCGCTCACTCCCAGGGGCCCCTTGGTCACAGCAGGCCACACTCCACGGGTGGAGGGGGGTGGGGCGTGGACGGCTTTGGGAGGGGTGTTACCCTGCCCCACCACAAGCACTGTCGCTCCTTGAAATGGGGAACGTTGAGCTGATGACAAGGAATTCCGTTTTTAACTTTTCTTGTCTTTTTATTTTTGGGTGCTGTGTCTCCGGTGTTGCGTGGGTCTTATCTCGTTCTGACGATCGGGGTCTGCTCGCCAGGCATAGTGCGGTGGGTTCTCTCGCTACAGACCATGGGCTCTGGAGCTCGGGCTGGGCATTTAGGGCGCAGGGGTTCAGTTGCCCCGTGGCAAGTGGACTCACCCCGGACCAGGGACCGAGCCCGTGTCCCCTGCATTGGCAGGTGGATTCATAGCCCTGGACCACCAGGGAAGCCCGGGGAAGTTCAGTTTGAGGCCCGGAGCGTGTGTGGTGCTGGTGGGCTGGTCCTGCTGGAACAGGTGTCCCCAGGGCACGTGGACATGTGGGCAAAGTCAGAGCAAGGTCAGGAGGGGGATGGGGGTGAGTCAGCTGGCAGTGGCGCTGGTCGGGTGAGACAGAGAGAGGAAGTGGGTAGGTCAAGGGGGTGCCGGGTGGAGGCCCCAGACAGATTGGACACGGGTTGGGCTGGAGGGCAGGGAGGCTGGACTCGGGAGGCCCCAGAGCTGAGGGGCGGGTTGGGGGGGGCTCTGTTCTTCCCGAGTCTGCTGGGCTGGGCTGGGCTGGCCCTGCACTGCTGGTTTTTGCCGCCGACTCTGTGTGTGTTGCGAAGAGTTGAGTAAGGTCTGTGGCTTCCGCTGAGTACTCACGGGCCCTCCCAGTGCCCCGCAGAGCAAAGATGGGCAGAGGGACACCGCCTGAGAATCTGCACTCACCTCCACCCCACATGTGGCTGGGCCCATCCACCAGGCAGTTGGCCGTGGCCGGCCTCCGCCCACAGCTCCACCCTGGGCCAGCTTCCCCCGAGGAGGGGCCCAGCCTCCACACGCCTCAGTCCACCTGGAGATGTCCTTGGAGCAGAGCAAGGGGGTACCCACATCGCTGACTCCTCATGGTGGGGCCACGGGACCTTCTGGGGTGGGGGCACAAGTGCAGGGGAACCTGCCCCCCCAGGAGCCAGACGTGGGTTCCCCTCCAGTCCCAGGACGGCTTGTTCCTGAAACACACAGTGTAGCTCTTCCTGATGCCCCCACCCACCCTCCACCCACGGCCATGCAGGGCCGGTTCCCAGTGGTGGGCAGGTGGTGGGCGGTCAGTGCCTGCCCATTCTGGGGGTGCCAGCTCCTCCGAGATGCCCACCCCTCCCAGGCAGCTGGACAGACAAGCCCGGGGCTGCAACACCCACTGACTTTGGAGCAGTGACTCAGCAGAGCAGGGCGAGTGGGCAGGGTGGGGAGGAGCCCCTGTGTCCCCAGAACAATGCCCTGCTTCTTCCGGGCTCGGCTTCAGTCGCTCGGACACCGAATGATTCTGTCGTGGCCAGAGCGGGAGCTGAGAGGCGGGCAGCAGGGGCCTCGGCCCCACCTGGAGGCCTTCACTTCCAATCCTGGAGGGACTGGGAGCCGAGGACTCTGACCCCCACTCTGTGCGGGGCCCCGGGTGTCCCGGCTCTTCCCCAGTTAACTGCCCGCGGGAGCCCGGATGAGAACAGACTCCTCCCCAGCGCCAGCCCTCGGACGAGGGTTCCCCAGCCCCCTGTGCCTCAGTCTCTTGTCTGTAAAGTGGGGTCACGTTGCAGACTCTGTCCTGCAGGGAGAGAGCCCAGGGCAGGGGCATGTGTGTGCATGCACGCGTGTGTGTACATGTGTGTGCGCACGTGCGTGTGTACTCCTGTGTGTCTATATGGGGGGGTGGGCGTGGGCAGCTCACCGTGTAACCCACCCCCCTCCGTCCCCTCTGGCCTGCTGGGTTAGGGTTACGGGTTAGGGGGTTGGGGTTAGGTTAAGGTGGGACAGGAGGGGGTCTTGGGCTAGAGCACGTGGGGCCTCCGAGGAAGGACTCCAGAGCTGTGGGGCGTTGGTGGGGCCGTGAAGCAGAAGGCACCCGGTGTGGCCAGTGTGGTGGAGGGGAAGCAGGAAGCCCGGGCAAGGGGGGGGGGAGGCTGGGAGGATGGGCCGGACGAGGGGAGAGAGGGGAGGGGTCCCTGGCCTCTCCTGGAAGATGCCCCCCAAGGAGGAGCTCGTCTGAGGGGCACGTGTGAATGCTGCTGCGACCCCATCGGGTGCCAGTGGGCAGTGGGACCCGAGGTCTGGGGTCCGAGGAGGCCCCGGCTCGGTGTGCACTGCGGGGGCAGGGGCCCCCAAGGAGGAGCCCGAAGAGCAGGAGACGGAGCGGCTGGAGGGGATCCAACAGGAGCAGAGAAGGTTCTGGAAGCCGAGAGCAGGCCCCGGCCACCCTGGAGCGGCCATCAGCCTGGCCAGTGCTGTGATGCCACCAGGGGCCCAGGCTGGGAGGCACCACCGAGGCTGCCTGTGTGGCCCTGGGGACCGCCAGGGGCAGCTTGGAGAGGTCCGGCGGGGGCGGAGACGCGGGGGGTGTGGTCCTTCCCGGGAGGGTGGCCGAAAGCGGGGGGTGGGGGGGGGGGGGGGGGGGCAGTGGTAAAGACATGTCCCCGGGAGAGCCCCAAGGGGAGACGGCCTCGGGTGTCAGGGGCTGAGGGGGGTGCAGAGGCTGAGACCCGGGGCCAGCCTCCCAGGATCAGCCAGGCAGCTAGAGGCCGCCCTCCCCGCCCCCCAGCCCAGCGCCTGACCGAGTGCCCGGGGGCCCCAGGCCTGCTGACCTGCGCGGGGCAGGCAGGCCCGGCCAGCCGCTTCCTTCCCTTTCTGCCCGGGATTCCCGCTGTCTGTGTCAGGAGCCACGTGAGACCGCCTCGAACCCAGGCTCTGCCCCACTCCATCCGGGCGGAGGCAGGGGGTCAGCCCCTCTGCTCTGAGCAGCGCCCCCCACCCCACCCCTTGCCCACCGGCCTGGCGTCTCGTCGGACGGAGGCCTGTGGTTCCTGTTGCCCCAGCCAGGCCCTGCCCGGAGCACCCCTCCTTCCACCTGCTGAGACCAGGGCGGGGGCGCCCCCTTGACCCGGAGTGCCCCCACTGGGCGCAGACAGCATCCAGGAGCTCAGACACGGAGATGTTATTACCCTGGGGGTGCCCCAGGGCAGCAGGCTGGTGGTCTCCAGAGGGGGGAACTGTGGCCTGGGACTCAAGCTAACAGCACAGGAGTCCCAGGGACGGAGCAAGGCAGGGGGTCAAGAGACCAGCGTGGGGCCGGGATGGGGTCCCAGCAGAGGGGAGCAATGTGGGGGCGGGGCAGGGGTCCTAGAAGCCTCTGCCTGCAGACTGGTGGCCAGCGCCCCTACAGCCCCCAGCCCCCCGGCTTCACCCACAAGCGCATCCTCACCTGATCCCATCCATGCACTCAAGGATGCCTCCAGCCCCACTCTTGCAGAAGCTCCCGGCCCTGTCAGGGTGACAGTCAGGGTCCCCTCCCTGCAGAAACTGTAAAGCCTCCTTGCCGTGTCTTGGAAAGAGAGCCCCTCCTCCGTGGGGACAGAGGTCCCTGCCAGGCAGAGGGCCTGAGGCCTGCTCCGAGCTGCATTTCTGGCCACCCCTCCTGCCACCTAATCCTCCACGAGGCAGCCACTCCTGTGAAGGTGAATTTTCTGTGTCAACTCGACTGGCCCCTGAGGGGGTCCCAGATATTCGGTTAAATGTTTCTTGATGAGCTGTTCAGTCGCTAAGTCGTGATTGACTCTGTGAGCCCGTGGTCTGCAGCACGCCAGGCTCCTCTGTCCTCCACTGTCTTCCTGCCGGACAGCCTGAGCTGGGACTCGGGTCCACACTGCCTGCTCCGGGGCCTCCAGCCCAGAGACCCTAGACACTGGGACTCCACCTCTGTAATTGGGTGATCAATTCACTACAAGAAAGGAAGGTGGATTGAGATAGTCAGACGTCCTATGGGTTCTGTGTCTCTCGAGAGCCCTGAGCTATACAGCCTCTGGGTCCCCAGGACCAGGGCTCTGTGACCCCATGTGGTGAGGGACTGTTGCGGATATAACCAGTGGAAGGATGGCGCGATACGGCAATCATCTTGGATGAATGTTATTCGCTCAGTCATGTCCGACTCTTTGTGACCCCACGGACTGCAGCCCGCCAGGCTCCTCTGTCCATGAGATTCTCCAGGCAAGGATACTGGAGTGGGCTGCCATTTCCTTCTCCAGGGGACCTTCCCAACCCAGGGATGGAACCCAGGTCTCCTGCACTGCAGGCGGACCCTTTACTGACTGAGCTACAAGGGAAACCCATCTTGGATGAATGGGGAGGCCCTAAAAGTGATCACAAGGGTCCCACAAGAAGGGGGCAGGAGGGTCAGAGTCCGAGAGAGTCTGGAAGGCTCGACGCCGCCACCTTTGAAGATGGAGGAGAAGCAGGCTGCAGGCCAAGGATGCGGGGCCTCTAGAAGCTGGGAAAGTCAAGACGGATTCACCCCTGGGGCCTGCAAGAGAAGCCAGCCTGCGCCACCTCGGCTTTAGCCCGCGAGACCCGGTCGCATGCCCTGTCCCAGCTGTAAGATGATGGGTGTGTGTTAAGCCTGACATCGGTGGTGACTGGCTCAGTCCCTGCAGCAAAGTGACCCAGAACCCCGGGCGGGTGACCAAACACCCAGTCAGCCGGGGCTTTTCCTGCTTCAAAAGTGAGAGCATTTTCTAGAAACCGCTCAGCCCGGGGGCAGCGGGGAGGCGGTCACCCTCACTGGCCTCTCACCCACGAGTCCCCGGCTCGCGGCCACAGGCCGAATGATGACTGCATTCCTGTGTGTTTGCCGTGCCAGGGCGGAAGGTGGCCTGGAAAGCTCAGGTAGGGAGCATCCGGCCTTTGAGATGCTTTGAGAGACGGGGCTGTGATCCCATTTCATGGGCGTTGGACATTTCACCCCACAGGCGGGCAAGCCCTATGCCTGCCCCACTCAAGACCAAAAAAAGAAAGAGCTCAGAGTCGGTGAGAGAGAGAGACACGGATGGTTTAATGGACGAGGGGTGGTCCCGGAGCAACCCGGCCATGTACGGTGCACTGTGGTGGGGAGGTTACTGGTCACGTACCTGAAGCTGACATCAGTTTGGCTCCAGGGTTAGAGGGAGACCAGCAGAGGGACGTGACCCCCCCCTGCCCTTCTGACGATGATCACAGTGGAGATAGTTCTGGTCTGTTAGTGAGGATAGCTCAGTCCTTACTCACTGGCTTCGGGGACAAGTATGTAGACCTGTACCAATCAAGCTGTAGGATCTGAAGATTAGACCAGTCCTCACTTGCTGGGGCCAGGGGCAGGTAGACCTGTATGGATCAGACTCTATGACTAAGAGGGAAGTTCAGCGAGGTGAGTGGGGTGAAAGTGAGGTGGTGACCCATCAGTGGGAATGTACTGAGAGCAAGAGAGTGGCCGTCGTGGGTGGCCCGAGCGCCCGCCACGGGAGAGGACGGAGGCTCGGACAGGTGGCGTGAGGAGCTCCCGAGCAGGGGAGTCAGGACTGTCACCCCAGAGTCTGGCTCCCAGGGCTGAGCTCCCCAGGACAGAGGGGCCGGGGGCATCCACTCAGCCTCTGTGCCTCCCTTCCCCCGCACAGGCCGGGGACAGGGCATCTGGGCTGCACCCCTCCTGCCGTTGTCCCCGCATCAGAAACAGCCTCCCAGAGTCAGCGAGTCCTTCCTGCCCCTCCTCGGATGGATGCATGCTTGTGTGTTATCAGCTTTATGCCCCTTGCGATGAAGGCCAAGAGTGCTCAGAGGTTGTTCAGTGTGAGCATCAGCCTGGGGTCCCGGGACAGACCCACAGCCTGCGGGCTCACAGGGCGGACACTCCCTGTCTCCCGTCCTGGAGACTGGAATCTGAGACCCAGGTGTGGGCAGGGCTGGTCCTCCTGAGGCCTCCCCCTGGGCGTGCAGACTGTCGTCTCCTCCCCGCACCTTCACAGGGTCGTCCCTCTGTGGGTGTCCGCATCCTGACCTCCTCTCCTTTGAGGACCCTCGTCCTGAGGGATTGGGACCCACCCCCATGACCCCATTTTACCTTAACCCCAACTTGCAAGGCACCACCTCCAAATTTCTGGGGTGCTGGGGTCAGGACTCCAAACGGTGACTTTTGGGGACACATCTCAGTCCGTCGTGGGCAGTGTCCTCCCCCCCGCCCCCTGTTTCCTCACCCGAAGCACCCCACCTCTTTCAGTAGATTCTTGCTGCGCTCACCTCCATGTTACTAAATAACAGCTTATTTCCAAAGAGCAGCTATTTCTAAACAGCAGTCGCTGTTGTGCTATTTCTGTCTGGATCATGTGCTGACTTCCCAGGAGAGAAGACAGAGCTGCGCATTCCTCCCCCAAGCGTTCTCCGCACCGCTTCTCGAGGCCCACCCTGGGCCTGCCAGTCCTGTCCGATTTGCTCCCTGCAGCCCCCAGACTCGGGGGCTTGTCAAGGGTGAATCTGCCTTCTCTGCCCTCCCCCATCCGTCCTCTCCTCCAGAAACTCCCCGAGGACTCCAGAGTACTTGGAAGCAGAGCCAAGTTCTACTCGGCTCTCCCCAGGCCTGAAAGCCGGTCCGCCGCTGCGGACCCGTGCACCCCGGAGACCCTTCCCCCTGGGCCCTGGGGGTGCTGGCTCCCCCGCCCCGCCCCATCTCCTGTGCTCAGGTGACACCTCCCGTGCCGCGCTCGCAGAAGCCTGCTCGTGTTCCTCCTGAACCTTCCCACTCGGCCTCCCCTGCACCTGCTCCGTGACCATCCAACAGACTGCACCGTCTCCCCCTCCCCGTTTTATTTGGTGCACATGGGGCCTGCAATAAACCACGTCTTTTTAAAAACTCTTTTTACCCTTGAAATTCTCAGCTTCCTTTATTTTTCAAAAGCCTTACTTATTTATTTTTTTTCTCTTTTTTCAAAATTATTTCTCCTTGTTTATGGAGCTGCACCGGTCCTAGTTGCGGTACATGCGAACTTTGAAGCCGCACGTGGGGTCTAGTTCCCCGACCGGGG
This sequence comes from Hydropotes inermis, assembly GCA_020226075.1. Taxonomy (NCBI): domain Eukaryota; kingdom Metazoa; phylum Chordata; class Mammalia; order Artiodactyla; family Cervidae; genus Hydropotes; species Hydropotes inermis. The sequence goes on along the minus strand of CM035297.1, from coordinate 46,549,995 downwards.
ACTGAACCCTGGCCCCCTGCACTGGGCGTGAAGAGTCTCAGCCACTGGACCACCAGGGCAGTGCCTGTTTACTTTTTGATTGGAGTCTAGCTGCTTTACAATGTTGTGCTGGTTTCCGTTGCACAGTGAAGGGAGTCAGCTACATGTACACACATGTCCCTCCCTCTTGGACCGCCCCTGCCCCAGCATCCCACCCTTTAGGCCACCCCAGAGCCCCGAGCTGAGCTCGCTGTGTAGATAGCAGCTCCCACCGGCTGTCTGCTCCCCTCGCGGGAGTGCCTCTGTGTCAGCGCCGCTCCATCAGTCCGTCCCACCGTCCGCTTCTCTCCGTGTGTGCATGAGCCTGTGCTCTTCACCTGTGCCTCTGGTCCTGCCCCAGACCACGTCTTCAAAGGACACACCTGAGTGTTTCCATCCACGCCTGCTCTGCGGGCACGCCTTGGGTTACACGCTGTGATCTGCCACAAGTGTTCTATTGCCCCGTGGCCCCTCTCCCCTCCCGCCCTGCTGGCTCCAGGCATCCCTGGAGTGGCCTGGCCTCCCGCCCTGCAGACACGCTCCTGTCCCGGAGGCGGGCGGGACTGGGGTCAGCTCGGGGCCCTTCCTCTGCTCCCTCTTGTTCGCATCAGCACTTGGAGATCCAGCTGCCTGCCCGCCTCTGTCAGGGAAGGAGCTTCCTGCTGCTACCGCAGCAGAGCCCCACGTGCCGAGTGGCCTGAAACAACCCAGATCTAGGATTTTGCAGGTCTGGAGGCCAGCGGTCTGAATCGGGTTTCACTGGGCCTGAATCCAGGGGTCACAGGACCAAGCTCCCGCGGGGACTCCAAGAGAAAACCTGGATCCTGGCACTTGCAGCTGCTGGGGGACCCCATCCCTTGGCTGGTGGCCCACCTCCACCCCTAAAGCCACCGCCGTTTGTGGCCAGTCCCCAAGCCACGGCAGTCAGGCAGTCACACGTCCCCCCCATTTCCGTCTTCCCTCCCTAGCCCACTTCTAAGCCCCTCGTGATCATGTCACTCACTTGAGTAATCCAGATAATCCCCCATTTTGAGGTCAACTGCCCAGCAACCTCAATTCCCTTTCGTAACTGGACGGGATCACGGGGTCCGTGGGTTAGCACGTGGGTGTCTTTAGGAAGCATTGTTCTGCCCCCACGATCAGTCTCATTAGCTTTTAAACATTTTTATTGAAATATCGTTGATCTACAATGCTGTGTTAGCTCCAAGTGGACAGCAAAGTGATTGGGTTTATGTGGATTCTTTTCCATCATCAGTTATCGAAAGATACTGGGGCACGGCAGGTCTCTGCTGGTTGTCTATCTTGCCTATAGTAGCGTGCTTACTTCAGTGTGAAACCCTAATAAATCTCTCCCCAACCCTTTCCCCTTTGGTGCCATAAGTTTACTTTCTATGTCTGTGAGTCAGTTTCTGTCCTATGAATAAGTTCATTTGGATCATTTTTTTAGATTCCACATATAAGTGATATCATATATATTTGTCATATATAATAGGTCATGTATTTGTCTTTCTCTTTCTGACTTGCTTCACTCAGTATGATAATCTCTAGTCGTATCCGTGTCGCTGCAAATGGCATTATTTCAGTCTTTTTTATGTCTGAGTAGTACTCTGTGGTACATATATCACATATTCTGGATACATTCTTTTGCTGATGTACGTTTAAGTTGTTTCTGAGTCATGACTATTATGAATAGTGTTGCCGTGAACACTGGGGTGTGAACATATATCTTTTCAGATGAGCATTTTGTCCATGTCCACCACCGGGAGTGGGATAGATGATCATATGGTGATTCTGTTTTTAGTTTTTTGCGGAACATCTATACTTTCTCCACAGAGACTGCACCAGCTTCCATTCCCACCAACGGTGCAGGAGGGTTCCTGCTTTTTGCTGACGTGTACTCTCCTGGTTCCCCAGGTATCCCTAGTGGCAAAGAACCTGCCTGCCAGTGCAGGGGACATAAGTGATGTGGGTTCAGTTCCTGGGTCGGGGGGTCCCCTGGAGAAGGAAATAGCAACTCACTCCAGTATTCTTGCCTGGAGAATCCCATGGAGAGAGGAGCCTGGTGGGCTACAGTACTCAGGGGTGCAAAGAGTCAGACAGGACTGAAGTGACTGAGCATCAGTCGCTCCTATAATAAGTGTGCTGTCCTTCTGGGTAAGTGTTGGCGGACACGTGGTGGATTCCAGCTGAGGACCATGCCACCTAACGCTGCTGGAACGTTTGTGGGCATGCCTGCTTTTGGTCCTGAGTAAATATCCGGTAGTGGGATGGCTGTGTCATATGCTTGGAGTGGGTAATTTTTAAAGATGTGTTCAAACAGTGTTCGCAAAGCATTCCTTTCATTTCCCACCACCACTGGCCCAGCACAAGGAGCCCCACGGCCCCGCAGCCTCACTGGCCTTTTTTGTGGTTGGCAGTCTCCATCTTAACTGTTCAGATGGGTGTTTGCTGGTTTCTCGTGTGGTTCTAGTTTGTGTTTCCCCAGTGACTTAGGAACTAGGGCGTCATTTCACGTGCTCATTGACCATTTCTTCTTTGTGAAGTGCTCACTCACATCTTTGCCCTGTTTTCCTAGTGTGTCTTATTATTGAGCAGAAAGACTTCTTTATGTATTCTGGACACAAGTCTTTGTGTTTCTGCAAAAAGCTATAAGTATTGTAAAAGCAAAAGCATTGTAAGTATTTTTTTTTCATGCCTGTGACTCGTCTGTTCATTTCTTGAACAGTATCTTTCAAAGAGATGTTTTAAAAAAATTAATGTCAATTTTATTGGTTTTTGTTCCTCTTATGCTCTTTTTAGCATGTTTTATTTAACAAATCTTTGCTAACCTTGAGGTCAGTAAGATTTCCACCTATGCTTTTTTTCCCGCAACTTTACTACTTTCTGTCTTATATTAGGTCCATGAATTAATTTTTGTCTACAATGTGAGGTAAGGTTTCTTGTCTACCTTATGGCGACCTAGTTGTTCCACACCCTTTGTTTAAAAGGTATATAATCCATTCTCTATTGAATGGACTTGTTAGCCGTGTGTGGCTGGGTTTGCTTTTGGACATTAATCCGATCCATCTACCTATGTGTCTATTTTTATACCAACATCATGCATGTTTGGCCTTCACTGAAGTTTTATAATAAATCCCGTAGGGCAAGCTGCTCATCAGTGCTCTTTTTCAGAATCATTTCAGTCATCTTTTGTTGGTTGCATTTGCATATGAATTTTTGAATAAGCTTGCCAATTTCTACAAAACATATTCTCCTGGAGCGTTGACTCAGATTGGGTTGAATCTGTAGATCATTTGGGGAACAACACTTATTTCACTTTTTTTTTTTTCTATCCATGGATACTGTATATCTCTGTTTATTTTACAATTTCTCTTAAATATTTTATAGTTTCAGAGTTCAAGTCTTGGTCTTCTTTTGTCAAGTTATAATCTAAATATTTACTATTTATAGTCTCTTGTAAGTGGTTTTCTGAAGCTTCAGTTTTTGGGACTTCCCTAGTGGTCCAGTGTCCTGCCCTTCCAATGTAGGGGGCACATGTTCAGACCCTGATTGGGGAACTAAGACCCCATGTGCTCTGCGGGGCAGCTGAAAATAAAACAAAAAGCTCAGCCAAACCCCTTTGATTTCCAAGTGTTCATTATTAGTGAGTGGAAATGAATCTGAATGGGGCCCTGGGGGGCTCCCGGGCAGAGAGGCCTTTCTGTCCCCCTAGTTCTTGTGGGCAAGACTCCAGTCTCCATGACCTACCTTCCCCGAGTTCGAAGTGCAGATGTAACTGTTGCTATTTGAGGGAGAAGCAGCCGTGAAACCAACTGAGGCAGGATAAAAGGGAGAAGAGAAGGTCATCAAGATCAGGAGACTGACCACCTGAGAAGAGATGAGTTTGTTCGGTTGCTAAGTCGTGTCTGACTCTTGACATGGTCTGCAGGCTTCCGTGCCCCTCACTATCTACCAGGGTTTGCTCAGACTCCCATCTGTCGAGTTGGTGATGCCATCCAACTATCTCCGTGCAGTGAGTCAGCTCTTTGTATCAGATGGCCAGAGCATTAGAGCTTCAGCTTCATCATCAGTCCTTTTGGTGAGTATTCATCAATCCTTCAGGACTGACTGGTTTGATCTCCTCAAAGTCCAAGGGACTCTCAAGAATCTTTGCCAGCACCACAAATAGAAAGCATCAATTCTTCGGGGCTCAGCCTTCTTTATGGTCCAACTCACATCCATACATGACTACTGTAAAAACCATAGCTTTCACTCTGCAGCCTTTTGTCAGCAAAGAGATGTCTCTGCTTTTTAATACTCTGTCTGGGTTTGCCGTAGCTCTTCTTCCAAGGAGCAAACGGCTTTTAATTTCATGGCTGCAGTCACACAGGAGTGCAAGCCCAGTTCACACCCTGATCTTTTTAGACCCCACCTTTGACCCACTGTTATAAAAACCTTCACCAAGTTCTTTGGGGTTGAGACATAGTCTTTCGAGGCAGAAGCCTGGTGTGTCTCCCTTTGTCTTGCAGAGCAATAAAGCTATCCTTTTCTACTTCATCCAAAACTCTGTCTCTAGGATTTGATTTGGCACCAGTGCACAGATCATTTCATGGCCAATAGATAGGGAGAAAGGGGAAACGGTGACAGCTTTTATTTTCCTGGGCTCCAAAATCACTGCAGATGATGAATGCAGCCATGAAATTAAAAGACGCCAGCTCCTTGGAAGGAAAGCTAGGACAAACCTAGACAGAAAAAAAAGCAGAGACATCCATTTGCTGACAAAAGTCCATACAGCCAAAGCTACGGATTTTCCAGTAGTCACATACGGATGTGAGAGTTGGACCATAGGTAAGGCTGAGTGCCCAAGAATTGATGCTTTCAAACTGTGGTACTGGAGAAGACTCCTGAGAGTCTCTTGGACTGCAAGGAGGTCAAACCAGTCAATCCTAAAGGAAACCAACAACCCTGAACGCTCATTGGAAGGACTGATGCTGAAGTTGACGCTTCAATACGTTGGCCACCTGATGTGAAGAGCCGACTCATTGGAAAAGACTCTGATGCTGGAAAAGACTGAAAGCAGGAGGAGAAGGGGACGACAGAGGATGAGATGGTTGGATGGCCTCACTGACTCAATGGACATGAGTTTGAGCAAACTCTGGGAGGTAGTGAAGGACAGGAAATCCTGGCGTGCTGCAGCCTAAGAGATTGCAAGGAGTCAGACTCGACTTAGAGGCTAAACAACACAACAACAATGGTGTACAGAGACACAGCTGATTTTTGCTTAGTGACTTTCTGTCCTAAGATTCTGCTAAATTCTCACATTAGTCCTAGTAACTCTTGTAGGACTTCTACAAAGATGTTCATGTCTTCCCCTGATCAAGCCAGTTTTATTTCCTTTCCAATCTGAATGCACTTTTCTCCTCTCCCTCACCTCACCAGCTGAAGCTCCAGGCCCCATGGATCAGTGGTGGTGTGTGTGGGCAGGCTCACCCTCCTCCTGACATCAGGAGGAACCATTCAGCTTTGCACACTAAAGATGATGTTAGCTGTACATTTTTGTTGCTGTTGTTTTGGGGCCTCGGGACTTGAGGGATTTTACTTCCCGGATGAGGTATTGAACCTGGGCCACCACAGTGAAAGTGCTGAGTCCTGGACCACCAGGGAATTCCTTGTGAGTTTCCATAGATGCCTCTTATGGAAATTCCACAATTCTGTGGTGGAAATTCCCTTTTATTCTGTTTTTGGGACGCTTTCCTATGCATGGAAGTTGGATTTTGTGAAATGCTTTTTGTGCACTCTTGGAGAATTTCATGGTTTTTCTTGTTGGTCTGTTGACATGCTGAACTAAACTCACTGATCTTCAGATGCTTAAACTACCTGGCATCCCTGGGATATACCCCACTTGGTCATAATAGACTATCCGTTTATACATTTTGGCATTTGATTTGCTAATCTTTCGTTGAGGCCTTTCCCTCATGTTCACCGTCTGTTGATCTTTTCTTCTGATATGCTTGCCGGGTTGTGGTGTCAGGGCAACGCTGGCCTCAGAGGGTGAACCGGGAACTGCTTTCTTTCTTCTCGTCAGTTTTCTGGAACTGTTGGTGTCGAATCAGTATTACTTCTTCTTTTAATGTTTGGTAGAGTCCAGCAGTGAAGACATCTGGTCCTTGAGTTTTCTTTGAGGGAAGGCTTTAAACTATAGTCTCAATTTATTTCCCAGATATGGGGCCATGAGGCATATCTGTCTGTCTGTCTCTCTTTTTTTCTGTTTAATCTTTATTTAATTAATTTATTTGACTGTGCTGGGTCTTAGTTGTGGCATCAGAGATCATTTAGTTGCAGCATATGGACTCCAGTTCCCTGACCAGGGATACAGGAGTCTGAGCCACAGACCACCGGGGAAGTTCCCGTATGTACCTCTTTCCGTGAGCTTTGGTGGTTGGTCCATTTCATCCTAGTGTTTGAACAGTTGGTTGTTGTTCAGCTGCTCAGTCATAAATGACTCTTTGTAACCTCTGGACTGCAGAACTCCAGGCTTCCCTGTCCTTCACCGTCTCCCAGAGTTTGCTCAAACTCATGTCCATTGAGTCGACGATGCCATCCAACCATCTCATCCTCTGTCGTCCCCGTTTCCTCTTGCCCTCAGTCTTTCCCAACATCAGAGTCTTTTCCAATGAGTCGTCTCTTCACATCAGGTGACCCAAGTATTGTAACTTCAGCTTCAGCACCAGTTCTTCCAGTGAATATTCAGAGTTGATTTCCTTGAGGATGGACTGGTTTGATCTCCTTGCTTATCAAGTGACTCTCAGGAGTCTTCTCTAGCACCACAGTTTGAAAGCATCAATTCTTTGGCACTCAGCCTTCTTTATGGTCCAACTCTCACATTTGTATGTGACTAATGGAAAAATAATAGCTTTAACTAGATGGACATTTGTTGGCAAAGTGATATCTCTGCTTTTTAATAAACTGTCTAGGTTTGTCCTAGCTTTCCTTCCAAGGAGCAAGCGTCTTTTATTTCATGGCTGCAGTCACCATCCACAGTGATTTTGGAGCCCAAGAAAATAAAGTCTGTCACTGTTTCCATTTTCCCCATCTACTTGCTATGAAGTGATGGGAACAGATGCCATAATCTTAGTTTTCTTTTCTTTTTTTTTTGATCTTAGTTTTTTGAATGTTGAGTTTTAAGCCAGCTTTTTCACTCTCCTCTTTCACCTTCATCAAGAGGCTCTTTAGTTCCTCTTCACTTTCTGCCATTAAGATGGTGTCATTTGCATATCTTAGGTTAGTGGTGAATGTGTTGGCATAAGTTGTTCATTTTATCCCCTTTTTTGAGGTAAGAGCAGCCATTTTTGGGGGGCCTAAGCCTGGCTACTAGGCTTACCCTTTAATGGGTCTCAGGAATAATGATCTAAAGGGAACAAAAGAACAAACTGTAGTCAGGCAAGAGAAGTAACAACATCAAAGATAAAAGTTCAGTTGTAAAAGCTCAGTTCTGTTTCACTGGTGACGATGAGCCTGAAGTCTCAGCCACCAGACCTACTGAACTGAAGGGGTGGAGATGACCTCCTCTGACCCTCCTGGCTTCAATGACACAAGCCTTGGGCTCTGGCGGGAGACAGTGCTTTGGGAAAGGCCACTGGTGTTCTCCTTACCTGCTGTGAATAATAAATCCTTTCTTCTCTCGATCATTAGCTTGGTTGTGTGTTTTGGCTCAACATCTACCATGAGGCAAACCCAGTTTTTCAGGCAACATCCTTATTATTCTTCTAATTTTTGGAGGATCTGTTGTAACCACCATTCATTCCCGATATTCCTGATGATTTGTGTCTTCTATCCTTTTCTGGATCAATCTGTCTAGATTGAGTTTTATCAATATTTTTGATCCTCTAAAAAATATCAGCTAGCATTTCATTAATTTTCTGTTTCATATTTCATAGGTTTCTACTCTTTTTCCCTCTTACTTATTTTCTTCCACCTATTTTAAATTTAACACGTTTTTCTTTTTCTCTTATTTTCTTAAAAAAATTGAACTATAGTTAATTTATAATGTTGTGGTCACTTCAAGTGTACAGCAAATAATTTAGTAATATATATATATATATATATATATTCTTGTTCAGGTTCTTTTCCAACACCAGCAGCCACATACATCGAGACTTTCACAGGAAAAATAAATCTACTTTGTTAACCACTGTTCATTGGTATTTCTGTTATTTGTATTCAAATGCAGTTCCAACCAATATATAGCTTTCTTTTTATGTGTGTCTCCTGTGAGTAACATCAATTTGGTTGTTTTCAACTTTAATCTGAAAGTCTGAAAGAAGAGAATGGCTATCCGCTCCAGGATTCTCGCCTGGAGAATTCCGTGGTCAGAGGAAACTGACCGGCTACAGTCCACGGGGTCACAGAGGTGGACACAACGGAGTGACTAGCTCTTTGACTTGAGAAGTGTCTCCCTTTCTAATGTCACAGGAAGCTCCTGCTCTGCGCACTGGTGCGGAATCAAATTCCGGAGACAGAGTTTTGGGTGAAGCAGGAAAGGACAGCTTTATTGCTTTGCCAAACAAAGGGAGACTTCTACCTTTAAAAACTATGTTTCAACACAAGAAAAATTGAGGAGGGTTTTTATAACAGTAGGTCGAAGATGGAGTCATGGTAAATACCCTCCTCCAACAACACAAGAGACAACTCTACACATGGACATCACCAAATGGTCAACATTAAAATCAGATTGATTATATTCTTTGCAGCCAAAGATGGAGGAGCTCCATACAGTCAGCAAAAACAAGACTGGAGCTGACTGTGGCTCAGATCATGAGCTCCTTATTGCAAAATTCAGACTTAAATTGAAGGAAGTAGGGAAAAACCACTAAGCCATTAAGGTATGACCTAAATCAAATCCCCTGTGATTATACAGTGGAAGTGAGAGATAGATCCAAGGGATTAGATCTGATAGGCAGAATGTCTGAAGCACTATGGATGGAGGTTCAAACATTGTACAGGAGGCAGTGATCAAAACCATCCCCAAGAAAAAGAAATTCAAGAAGGTAAGTAAGTGGTTGTCTGAGAAGGCCTTACAAATAGCGGAGAAAGAAGAGAAGCTAAAGGCAAATGAGAAAGGGAAAGATATACCCATTTGAATGCAGAGTTCCAAAGAATAGCAAGGAGAGATAAGAAAGCCTTCCTCAGTGATCAGTGCAAAGAAATAGAAGAAAACAACAGAAGGGAAAGACTAGAGATCTCTTCAAGAATCTTAGCGATTCTAAGGGAATATTTCATGCAAAGATGGGCTTAATAAAGGACAGAAATGGTATGGACCTAAAAGAAGCAGAAGCTATTAAGTAGAGGTGACAAGAATACACAGAAAAACTGTACAAGAAAGCTCTCAATAAGTCAGATAACCACGATGGTGTGATACTCAACTAGAGCCAGACATCCAGGAATGTGAAGTCAAGTGGGCCTTAGGAAGCATCGCTACAAACAAAGCTAGTGGAGATGATGGAATTCCAGCTGAGCAACTTCAAATCCCAAAAGTTGATGCTGTGAAAATGCTGCACTCAATATGCTAGCAAATTTGGAAAACTCAGCAGTGGCTGCAGGACTGAAAATGTCAGTTTTCATTCCAATCCCAAAGAAAGGCAGTGCCAAAGAATGTTCAAGCTACCACACAATTGTACTCATTTCCCATGCTATCAAGGTAATGCTCAAAATCCTTCAAGCTAGGCTTCAGCTGTATGTGAACCATGAACTTCCAGATGTTCAAGCTGGATTTGAAAAAGGTGGAGGAGCCAGAGATCAAATTGCCAACATTCGTTGGATCATTGAAAAAGCAAGAGAGTTCCAGAAAAACATCTACTTTATTGACTATGCCAAAGCCTTTGACTGTGTGGATCACAACAAACGGTGGAAAATTCTTAAAGAGATGGGTGTGCCAGACCTCCTTACCTATCTCCTGAGAAACCTGTATACAGGTCAAGAAGCAACAGGACCCCTATGGAACAACAGACTGGTTCCAAACAGGAAAAGGAGTACGTCAAGGCTGTATATTGTCACCCTGCTTATTTAACTTATAGGCTGAGCGCATCATTTGAAATGCTGGGTTGAATGAAGCACAAACTGGAATCAAGATTTCTGGGAGAAATATCAATAACCACAGATATGCAGATGACACCACCCTAAAGGCAGAAAGCAAAGAGCAACTAAAGAGCCTCTTGATGAAAGTGAAAGAAGAGAGTGAAAAATCTGGCTTAGAACTCAACATGCAAAAAAACCAAGATCATGGCATCCAGTCCCGTCACTTCAGGGCAAACAGATGGGGAGACAATGGAAACAGTGAGAGACTTTGTTTTGCGGGGCTCCAGAATCACTGCAGATGGTGATTGCAGCCACGAAATTAAAAGATGCTCCTTGGAAGGAAAGCTGCGACAAATCTTTGTTGTTGTTTAGTCACTCAGTGAAGTCTGACTCTTTGCGACCCCATGGACTACAGCAGGCCAAGCTTCCCCGTCCTTCACTATTTCCCGGAGTTTGCCCAAACTCAGCTTTATTGAGCTGCTGGTGTCATCCAACCACCTCTTCCTCTATTGTGCCCTTCTCCTCCTGCCTCAATCCTGGACAATTCTGACAAACCAGTGTATCCTAAAGGAAATCAACTCTGAATATTCATTGGAAGGACTGAAGCTGAAGTCCAATAGTTTGTCACCTGATGTGAGGAGCCAACTCCCTGGAAAAGACCCAGATGCTGGGAAAGAGGAGAAGGAGACGACAGAGGATGAGTTGGTTGGATGGCATCACTGACTCAGTGGACATGAGTCTGAGCAAACTCCGGGAGATGGTGAAGGACAGGGGAGCGTGGCGTGCTGCAGTCCGTGGGGTCACAAAGAGTCAGACACGACTTAGGGACTGAGCTGCAAGAACAACCAAATTGAGCGAAAATTGTTTTAGGACCCCAGTATGGTCTCTCTTGGTAAACACTGTGTGTGTGTTTGAAGAGGCCGTGCATTCTGCTGTGTGGGTAGAGCGCTCTGTCTTTATGCTGATTCCACTAACAGTGGTGATCAAATCCTCATAGCCGTCCTGATTTCTGCTTACTTGTGCTCTGTACCATTGACAGAGCTGTTCAAATCTCCTAATATATGTTTGCAGAGTTGTCTATTTTTCAGGGCCCTGATTTTTCTTCATGGACTGGGAATGACGGCTCACTCCAGTAGCCTCGCCTGGAGAATTACACGGACAGAGGACTATGTACCTTAAAGCACTGTTACTAAGTGCATTGACATTAAAGATGCTGTTCTCCTGATGAATGGACCCCCTGTATCATTATGCAACAAGCTTTTTTATGTCTGCTGATATTCTTTGCTCAAAATGTTCTTTGTACTAAGATAATACAAACAGCTCTGACACTTTCCCACTCCTTTAAAAAATTAAAAATTTTTTTTAGTTAATTGAAATTAATTTTCATTGGAGTGTAGTTGCTTCGCAGTTTTGAGTTAGTTTCTGCCGTACATCAGTGAATCAACACGTACATGCATCCACTCCCTCTTGGACTCCTTTCCAATCCATTCACCACGGAGCGTTGGGTCGACTTCCCCATGCTGTACAGCCGGTTCTTGTTAGTCGCCTCTTTTACACACTCCAGGGCACATACGTCCATCCCAGTCTCCCAGTTCATCCCAGCTCCTCTCCCTTCGCCTTCTTGGTGACCACAGGTTTGTTCTCTAGGTCCATTTCTCTCTTTCTGCTTTGCAAATAAGATAATCTATGCCATTTTCCTAGACTCCACATATATGTTAATACACGATATTCAGTTTTTTTTTTCTGACTTACTTGTGTGATAGTCTCTACGTCCGTCCACATCTCTACAGATGGCCCAGTTCCATTGCCTTTTATGGCTGAGTCGTAGTCCATATACATGCACCATATCTTCTTTCTTTTAAATTACTTTTTATTGGAGTATATAGTTGCTTTACAGTGTCATGTTAGTTTCCGCTGTGCAGCAGAGTGAATCAGCTCCACACGTACATATACCTGCTTTCTTTGGATTTCCTTCTCATTTAGAATACTGCATCTTCTTTCTCTACTCTGTTGACGGACATGTAGATGGCTTCCATGTCCTGGCTATTGTAAACAGTGCTCATTGTAAACAATGCATTAGGGTGCATATGTCTTTTCAAATGATGGTTTTCTCCGGGTATATACCCAGGAGTGGAATTGCTGGGTCACATGGTAGATCTATTTTTCATTTTTTAAGGAGCCACCATACTGTTCTCCATAATGACTGTACCAACTTTATGACTGTATTCTTCATAGAGACTATACGTTCTCACTAACAGTGTAGGGGGGTCCCTCTTCTCCACACCCTCTCCAGATATGTTGTTTATAGATTTTTTAATGATAGCCATTCTGACTGGTGTGAGGTGGTACCTCGTTGTAGTTTTGATTTTCATTTCTCTAATAATTTGTGACGTTGAGCATCTTTTCATATGCCTCTTGGCCATCTGTATGTCTTCTTTGGAGAAATGTCTGTTCAGGTCTTCCTCCCATTTTGGGGTTGGGTGGTTTGTCTTTTTGTTATTGAGCTGATGAGTCATTTGTACTTTTGGAAGTTAATCCTATGTTAGTTGTTTGGTTTGCAAATATTTTCTCCCATTCCAAGGATTGTCTTTTCATCTCATTTATGGTTTCCTTTGCTCTGCAAAAGTTTTTAAGCTTAATTAGATATTACTTGCTTATTTTGCTCTTGTTTTCATTAGGAGGTAGGTCAAAAAAGATCCTACTGTGATTTATGTCAAAGGGTATTCTACCTATGTTTTCCTCTAAGAGTTTTATAATAACTGGGCTTACACTCAAGTCTTTAATCCACTTTGAGTTTATCTTTGTGTATGGTGTTAGACAATGTTCTGCCTTTATTCTTTTACATGTAGCTGTCCAGCTTTCCCAGAACCACTAATTGAAGAAACTGTCTTTTCTCCATTGTATATTCTTGCCTCCTTGATCTTAGATTAGGTGACCACAAGTACATGGGTTTATCTCTAATTCATTCACTTTTAATGTATTAGTGTCTTATGTTTTAAGCAAGTTTCTTATATGTAGTATATAGTCGAGTCTTGATTTTCTTTTTCAATGTAATCTGACAATGTCTACTTTCTAATTAATATTTTTAGATCATTTACATTTAATGTGATTATTTATACGGTTGAATTTAAGTCTATCATCTTGCTATTGGTTTTCTATTTGTTCCATATGGTCTTTATTTTTCTTTTTCTCTTCTTTTTTTTCTTTTTTCTGCTGAATCTACTTTATTTCCTTCAATTATTTCTTAGTTATAATTCTTTGTCTTGCTATTTTGCTGGACAAGACAGGGTTTATATTGCATATTTTCAATTTTTCTCTATATACCTCCAAGTAATGTTATGCTACTTTATATGTAGTATAAGAGCTTTACAACAGCATACTTCTCCTTGCCTCCACTCAGCTTTAGTGCTAATGTCATACATTTTACTTAAATCACATTATAAACCTTATGTTATATTGTTCCAGTTTTTGCTTCGAACAACCAGCTCTCTTTTAAAGATATTTTCCGCCTCCATGTATATCATTTCTGGTACACATCATTGCTTCATGTAGATTCGATTTCCATCTGATGCTACATTCCTCCTGTCTGAAGGATTTCTTTGAAAATTTCTTGATGTTCAGGTCTGCTGGTTAGTAATCCTTTCAACTCTTTGAAGTCTAAAAAAAAAGGAGCTTTCCTTCGCCTTCATTTTTAAAGGAATTCTTGCTGAATATAGAAATTGAGGCCTACAGCTTCTTCCAGACCCTGGGGGGTCCTGGGCACAAGACTTTCTTGCACCCCATCCCGTTGGTTACAGGAAATGGGCTTCATGCAGCCTCCATGATCTTCTCTAAGGCCCAAGGGGCAGGTTCCAGCAGTGGCTATTTAGGGAAGGGAGGAGATGTGAGTGAAGGGAGAAACAGTCAAGAAAAACAACAGTTCCGCTTTGGGGCAAGGTCCTGGTTCCCCCTCAAGTGATACACCTAGGGGTATCTTTGAGCTGTTTGCTGATACTGAAACCCCCTCCAGGTGGGAGAAGTGAACTATTAACCGTGGCAGGCTGCTCACAAGCACGTAGACCCCAGACCAGTTGGAACCTGCTGGTTAATGACACTGCCACCTACTGACCTCACCACCAACCCATCAGAGGAATGCAAGACCATCACTGCTTTGATCTTTGTCACCAACCTCTCAGCATGAACCCTGACAGCGAGACTGCTCCCTGATCCCCAGGGAGGAGGGCACAGTTTCCGAGGTGCTAGCCTGCTGTGTCCCCACTAGACCTGGCAAAGACATAAAGCCACTCTTTCTGTTTCCTCCAAAACTCTGTTTCTGTATTTCTGTTCTGCATCAATGCACAGAGGGCAAACATTTTGGCAACAAAGCCTACTCTCATTCTTACTTTATTCTCCTATATGCATTTTTCTACAGATGCTTTGAAAAATTTCCCTCTGCTGCTGGCTGCTGGTTTTAATCATGAGAAATGGAATATTTCCTGCTCTATTAGTAATCGAAGGATGGTACAGTCATCAGCATTTGTAGCCACCATTGGTGAGCCCCAAGGAAACTCAGGATGTGAAAGTATAGAATATTGGTGCATGTTATAGGAATGATTGCAGTGAGCCCAGATTCTATGCCCCTATATAGAAAAGTGCTAAATTCCTTAACTTGACATATCTGGTTTTCTTTAATTCACAAACATACTTCAGGTGCTCAGAGTCCCTGCCCTTTATTGAAAACTTTTACAAACCCTCGCTCTTCCCCTTGTCTCCCCGGAGCAATTCTCTCAGTGTCACTTGAGATACTGTCTCCTGGGCTTGCAGTCCTAAAAATTCCCACCAAACAGAACAACTCTCAGCTTTCGGGTTGTGATTATTTTTTAAGCCATCACGGGTCAAGGGTGTCTGGAACGCTGTTCAGTAAGGACGTAGGCTGAATGGAGACACAGAGCAGGGTCACGGTCGTCACAGTCGGCTGGTCTGCAGGCGCTGGGGGTCTGCTTTCCTCCTAAGTCCCACTCAGAGGTCTTTGAAGTGATGGCACGGACCCTGGCGGGAGCCCTCATACTCCAAATCCATTTTTGTGTTTTGCGTGAGACCTGCTAATGGATTAGGTGAGGGTGTGAGGGAGGGAGGTCAAGGTGTGTGGCCCGAACACCTGAAACGGTGGAACTTCTGTTTGCTGAGCTGGGAGATGTGGGAGGGGAGAGTAGGTTTGGTGGTTGGGGGCATGTAGGGTTTGGAGGGAGGCATCCGAGGGGTGATGTTGACCAGAAAAACAGATTTGTGAGTCTAGCTCAGGAAAGAGGTCTGAGCCGGACTTCAGCATTTGGGGGCTGGTGTAGTCGCAGAGTTTGAATTAGCTCCCTGGGGACTGAGGGTTGTCATTTATAAAAGATATGCACAACCTAAAAGTTGAGAGTTGTTTTATTCGGTGGGAATTTTTAGTACTTAAGCCAAGGAGACAGCATCTCAGGTGACCTTGAGAGAACTTCTCCAAGGAGGCGAGAGAGGGAGTCAGGATATACAGAGGTTTTGCAACAGAGCAGGTAGCCTGAATGTCAAAAGTGTGCTGTTAATTAAAGAAAATCAGACATCCCAAGTTAAGGAATTCAGTGCTTTTCTCTGCATGGGAAGATGCAGGAGTCTAGGCTCCCTGAAATCTCTCCTTTGATTCGCATCCCAGCTCTCTGGGGCTTTCTCACCCTGAGTTCCTCGAGGCTCACCAGCTCAGATATCCTTGGTTTACTGACATGCCAGCAAATACTCTGCTTCTCAGGTGCCCAGGGCAAAGGTGGAGGCTGTGTTAAAGTGGGATGTCAAACCACGGGGATGGTGGAGTATTAGAGGAAAGAACCATGGCACTATTATTTCACAGCCGGAGCAGGGTGGGGTGGGGAATGAGCCTGTATCTCCCCGCCTCCAATTAAATTCCAGAGGGATCCATGATTTTAACAATAATAGCTGAAACTGTGAAAGCTTCTGGCAGACGATGGTGACAGCGGAGTAGAGAAGATGAGGTTGAGGCTCTGAGGCCAGACCGTCCAGCTGTCCATCCCGGCTCAGACAGGTGGGCGTGACCTCTGAGACCCTGCGAAGGTCACTTAGCCTCTGCACCTCCTGTTCCTTGTTTACAAAGTGAAGTAACGGCAGAGCGAGCTGGTAGCTTAAACACGCTAATAGGTGTTAAACCCTTACAATGGTCCAGCACTTATGACTCACTAGATGAGAGTGAGCGGCCATTATCCCCATTATCGTCTTCTGTTCTTATTGTTTTAGCATCTTGATGTGGGGAAGGCATTACTAAGCATGACACGAAACCCAGAAGCCAAACCCCTGAATTTGGTTACCTTCATTAAAAAAGTTAAATTAGTTAAACATTTTGTTTCAGTGTTTCATTGGATGAAGCCCTAACTGTTGTCAGAGTCCTGTCTGATTCTTTTTCGGCTGCATGGACTGTAGCCCACAAAGCTCCTCTGTCAGTGGGGTTTTCCAGGCAAGAACACTGGAGTGGGTTGCCATCTCCTTCTCCAGGGGATCTCCCCCACCTCTGGCAGGCAGATTCTTTACGGCTGAGCCACCAGTGAGGCCCAAACCCTAATAGGCCATGTCAAAGGCTTCTGATAAACTCTGAACAAATAACAATCACTCACAGAGAAAGACGCATTTCTCTAATGTATGAGGAGTTCCTATAAATAATAACTTAAAAAAATAACCTGATGTATTACAGAGTTCAATCTCACTCTACTCACCACACTACAGGCCAGCTGAGGCAAAGAATGCACTTTTATTCAGAGAGCCAGCAACTGAGAAGATGGTTGACTAATGTCTCAGAATAGCCATCCTATGCAAGCCTGGATGTCAGGTTCTTTTATAGAACAGAGAGGCAGAGCAGGTGAGGAAGTGCAGCAGAAAGGCCACTGGATGTGCTTGCCCTGGCCAGCACCATGGAGGGGACGGACGTGTGTGATTCCCTCTTCTCTGCAGCCATTGACGGGTGGGCAGCGTCAGACTGTCTCCTTGTGAGCCGAACGAAGGCACGTTCGTCTCACAGTCAGACAGAGGGGCAGGTTCCCTGAGGCGGGCTATTGTGTACCCTTATAGCTTATAGAGACAGCATCCTTTTAGTGATTTTATTAACAAAAGCAACGGGAAGCAGAGGTTAAAGTCAAAGAAACAGATCCAACAAGGAGTCAGATTTTGCTTTTTCCACGTTACAAATTGAGACACCGAGAGAAGCAAAAATTCAAAAGCGAGGAAGTACAATTGACCCTTGAATGATGGGGGGCCGGGGGGCACTGACCCTTCTTGCAGAGGAAAATCCAGGCATCACATTTTATTCCCCTAATCATTAGAATTAACTACTAATAGCTAATTTCTTTCTTATTTTTTAAAATCTGAAAGTATGATAACTCAGTTATAGGAGACTTGGAAAATTCAGAACAAATTGTCGACTTAAAAATATAATGACAACCTGAAAGAAGAGAGTGATTTTATTTTGTGGGAATGTTTAGGGCTCCAAGCTTGGGAGACAGCATCTCAGTAGCTCTGAAGAAACCGCTCCAAGGAGGCAGGGACAAGTCAGGCTACAGACAAGTTTGCAGCGGAGGGAGCAGGCAGCCTGAACATCGAAGATCAGGTATCAAGTTAAGAAATTTAGCATTCTGTGTATGGGAAGATGCACCCCTCTGGGCTCACCGATTTCATTCCTTTCCTATGCACTTCAACTATCTGGGACCAGTCCTCGTTCCTTGTTCACCTTGCTTCTCGAATTCCCCTAGCTCCTCAGCAAACACCACGAGGGGAGGCAGCATCTGCTGGATCATGTTTGGAGAGCCTGTATTCACATTTGAAGGCTAGAAATCACTGCTGGCAGTGACATTCCTAATTTATGACAATGGCAGGAGATATTTTCATTTCACAATATAGCTCCACTATGTATTACAATTATTTTTAAGTATAAATTAAGATTTTTAACTGGAATTTTAATATCAAGTCTCAAAAATTAATAGAATGAGTAGACAGAAAGTTAGAAGGATATAGTAGACCTGAAAAGCACTGTGACCAAATTCAATATAATTAAAATTTATACAACTTTCACAAAATGGCAAGATACAAATTCTATTCAAGTTCCCATAGACTATAAACCAGGAGACACTGGAACATACCCAGGGACAGAAGACCAGGTGTAATAGCCTACTGTTGACCGGAAACCTTACGGATAACAAAAACTGCCAGTTCCATGTGGCAGAGATGGTATAAAGAGCTTTCATTCTTGTGTCTTCTTTTTAGTTTGCACCCATGTGAATGTGTTATTAAGTCAAAAAGAGTAAATTAAAATTTAAACAAGTTTCAAGAAGCTCCACTAACAGCCACTATGGAAAACAGTATGGAGATTGCTCAAAAAATTAAAAATAGAGCTACCATGTAGGCCAGCGATTCCTCTCCTGGGTATTTATCTGAAGATACTAATTTAGGAAGATGTATGCACCCCTAAGTTGACTGAAGCATTATTAACCATAAGTAAAGTACGGAAGTCACCCAAGTGTCCATTGGTAGACGAATGGATGAAGGTGTGGCACCCACCCACACACACACACAATAGAGGATTACTCGGCCACAAAGAAGAGCCAAAGTCTTGCCACTTTCCGGCAAGGCTGAAGTGGAGGGCATCATCCTAAGTGAAATATGCTCTGGGAATACCCTAGGTGAAGTTGGATAGAGAAAGACCAACACCGCCTTGTACCACTTCTGTGTGGGATCCCAAAACAAGATGAACAAACAGAATTGAAACCAGAGTGGTAGATGCAGAGAACAGATAGTTGCCAGAGGGGGTAGGATGAGGGCAGAAGAGAAACAGGTGAAGGAGACTGAACTGGCATCAACTGTCAGTTACAAAATAAGTGAGTCACAAAGAAACAAAAGCAGTGAGTCATGAGAATGAAATGGACAGGGAATGTAGTCAGTAATTATGTAATATCTCCGTGTGCTGACAGATGGTTGGGAGACTGATCTTGTGATCATTCTGAAACGTATAGAACATGGAATCACTGCATTGTGCAGCAGACACACTTGAGAAAGAGGCGAACAGACTCACAGCGAAAGAGGCCGGGTTGGCGGCTACCCGAGCTACCTCTGGTTCTAAGATGAGAGGCCGGGTTGGCGGCTACGCGAGCTACCTCTGGTTCTAAGATGAGAAGCGGCCAGGAATGTGAATGCAGCATGATTAGTATGATTGGTTCTGCTTCATGTCATACGTGAGAGTTACTGAGAGCATCAATCCTGAGTTCTCATCACAGGAAAAATTCGTTTATATTTCCTTCATTTTGTGTCCCTATGAGATGATGGATGTTCACTAAA
The DNA here is from genome assembly GCA_020226075.1 of Hydropotes inermis. Classification (NCBI taxonomy): domain Eukaryota; kingdom Metazoa; phylum Chordata; class Mammalia; order Artiodactyla; family Cervidae; genus Hydropotes; species Hydropotes inermis. The sequence continues at coordinate 46,530,585 of CM035297.1, read as the reverse complement.
CTTACTGTGGTCATAACTGCATGATACGTGTTGCTCAAGCTATGCTGTATACCTTAAACTTATACAGGGCTGTGCACAATTCTATCTCAATAAAACTTCAAGAAAAAAGTAAGCAACATGGTCACCAATTCAATAAAGACATTTTTAAAGATGGAAAAAAATCAAGTTTTTTTGTGAAAAAAAATAATGGTTTTTATTTCTTTATGGCTGTCCTGCTGTGCGTGTTTCACTCTCGCGGCAGCAGAGGCTACTCTCTAGCGGCAGCGCGCTGGCTGCTCATTGTGGAGGCGTTTCCTGCTGTGAAGTGTGAGCCCCAGGGCCCCAGGCGTTCGTAGCTGGGGCTCGTTGGGCTTAGTTGCTCCACAACAGGTGGGATCTCCCTGGGTCGGGGATTGAACCCGAGTCTCCTGCACTGACAGGCAGATTCTTTACCAGTGAGCCACCAGAAGCCCTAGAAAAAAGGCTTAAAATTAAGTATGCAAATTTCCACCTAACAAAGCTGAAAAAAAGAAGAACCCCTAAAGCCAACTTTAGTAGAAGAGCTAAAACTAGGAGCAGAAGTTGACAAAGGCAGGAAAATGAGAGAATAATTAAGAAGTGTATAAAATTTCTAGTTAATTAATGAAGGGAAACAAGGGAGAGAGAATACACATCACCACGAGCTGGACTCTGAGAGAAGGGTGATGGGAGAACACCCTACACATGGGTTCTCCCCCCCCCCTTTTTTTCTTCTCATTTTTTGGCTGCATCAAGCAGCTTGTGGGATATTAGTTCCCCAACCAGGGATCAAACCTGGGCCCTCTGCCGTGAGAGCACAGAGTCCTAACCACTGGACCGCCAGGGGATTCCCACGCCCGACCCCTGTTCTCTGCACACTTTTTGTGTCGTTCCGTCACTAGGTCGTGTCCGACTCTTTTTGACCCCAGGGACTGCAGCATCCCAGGCTCCTCTATCTCCTGTCCTGGAGTTTGCTCAAATTCATGTCCATTGAGTCAGTGATGCCAAATAACAATGTCATGCTGTCACCCCCTTCTCCTCTTGCCCACAATCTTTCCCAGCATCAGTCTTTTCCAGTGAGTTGGCTCTTTGAGTATTCAGGGTTGATTTCCTTTAGGTTCGACTGGTTTGATCTTGCAGTCCAAGGGACTCTCAAGAGTCTTCTCCAGCACCGCAACTCGAAAGCATCAACTCTTTGGCGTTCAGCCTTTTCTGAGCCTTCTTTGAAGGCTTCTTTTAAGGGCTTCTCAGGTGACTCAGTGGTAACGAATCCACTTGCAATGCAGGAGACCCCTGGTTGGGAAGGTCTTCTGGAGAAGGGAATGGCAACCTCTCCAGTATTCCTGCCTGGAGAGTCCCATGGACGGAGGAGCCTGGTGGGCTACAGTCGGTGGGGTGGCACAGAGTCGGACACGACTGAGCGACTTAGCAGCAGCAGAAGCGACTGAGCATGCCTGCATGCAGTCCAGCTCTCACATCCAAACGTTACTATTGGAAAATCCATAGCTTTGATTAGATGGACCTTTGTTGGCAAAGCAATGTCTCTGCTTTTTAATACGCTGTCTAGGTTGGCCATAGCTTTTCTTCCAAGGAGCAAGCATTTTCTTGTTTCATGGCTGCAGCCACCGTCCACAGTGATTTTGGAGCCCCCAAAATAAAGTCTGTCACTGCTGCCACCTTTTCCCCTTCTATTTGCCATGAAGTGATGGGACAGGATGCCACGATCTTAATTTTTTTGAATGTTGCGTTTTAAGCTAGCTTATCCACTCTCCCCTCTCACTGTCATCAAGAGGCTCTTTAGTTCCTCTTCGCTTTCTGCCGTCAGGGTGTCCTAGACTATTCTTCTAAGATCCTTGTAGAGCAAACAGCCTTGAAGATAGTGCCTCCCTGTGGGGCAGAAGGCAGACTGTCAGAGTAACACAGATACTGTCTAGCTATAGCGTTTTCTAGCAGCTCCATATAAAATACTGGGGTTCCTTAAACTTAGAGGTCTCAGCAGGGATGTGAACCTATTTCATTTATGAAACTGTGGCAGGAAGGAAGATAAAATCTGCAGAAGGAAATGAGAAACCTAGTGGAGAGATGAACCATCGTATTCAGTAATTGGAAGTTGTTCAGGTGTCAATTCTCTTCAAAAGCATCTATAGATTTAAGACAATTCCAATAAAAATATCAGCAGGATTCTAAAACACATGGAGAGAAAGAGGAGCTAGAAAAGCCAAAATAAACTGTGAAAAGATCAAAGCTGGAGGAATCTTACCAGGGGCGCCCAGACTCGCTCCAGGGCCCCTGGGACTGAGGCCACGTGGGTCTGTCAGTGGATGCACTGCCCCGAGGGCAGTGGGCTGGAGGACACGTCCAGAGCAGACCCAGCCCCACACGGGGACAGTCGACTGAGTTTTGACAAAGACACGGAGGAAGTCAGTGGAGAAAGGGCTGTCTTTTCAACCAGCGGTGCTGGAAGCACCAGGCACCAACTTCAACCAAAGCAAATCAACAGCTGAGCTCAACTCACGCAGAATTTAAGTCAAAGCGATAGCAGACCGACATGCAGAACGTGGCACAACTTTTACACTTTTTGAAGTGTAAGGCCTTCCAAAGACAGCACAGGAGGGAAACCTCATGAACTTGAGTGAGGCAGACCTGAGAGTCAAAGTGCAGTCTGTAAATTAAGTAACTGCTGTGAACTTGGAGAAACTGTGGCAGATTGCGTCTCCAACAACGGATGCGTATCCAGGGTCCCAGAAAGCTATCGTGGCACAAAAAATAAAACAAAGATACCAAAGGATGCTCAGGATGCTTCAGGATGTCCTGAAGATCCAAGTTAAACCTTGGTGAGTCCCCACCCCTGCACGCCTGTGAGAGCAACTGAAATAAAGCAGTTGGAAGAAGCGCAATACCAAGTACGTGAGCTCTCACACACTGCCTAGGGGCCTGGACACTCCGAGGCTCTGGGATGAGATGAGGGTGAGGCTCACACAACCTGGGTGGGAACATTTACAGCAGCAGCGTCTTCATCATGAGATACCGTAAACCACCCAGATACCCTTCAAGGTGGGAAGCAATCGGTATACTGATGTATATGCACAAGGGGACCATCCCACTATATAAGAAACACTTAATGACCCGAGGACGAACCTCAGATGCATCAGTGAGAAAAGCCAGATGCAAAAGGCTACATGTGCTGTAGGCCACTCTATAGAAAATTCTGGAAGTGACCTACCTGGAGCCTGAGGGCAGATCAGTGGGTGCTAGGTGCTAAAGAGTGAAGGGCGGACAGCACGCAGGACGTTGGGGGCAGAATGGTCCTATCTCCGGATTTTGGTGGCGGTTATACAACTCTTGGCCAAACTCACAGAACTGTACACAAAAAAAGTGCAATTGGCTGCTGTAAAATTTAAAAGGCATTAAAATACGATATACATTCTTTACAATGTTTCCTGTTAGTCTGCCCCCTAGCAGCCTTGAACCTCAATCTCTCTCCTTCCTGATGTGTTATCAGCAAATATTCTATTTCCACTTTTTGAAAATCCCTAAAGATAAGCTATTTATTATTTTAAGATTTGCTTAGTTTTACCTCAATGTTTACCAGTTAATTAACTCATCATTTCTTCTTCTTTTTTATGTTTGTTTTTTGCTTACTCTTTTTTGCTTATTTATTTGGCTGTAGCAGCTCTTAGTTGTAGCATATGGGATCTTCCTTTTTTTAAAAATAGTCTTACTCATTTGCTTATTTTGGCTGTGTTGGGTCTCTGTTGCTGCGTGCGCCCTCCCCGGGTTGCAGCGCACAGCTCCTCACTGCTCCGGCTTCTCTTGCGGAGCACAGGCGTAGTCGCTGGGGCACACGAGTTTAGTTGCTCTGCGGCGTGTGGGGTCTTCCCGGGTCAGGGATCAAACCCACCGATGGTGCAACAGATAAATAAGTATGGATATGCGCACAGTGAGCGCTCCACAGCAATGAAACGGGTTACAGATGCAAACAGGATTAAAGAGTCTCAAACAGGCATCTGTGGAGGTAGGGTGTGTGAGTGTGCATGTGCATGCACATGGTTATCTATTCGCTACACATGCATTTCCAGATGCATGTGTAGGCATTTACATATTTGTACACACATGTGTGCGTGTACATGACTGCATGTGCACATACACACATGTGCATATGTGTGCACACACGTCTTGTTCATCTGAATGCACATGCATGTACTAGTGTGTGTACACACGCACATGTGTGTACATGTATGGATAGATGTGTGTATGCACTGAGTTATGTATGCATGTCTAGAAATGGGCATGTATGTCTAAGAAAGGGCATCCATGTTTGTGTGAGTGTACATTCACGTATACATGTGTGCACTTATGCGCCTTTATGTATGTCTACGCATGCATATTGTATACGTACTGTATGCATGTGTGTATGTGTAGCACATATGTATGCATACACACATAAATGCACGTATATATAAAATGAGCAACACTTAACAGAACTGGATGTACACAGATGGTATTTTAACAAGGCCACTGGCTTTCCCAAGTGAACGCACAAATTAACACACTCCCAGCCACACATGAGCCTGTCTGAGATCCCACACCCTTCCCAGCACCTGGCATTTTCAGACTTAAATCATCCCAGTCTGATGAGTGTGTAATAATTTATTATTGTACTTGATATCGCTTTTTCCCTTCTGCCAATCAGCACCTTTCCATGTGTTTACTGGGAATGGTGTTGTTTAGTAGTGAAATTGTGTCTGGCTCTTTGCAACCCTGTGGACAGCAGCCTGCCAGGCTCCTCCGTCCATGGGATTTTCCAGCCAAGAACACTGGAGTGGGTTGCCATTTCCTCTTCCAGGGGATCTTTCTGACACAGGGATTGAACCTGTGGCTCCTGCATTGGCAGGTGGATTCTTTACCCCCAAGCCATCAGGGCAGCCCGTGCTATCTGACCAACATCCAGGAGAATCATCTGCCACTCCCACCCTGATTTCCAGCAGAACTTTTCAGTGTATGTGTGTGGAGTAGTATCTTCTCCAGCACTATCGTCTCTTCTCAGTGTTTATGAGAAATTATTGCATCAACTTTAGCAGGATAGAATTAGAATGAACAGAACAGTTCAGCTAATTTTAGAAATGTATACACTCACTGAATTCTTCATTAGGACATAAAACACCCCCTTTTCTCTGTAAAACTCTCCATCCATCCACCACCGAGGTTGCTTCTACCTCCTGACTATTGTCCTTAACGCTGCTGTCATGATGGGCTGCAGCCCTCTCCCATGTCCCATTTTCACTTCCTTTGGATATATATTCAGAAGTGGACCTGCTGGGTCATATGGCAGCTCTAGTTTTAATTTTCGGAGGAACATCCGTACTGTTTTCCCTAGCGGCTGCATCAGTTTACATTCCCATAGAGCTCTTACGTTCCTTTCTTTTAAATATTTTATCTTCCACTTGACTAATTCTCTTTTAAGCTGCGCCTAATGCAGACTACATCCATCTAACTACCACTGAGGTCTTTGTATTTCTAATTCTAGAATTTTCTTCTGATGCAATTTTTTAATTTTCCTGCCAAGTTCCTCCATCTGGTTGTTAAATTTCTTAAACATCATAATCAAGTTTTTATTAAAGAGATGCCTGATAGGTGCTGGCACCTGAGCCTTTGGTTTCTATTCCCCTTGGTTCTTTTCCCCTCTGCTCTGGTTCTCCTGCTTTTCTGGGCTTGCTTGTTTCTGATTTAGGACCAGACTTGTTACAAAAACATCCCAGGGGATGGAAGGAGCTCTGGACGATGTTATCTGCACCTGTCAGGTGACCAGGCTGACAGGGTGGCTATAATTCACTTGAGAATGAAATGGGTTTCAGTCTTTACGAGGCAGGTGGCTTTCAGCTCCCCTTCCCCACTTGAGCGTGGGACCCCGGCCTCCCACCCGGGTCTCCTGGGTACCCACTGTCCTTCCAGCGGTGGAGATGCAAAACGTCCCTCAATTTCTCCAACTCTCAGCTGTTGCAATGTCTTTAGGAATGTCTGATCTCCACCGGAAGGGACAAACATCTGCCCCCACCTCGCTCATATCCTCTCTGAATCTTAGGCAAAGAAATGCTCGTGTCCTGCTAAGCCCCCATTGTCTTCAAAACTCTTTTGATCTTTCGATGTTTTCTCCAGTCGTTCTCATCAGGAGAGATTAGACCGTTTAGCCCGTCACTCCCAGAAGCCGGAATCCTCCTCCCTTTTTTATTATCTGAAAACTATTATTATTTTTTGGAAAGCTCAGAGTACTGTTTTACAAGCTCATTGTTGGGCATGTCTGACTGTTTTTATGGGGGAGATAGTGAAGCTTTCTATTCTCCAGGTCCCTGTAAATTGGATCTCTGTCTCTTTCTTAATTGCTTCCCGGAAGAAGGCAGAAAAAATGTTTACACAGTGCTGGATCCCTTTGGGAGAAGTGCAATCATGGAGACATGCTGTCTCAGGGGGTCAGTCTCGGTGACAGATCAGCACGTGGGCCAGGTGCCCCTGGAGCCGCTGAGAGCAAAATTTTCTCTTTTCACTTTGACCTGAGTCTGGACACAGCCCTGCCCTCCACTGGGCCACAGGTGCCCCCACCTGGGGATTCCTCTCCAACCCGGAGGCCAGGGAACGCAAGGCTCCCAGCGCTGAGGGGAGCTGGAGCTGGAGGGGCGGGGGGCTCCAGTCGAGGAGCGGGGAGTCCTGACGGCTGGGCACACGGTCCCGCGGACCCTGGTGCGACGGCCACGGCTGCACGGGCTGCCCTGGGGCTCACACGGCAGGTCCCGGGCCGGGGCGAGGCCGGGCAGCCTGCGCCCGAGTCACGGGCCTTCGCAGCAGCAGCGCCCGGGCTTCCCTGGGCTCTGCCCGTCACTCCTGCTGCGGGGCGCGGCCTCATGGCGATGGTACCTGAGGCCAAGCCCAAGCAGGACCAGGATGCACACGGTCGCTGCACGGCCAGCTAGTCCAGAGTCCAGGGTGTCCCGGCCGCCCGGCGCCCCCAGCCCCGGCCAGGCCCACAGGAGGGTCCCCGGGGCCCAGGTAAGCGGAAGGAAGAAGCCCGCACTCCGCTTCCCAATGGGCCGGCCGCAGTGCGGCCCCCAGTCCCAGGCGCCCCTGAAGACACTGAGGAACTAACCCGCGTGGGGAGGGCCGCGCATGCGCCTGCCCACCTGTGTGGGGGGCGTGGCCCAAGCTGAGAACACGCAGATTCCTGGGCATGGACTGGCGCCAGGAGGGAAGAGCCCTGGAGGTGGGAGACGCGACCCCCGGGGAGCACGTGGGGAGGGGCCTGAGCGCGGGGTCTGCTGGAAGTCAGGCGCTCCGTGGCGTGGAGCGCCCGGGGGGTCCCCTCAAGGCACCCTGGAGGCCCTGCTTGGGGAAAACACGGAGGAGGAGAGGCGTGACGTCCTTAGGGATTAATGGTGTGCGCTCAGTCTGACACCCCGCCGCGTCCCCAGTGGAGGGCTTGTGAGTTCCGGAGGAAGCGTGGGGCTGGTTAGGGTCTCTGGAGAAACAGCAGCAACAGGCTAGAGAGACACAGGAGTGTTCTTGTCTTCTGGCTGCTCTACAAGGCTGGTGGGGCTTCCCTGGGGGCTCAGACGGTAAAGAATCTGACTGCCGCGTGGGAGACCCGGGTTCGATCCCCGCGTAGGGAAGACCCCCTGGAGGAGGAAACGACAACCCACTCCAGTATTCTTGCCTGGAGACTCCCATGGACAGTGGAGCCTGGAGGGCTACAGCCCATGGGGCTGCCCAGAGTCCTGGACGTGACTGAGCAACTAACGTAACTTTCACATCACACCACGAGGCTTTCAGGCTTAGTTCCCTGACCGGGGATTGAACCTGGGCTGCCTGCAGTGGACGCTTGGAGTCCTAACCACTGGACTACCAGGGAGGTCTGCGGAGTGACCGACTGCAGGCCTCGGCTCATAGTGTCAAGGAGGCGCAGAAGCCCCACCGGACACTGGGAAGCGGGGAGTGTGGGGTCACCGGGGCCACGTCTGAGTGCCCGAGAAGGTGGAGGGCAGCGCCCGAGGGCGGGAGAAGACGGGCACCCCCGCTCAAGCAGGGAGCACGGTCCCTCTGTCCCCCTCGGGCTCTCACGGGCTGGATGACGCCAGCTGTGCTGGGAAAGGCATCTGTCTCCCGAGTCCACCCGTCAGAGGCCGACCCCTCCCAGACCACATGTTCCCAGCTCTCTGGCCTCCCTCGGCCAGTCGAGCTGACACATGAAGCTGACCGTCACAGAGCGGGGGCCGCTGCTGGCCACGTCCCCCTGGACCCCTGGGGCCTGTGTGCTTCCTGGGCCCACCGCCCTGGACTTGGCACAGCTGGGGGTGCTGGTCCCCAAAGGGGGCGCTCGCTTTTGTGGGCACACCACGTGACCCTGGCATTCAACCTCTCCGGAGGCCTGCCAAGCCCAGCCCCGCCTCCCACCCCTGCAGCAGGAGCGCTAAGATGACTCAGTTCTGGCTGCTGGTGGCAAGCCTGTGTCCAGCAGCTTCCAGAACCTTCCCCGAGAGATAGACGGTTTGGCCTTTGCCCTCTTCTTCACCGCTGCCTTTGCCTCACGCTCAGAGCAGGACGACGGCCACCCTTGCCCATGATCTGGCGCCCTTGGCCTGGGGACGATGGAGTGGTGAGGAGGGCGGGCGCTGCCCCGTCTTCAAGAGAAACTCTTAAGCCGCAACGTGTTACAGTTGCCACTCGCGCCTGCCCTGACGCTTGTGCCCTGGACTGAGGCCAGTGCCAGAGCCCACCAAAGGCCCAGCAGTGCAAGCTGGGGGAGCCCTTGTCTTGCACAAACACACACCTGTAGCAGTGGGCTTGGGTGGCCGAAATGCCTGGAGCTTTAAGCATACTCACTGTCACCCAGGCCTGGGGCAAAGCTTCCTCTTCTTACAAGGACCCTGGTCACACTGGGTTAGGACCCACCCTAGTGACTTCATTTTAACTTAATCCCCTCTTTAAAGGCCCAGCTCCAAATAGTCACAGAGTCTGCAGCACTGGGGGTCAAGACTTCACCTCGTGATCATGGCGGGCAGCATTCAAACAATCAATGGCTGCTCAGCGCTTGTGCACGCATGCACGCCTGGGGCTGCAGAGGTGAGGGGACCCCGACACACACACAAGGACACGCTGGGGGAGCTCACCCAGGCTGGCCTCCTAGAAGGCTGCAGACCTCTGGAAGAGGGCAGGAAGAGGTCCGGAGCTCAGCCTCTGGGGCAGCCCCCGACCTTTGCCCACCCCCCCAGTACTGGCCGAGCCCCAGGAAGAGGAGACTGCAGAGCGACAAAGAAGCTGGTGTTTTTTTTGTTTTATAAATTACATATGGCCTTCCACTTCCTCATTGTTTGGCTGGGCTGGGTCTTAGTTGCTGCACGTGGGATCTAGTTCCCTGACCAGGGACCGAACGTGGGCCCCTGCGTTGGGAGCGAGGAGTCTCAGCCACTGGGCCACCAGGGACATCCCAGGCGTCACTGCTGAGTGGACCAGGGAGGGTGGAAAGTGGCCCCCGGGGGCAACCCTGCCAGGGGGCAGGGGAGCCTCTGGGTGAGGGTCAGCTCCCAGCGCACCTGCCCGCGCCCCCAGCCCCAGCTCCTGGGATGGAGACCTCCCTTCCCCGCAGACGCAAGCGGACTCCTCCGCGGGCCGTCTTGGGGGGCCTGCCGAGCCCGTCCTGGAGAGCAGCACGGGCCGTCTCGGGGGGCCTGCCGAGCCCGTCCTGGAGAGCAGCGGGATGGCTGAAGGGAGCGTCCCCTGGTCCCCCGGCCAGGAGTCTGGGTCGCCCTCTCGCGCCGTCCTTCCGCTCCTCCTTGGGTCCTGCCCGCGGTCCCTCCTGCTCCCCGGAGGCTCCTCTCCTTTGCTGGGGCTCCGGGTGGCCGGGCCGCTTGTTACTGTTACTGGAGAGCCTCACCCCGGGCCCAGGTCTTGCAAGGATCACGCTGGAGTTTTCTGAGGGCCGTGGGGCTGGGAGGCTCCAAGGTCTGAGCGTGGCGGTCCAGTGGCCGGGCTGGGCGGAGGGGCACACTCCGGCCTGGCTGAGCCTGGGAGGCCAGGGAGGCCCAGAGCCCACCCTGAGCTCTGCCTTTGCTGGGAAGGGCCTGCGGACAGCCGCGCCGTCTCCATCTGTGAGCAGACTCGGGGCGAACCCGTGTCCCCTGCTTCAGAAGGTGGATTCCTAACCAATGAACCACCAGGGAAGTCCCAAGATGGCGAATTTTGTCTGTATTCTACTACAATAAAAATAACTGGAAAGGTACGGCTGTCCTAATTCTGTCCACTGAGCAGGCCTTGAAACGATGATTGCAGCAGCAACAGCGAGCACCCCGGGACCGCAAGTGGGAGCCCGGAACACCCCCGGAAGCCCCCTGGGAAGGACCCAGGACCCCTGGAGGAAAGGCTGGGACGCGGCTTCTATAAGGTGAACGAGGACCTCGGGTCCTGCCTCAAGGCGCGGAACCCTGGAGTTCTGAATCCTGCTGCATCGCTGCAAAGTGGCCCGGGGCAAACACGGTCCAAGACGCGACCCCTTGGTGGCTGGTCGGCATGGCAAGTGTGACAAGCTGGGATGTGTCACGGCGAAGACCCAGTGTGAGCCTGTGAGGCGGGCTGCGACAGAGCCCACGCCCTCCCCTCGGCAGGACTGGGGCCCGTGGCCCGTGGCCCGTGGCTGGCTCCTGAGCCCCGGCCTGGGGCAGAGGCACGGGGCTTTCGGAGGTCACCGAGGCGATCAGGGTGGCTCTTCCGGCGGCCTGCCCCGTTCAGGGAGGCCCGTCCTACGAGGCCGCGCGTCCGTGAGAGGACAGCACCCGTGTGTCCTCTACGTTTGCGGCGACTTGTTCGAGCACAGAAAACACACACGCCTGCCCCCAAAGGCAGCAGGCCCAAGGCTGAGCAGCTCGTCTCAGGCACTGGTTTTCTTCTGGGAAGGTGTGTGTGTTAGCGCTCAGTCGTGTCTGACTCTGTGTGACCCCATGGACTGTAGCCCGCCAGGCTCCTCAGTCCATGGGATTCTCCAGGCCAGAACACTGGAGTGGGTAGCCATTCCCTTCTCCAGGGGATCTTCCTGACCCAAGGACTGAACCCAGGTCTCCTGCACTGCAGGCAGATTCTTTACCATCTGAGCTATTGGGGAAGCCTTCTGTAAAGGGCCAGATACTAAATATTTTTGGCTTTTCTATCATCACACAACAGGCAACCACAGACTTAGCAGCCAAACAACACACGTTGCTTCTGCTCGTGTTTCTGAAGGACTGAGGTCCAGACGGGTTCTCTGCTCAGGGCCGCAGGCTGAGATCACAGGGGGCTCCCTGCTGCAGGCTCCGGGGCAAAGCCACCTCTGGGCCCATCCAGGTGGTTGGCAGAGTTCAGCCCTTGTGGCTGTGGGGCTGAGGGTCCCCTTCCCTGGCTGGCTGTCATCGGCGGGCCCCTTCCGCTCCCTCCACGGGGCCCTCTCTGTCTCAGGCCTCCTGTCACACCTCTTGCTTTTTGACTCTCTCTGAATCCCTCTGATACCAGCTGACAGTCGTGTGACTTAGATTAGGCCCACCCAGGTCATCACTTGATTTTACTTATTCATGTATTTCTTATTTTTTCCTTTTATGGCTGTGCTATGCAGCGTGTAGGATCTTAGTTCCTCAACCGGGAACTCAACATGCGCCCCCTGCAATGGAAGTCTGACGTCTTATTTTTTTTTAAAGATTTATTAACACTTATTTTTGGCTGTGCTGTGTCTTCCTGGCAGCTTGGGCTTTTCTCTAACGGCAGTGCGTGGGGATCCTCTCCAGATGAAGTGCAGAGGCTTCTCCTGCTGGGGAGCACCGGCTGTAGGGCGTGTGGGCCTCCGTAGCCTTGGTTCCCAGGCTCTAGAACACAGGCCCAGTAATTTTGGTACATGGGCTTTGCTGCTCTGAAGCATGTGGGATCTTCCCACACTGTGGATTGGACCTGTGTCTCCTGCATTGGCAGGCGGACGCCTTACCAGTGACCCACCATGGAGGCCCGGAAGGGTGGAGTCTTAACCATCATCTCTCTATTTTAAAGTCAAATGATGAGCAGCCTTAATGACATCCTCAACCCCCCTTTACGTAGTAACATAACACCAGCATGAGTGTGAACTCTGATGGTATTCACAGTTCTGGGAACTAGGGCAGAAAATCTGGCCAGGAGCCGGGTTTCTTAGAATCCAGCCCACCACAGCCATCATACCACGAAAGAAGCCATGGGTGGCCTGTGGACAAAGCATTGGGGCCGTGTTTCAATCAAACCCTATTTGCAGAAACAGATGGCCAACTGGATTTGGCCTGTGGCTCTGTTGTCTGCCAGCCCATCAGGCAAAGGTCGCCAGTGGCTGCTAAAACCATGGGAACAGCTGAGGGGAGCTGGGTGGCTGTTTGCTCTGGCTGAGCCCACCCTGCCCGCCGGTCAGCTTCACAGAAGAGACAGCCTGGTCACCACGCACGTCTGGCCCTGCTGACACGGGACACACCATTTCTGCCTTCAAAGTAGTCTTGCCCAGAAACTTGACCTCAAATGGATCAGGGCTAACAATAAACACGGAGCATGGAAAAGTCGGTGTGATCCAGGAAATGCAGAATACGGGGAGTCCCGGAAACAGAGAGCTTTGACCTGTCAGCCAATGACTGCAGGGATTCAGGGGGATGTGCAGTTATCAGCCCCTCAGTCGTGTCCGACTCTTTGCGACCCCGTGGACTGCGGCACAGGTTCTCCCGTCCTTCACTCTCTCCTGGAGCCTGCTCAGACTCACGTCCATCGAGTCAGTGATGCCATCCAGCCACCTCATCCTCTGTCACCCCTTCTCCTCCCGCCTTCAGCCTTTCCCAGCATCAGGGTCTTTTCCAATGAGTCAGCTCTTCGCATCAGGTGGCCAAAGTATTGGAGCTTCAGCTTCAGCAACAGTCCTTCCAATGAATATTCAGGGTTGGTTTCCTTTAGGATGGTCTGGTTTGATCTCCTTGCAGTCCAAGGAATTCTGAAAAGTCTTCACCAGCACCACATTCAAAAGCATCAATGCTTTGGCGCTTAGACTTTTTCATGGACCAACTCTCATAGCACTACATGACTATGGAGAAACCATAACTTTGACGATACGGACCTTTGTTGGCAAAGTGATGTCTCTGCTTTTTAATATTCTGTCTAGGTTTGTCCTAGTTCTCCTTCTAACGATCAAGTGTATTTTAATTTTGTGGCTGTAGTCCATGTCTGCAGCGATTTTGGAGCCCAAGAAAGTAAAATCTGCCACTGTTTTCACTTTTTCCTCATCTATTTGCCATGAAGTGATGGGACCGAATGCCATTAACTCAGTTTTTTGAATGTTGAATTTTAAGCCAGCTTTTTGACTCTCCTCTTTCACCCTCATCACTAAAGAAGCTCTCTAGTTCCTCTTCGCTTTCTGCCATTAGGGCGGTAGCTAGAGCGGTAAGGGCGATACTTACAGATAAAAGGAAATCTTCAGAGACATGGCAGCAAAGCCTGTGTGAGTTCTGTGTGGATCTTGACTTGATGAAATCACCTATAAAATTCATTTATGTGACTATTGAGAAAGTTTGGACCTGGTCCACAGATTTGATGACATGAAAGAGTTTATTACTGATGCATTTTTAAGTATTATGCTAGTATGGGGCCTTTAAAAAAATTTTTTTTTTTTTTTTTTTTTTTTGCTGCCCTGGGAGGGTTAGTTGGGACATGTGGGATCTAGTTCCCTGACCAGGAGCGGAACTGGGCCCCTGCACTGGGAGCATGGAGCCTGAACCACTGGACTTCCAGGGACGTTCCAGCTGGTTTTAAAATTTAAGCATCTATTTTTATTTATTTGTTTGTTTGGCTGTGCCAGGCCTCAATGGTGGCATGTGGGATCGTGTGGTATGTCAGAGATGGAGCCTGGGCCCCGAACTGGGAGCTTGAAGTCTTAGCCACTGGACGGCCAGGGAAGTCTCATGGGGTCTTTTTTTTAAAAAAGAGCTCTTATCTTTCAAAGACATGAGAAGTGATGCTGGCCCGCAGACTCTGAAGACTGAAGCATTAATGGATGAACAGTACAGAGTCTGAAGTCTGCTTAGAAGTGAGCAACTTTCACCAGGCTGGACATTGGTGGTGGTCGTTGGATCTGAGTAGGATGGTGACTGCAGCCATGAAATTAAAAGACGCTTGTTCCTTGGAACAAAGCTATGGCCAACTCAGACAGCATACTAAAAAGCAGAGCCACTACTTGGCCAACAAATGTTCGTCTAGTCAAGGCTATGGTTTTTCCAGTGGTCACGTATGGATGTGAGAGTTGGACTATAATGAAAGCTGAATTGATGTTTTTGAACTGCGATGTTGGAGAAGACTCTTGAGAGTCCCTTGGACTGCAAAGAGATCCAACCAGTCCATCCTAAGGGAGATCAATCCTGAGTGTTCATCGGAAGGACTGACGCTGAAGCTGAAACTCCAATACTTTGGCCACCTGATGCGAAGAATTATCGCATTTGAAAAGACCCTGATGCTGGGAAAGATTGAAGGTGGGAGGAGAAGGGGACGAGAGAGGATGAGATGGTTGGATGGCATCACCGACTTCATGGACATGAGCTTGAGTGAGCTCCGGGAGTTGGTGATGGACAGGGAGGCCTGGCGTGCTGCCGTCCACGAGGCCGCAGAGAGTCAGACACGACCGAGCTACTGACCTGAACTGAAGAGCAATAATGTCCTCTGTGCTTGTGTACCTGTGTGCGATTCTCCCAACCAAGGGTTACAAAGTGTCTGCCTTCTGTTGGCAGCACAAGGTTTCAGATGGACCTGCCGCAGGTGGGGAGGCCCCCGGGGCTGTGGGAAGCCAGACGCCCCTGGTCCAGGGGCCCCCCTCAGGAAGACAGGAGTGAGGCCCTGCGGCATGGGTGGGAGTGAGGTGAGCCAGGGCTCCCTGGCCCTCAGCGGGCGGCTCACGGGTGGGGCCCGTGAGTGTCTCGGGACCACTGCCTGCCGTGAGGCCCGCCCCTCCTCCTGACCCCGAGGGGCGCTGTCCATGTCCCCAGAGACCCTGGTGCTCACCACAGTCACTCCAGGACGCAGGGGCTCAGAGCAGGGGAGAGAGTGGGCCCCGCGCCTACCCCTGGGGCCGCTCGGGGGCATCACGGCAGGTAGGGCAAGCCAGGAAGGGAGCCGGGGCCCACCGCCTGCCGAGGGGGCCATGGGCAGCGCTTCCCTCCTAGCTGGCCCCACGCGAGCGTCACACGGCCGGCGCTGCCTCTGCTTCCTGGTGGAGTGGGAGGGGGTCGCTCACTGACCGCATCCCGGGTCGCAGGTGGCTCTGGCATCCTCTGGTCTGTGTGGACACTCAGGAGAACTTGTCACCTCCCACCTGGGTGCCCCCGGGAGTGGAGGCCTCACACATCGGAGCTTCGGTGGCCCATGGACACCACATCCCATGTTCCCTGTCTCATGCTGACCCCTCCAGGGATGGGGGCTTGGTGCTTCCTCCACTTTGTCCCTTGCTGAGCAGGCCGGGATCTCAGGATGGTCGTCGGTGCTCCCAAACCTCCTGGCTGAACCTCAGGGCCCCACACCCTGCCTCCTCAGCCCCCCATGCTCTTCAGGGTGGAGAGACGGCAGAGGGTCTGCCTGCTCTGGTTTCAGGGTCTAGAGGGTCTGGGTGAATCCTGCAGCCCGCTGGGCTGTTCTCCAGCATCTGGCACCTTCAGCTGATGAGGCCCAAGTATCTTTCCCCAACAAAGCTGTGGGGGATTTGGGGCCTAAGGGGCCCCATTCTAGGGGAGGAAAGTCTCCCAGGAGAATGGCTTGGCAATGGTTACTTACATGGAGCCCCGACCCAAGATCATCAGCATCCTTGTGCACAAGCTCCGGAGCCCCACCCCCAAGACAGACTCCATGAGAAGGAGGGAGGGAGGGAAGGAGGAAAGGGGAGAAAAATGACATGGATGGATGAATGGATAGATGGGTGGATGGAAGAAGGTGAATGGGTGATGATGGATGAATGGATGGGTGGATGGAGGATGGATGGATAGAGGGATGGATGGAAGATGGATGGAGAATGGATAGAGGATGGATGGTTGGAAGGAGAATGTGTGGATGAATGTATGGAGAATAGATGGATGGATGGATGGAGGATGGATGGATGGAGGATGGATGGATGGATGGATGAAAGACGGATGGAGAGTGGATAGAGGATGGATGGATGGAGAATGGATAGAGGGATGGATGGATAGAGGATGGATGGTTGGAAGGAGAATGTGTGGATGAATGGATGGATGGAGGATGAATGGATGGATGGATGGATGGATGGATGAAAGATGGATGGAGAGTGGATAGAGGATGAGTGGAGGATGGATGGATGGAGGGATGGAGGATGGATGGAAGTTGGGTGGAGGATGGATGGACACACACATGCACACAGAGGGTGGGGCTGACTGACTGATGAGGGTCCAAGGAGGATGAGGAGATGACAGGCATGAACACACAGGTGGATGCCCAGCCTGGGGGCGGGGTGGTAAATACGCAGCGGCGGGAACAGCACGAATGCTCCCACCTCCATTCTTACTTCTCTCCACGTGGCTGCCCGTTTCAGCCCCAGCAGCCCTCAGAGAGGCCACTGCTCTTCTTCCCAGTTACAGAGGAGGAATGTGGGGGTGTTCCTGGCTCCCCAGTTTGCTCCAGGTCACAGGCTATGAAGGCGAGGAAGCCACACCAAGTGTTTCTAGGCACCAAGCTGAGACCCATAGAAACAGGCATCATGAGGCCCTGGAGCTCAGATAAATCCCAGATGTGGGGACAAGGTGGGGGCCAAAAGGACACAGAAGCAGCCCAGAACCCTCAGGAACCGGGGGGGCCAGGAGCCTGGCCCCGGGGTTAGGAGCAGAAGTGGGGGCTCCAGACCCTGCCTGAGCCCTGCCTGAAGGCACTGGCCGCCCGCCAGGGCCCGCGCCTGCAGGGGTCTGAGTGCCGTCCGCTCTGGGGCCTGGGCAGGGGCCCCGCGTGTGACAGCCCGCAGGTTGGTGAGGGAGCGTGGGAGCCAGTGTCCATCGTGGGGCTGAGACGCCCCCACCCAGCAGGTGTGGCCAAGACAGACAGGGTGGGGGTAGCAGGGCGTGCCCCCCAGGGTTACGGGGTCCCATGGCCAAGGTGGCCTCCCGGGAGTCAGGTCTTGGGAGCTGCGTGTGCAGGCGTGTACTAATGTGCGCCACGGGCACAGACGTACACGCATGTGTAGGTGTGTGGTGTGGGCCTGCCCGCACACGCAGTGGGGGCCCCCTGCACGGCCCGGGGGGAGCCCATGGCAGCGGCTTCAGGACTGAGGGAGGGGGCCGCCCCACAGCCTCCCAGCCAGGCCCACTGGAGCCAAGGGCCTGTGCTCCCCTCCAGCCCAGCCCAACATGTCCAGGCGTGCTCCCACCTCCCTGCCTCTCCCGGCCCCGCCCCTGCATCCTCACAGCTCCCCCGTCCATCCCATCCGTCCTTCCATCTTGCCCCGCGCCCCCCAGGGCTGTCTGTGGCCCAGTGGGCCGAGCTGAGATCAGGGAGCTGGATCCCTTTCCCAGGTGATCCCAGGCCCCTGGGGTCCCAGCGAGCCCACCCAGAGCATGTTTGGGGAGAGGGTGTCCAGGGTGGAGAGCTGCTCGCAACAGGACTCAGCTAAGGGATTCTGCACGAACCAGGCCCCCAGGTAGGGAGGGCTTTTATCTGGGAGGACGGTTCTGTGTGGAGGGGCCCCAGATGGGGCGTCTCAAACTCAGGGTCCCGAGGACAGCCTCTGGGAGAAGGAGGGTCAGGACAGAGGAGGGGGGCCCAGCATGAGGCCTGTGTACAGAAGGGGGCGCCCACAAGCCTGCCAGGCAAGCCCGCCCAGTGCTTGGCGGGCGGGTGGGTGGAGCTGGCTGGGCTGTGGGGAGGCAGCCGGGGTCGGGCGGGAGTGGGAGGTCAGGCCGCCTCCAGCAGCGGCCAGCGGACAGTAGGGGGAGCTTGGAACCCGGCTGATCTTGGCCCGACCACCTCGGCGCTGGCCCTGCCGCCCAGCCTCCTGGGGAAGGTGTTGATGGGCCCTCGCTGCCCTGGGGGTGACTGCCTGGGAGGCTGAGAGCGGGCTGGCACCTGTGGGAGCCCCAGGCCTTCCGGGCTCACCTGGAGACAGAGCGGGAGCCCCAGGCAGGGGCCAGAGGGACCAGCTGCCCGTGGGGAGGGAGGCAGGGAGACCACGGCCGGTCTGGGGGGCCCCCAGCCCAGAGCGAGGACAGGAGGGCAGGTGGCCGGGTTCCGGGGAGCCTCGAGCCCCCAGGCCCGGATCAAAGGCCCTGCAGATGCTCCCCAGCCTCCCACTGTGAGTCATCACGACCCAGTGGCGTCCCTGCCAGCCGCGAGATGCGCAGTCACCGCAGGAACAGAAGGTGTCCCTGGAGGACACCCTCGCAGCAGGGGCCTCCCCGCAGCCCGGGGACTGAGAGGCCACCAAGGAGGTGGCTGCTGGCTGCGGGGAGGCCCTGGCAGTGACCTGTCCACACTCCCAGCTCAGGCCCAGGCGCTGGGTACGGGGCCTCGGGGCCCACCTGACTGGCTGACTGGCAGGAAAGCCTTGGAAGACCCCACCGACCCCCGGGCCTGGTTGGAGGGGTTCCTGTGCACGTTGCTGAGACGCGGGCGGGCGCAGCAGGCCTGGGGGCTGGGGGGGTGGCCCGGCCCACAGAGTTCAAGTGGCCTGGATGACAGTGGGAGGGGGGTAGCCCGGGACCCTCCAACCAGGGGGCGCCTGGACCTCTGGATCCCGAGAGAGGAGACGCTGCCTGGCAGGCCCGCCCGGAGAACAGACCGACCTCCACCCCAGAGCTCGGCTCAGGCCCTCGCGTGGGGCCTTAGAGTGTGGGGCTCAGGCCCTGGCCCCCGTGGGGACTTCTGGGAAGCTAGGACATTCCCTGGCCCCGTGGAAGCCCCTGGCAGAACACGGTCCCACGCACACCCCTTCACATCCTGACACGGGGTGGGAAGAGTGGGGTCAGCCCAGCCAGGCCCCGATGGGTCCCATCCCCTCGGGGCTGTCAGTCCTGGGGCCAAGGCGGGCAGTGGCCAGGGTCACGGCCAGGGCTCAGGGGTCTGCGGCCCCCAGAGGTGGCATTCCCCTGCACCCGCTCGGCCTGGGCCCCTAGGCCTGCCTGGAGGCCCCCCCGCTTCCCAGCCAGGCAGTGGCGGGTGGGCCGGGGGCAGCCTGGGCAGGAAATGTCAGCTCCAAGGAGGGGTCTGGAATGCGCGCTCAGCCGCTGGCAACCCGTCCAGGACACGCACGGCGGAGGGAAGGCTCTGCTGGCCTGTTCCCAAACCGAGGGTCCGCACTCTCCCCCCATGGCCGCTCCCCACCCCTGCCCCCACCGGCTCCTGGTGCCAGCAATACTGGGGTTTGCATTGGCTTCCAGCCAAACCCCGGAATGTGCCTGCTGGCTGCCCAGCAGCTGTTCCTGGAATCGGGGCGACAAAGCACTGCCTGTCTCGGAGTCGGGGCGGACGGGCCGAGCCCACCCAGCGCCACGCATGAATAGGGCACAGAGCCCCGGGCCGAGAATGAATGGGCTCACAGACGCCCAGACACCCGTGAATGGGCCCCGGGCGTCCAAAGACGCAGTGGAACTTGGAACCGGCCACAGGGCCTGGAGACCTGGGATGTGGGGTGCAAACCACTCAGGGTCCGTACTGGTGAAATCCTTGGTGAAGGGAGAAGAGAGCCCCCCCAACACTCTGACTCACAGCATGTGGGACTCAGGCACTCGGGAGCGGGGTGCAGGCTGCGGGGCCCTGACACCCAGGCGAGCGCTGGACACTGGCCGCCAAGGGTGCCTGGGGATTTGGAGGCCCAGGGGCGAGGCTCCCGCTATTACAGTCACAGGGTGTAAGAGTCAAGGCCTTTCGTGAACAGGGTTCATGCCCCTCAGATGCTCCAGGGATGGTGGAGGGTTCAGACCCCCAGGAAGGGGCCTGGAGTCCCTGGACCCTTGGCAGCAGGGAGCCGCCTGCCTGGAGTCACGGGTGAGCCCAGTGGAGACACCAGGACAGGATGAATGGAGTCACAGAGGCCCAGGCCTCCATGAATGGGCACTGGGCCTTCCAGTGAAATTTAGAACCAGCCAGGTTCGGGGGCCCGAAACCTGGCACATGGGCTCCCTGAGACCCTGAAGAATGGAGATTCGGGCAACTGGAGAGATGGCCTTGGGAACTGGAGGAGGATGCATATCACCTAGGACTCCCAAGGACGGCCAGGCTGAGGGGGTGGACAAGGGGGTGGATGATGAGGGGGCGGACGATGAGGGGTGAATAATGAGGGGGGTGGACAGTGGGGGTGGATGGCCCAGAGGTCCCGGAGACGGGGGTGGCAGGGTACCCTTCAGGTTGATGGTTGGAGTCCTTGTTACCAAGGTGATCAGAGAAGTGGGATCTAGGCCACCCAGATACTTAGAAAACTGTGGGTCAGAACCTGACGGCAGGAGCTGTGGGTTCCTGGGGCCTGCGGCTTCGTGGGAAGAGCCACACCCAGAGGGTGGTGGTGAGGGGTGAGTGGTCTGGACCCAGAACAGAGGAAAGGGTGGGGAGAGGCAGAAGCTGAGGGTCGTGGTAAAAAAGCAGTGGGAGTGTCAGTCGCTCAGTCGTGGCTGACTCTTTGGGGCCCCATGGACGATAGCCCCCTGCCCGTCTCCTCTGTCCTCGGGATTCTCCAGGTAGGAATACTGGAGTGGGTAGCTGCTGTGCACTCCCCCAGGGGATCTTCCCGACCCAGGGACCAAACCCGGGTTTCCAACATTGCAAGCAGATTCTTTACCGTCTGAGCCTCTAGGGAAGCCCAAGGGGACGGTACCTGGCCTGATCTATCTGGATGAACCAATAGACTGGCCGGCCTAGGTGAGCAGGTGCAGAGGCAGGCAAAGGTGCCAGCCCCCAAGGATGTGGAGACACACATCGTGCCAAATTCAGGTTCTGGGGTGCCAGCTGATGCTCTGGGACGGGGCGGCCAGACCCTCCGACGGAAGAGTAGGAGACAGCCATCTTGCGGGGCTGGTGTGAGTGCCCAGGACTGTGTCCACGTCGCCCGATGCCCAGCAAGTGGGCGGCCGGGCGCCCAGTGTCCTGGTGTATATCGTCAGGATGACCAGATGACAAGGAACGCATCGTCATTCTCCAGGGAACGCGGTGAGGCCCCAGGGCTCCGAAACAGAGCCTGCAAGGACTCGCCCCCGAGGTCCCCCAGGCTCTCGGTCTTAAGGGGATGTGGACTGGACAGTTGAGCTCCGCAGCAGAGTGGGACAGGGGCCTCAGACACCCCACTAACGGGGTACGGGGCTCACATTCCAACCTCTGGGGCAGAGGACCCAGACACCCAGCCTAAAGGGGTAGGACCCTGATGCGTCTCAGGGTGGCGCCAGCTCTTGGGAAGTGTGGGTGCAGCCCGGACACCCCGCCCTGCGGTGAGCAGGCACCAGCTTGGGGATGGGCAGCACACACAGTGGAGACAAGGGTGAGGGGGCGCGCGCCGGTGGGGCCATGAATGGGGCGCAGGGCTTCCAGACCGCAGGAGCAGGGCCGCGGGGCTTGGCCGGCACCCAGGCCAGTGAGAGACGTGTCGGAGGGACGGTTCCGGCCCCCAGGGGGCCAGCTCATGCGTACAGGCTTTCCAGGAACTGGGCGAGCACAGAACAGAGAGCCCCAGTGTCCAGACCAGCAGGGAACGTGCCCCCTGCACCTTGGGTGTGAGACGAGAGACTGCCCGGCAGCGCAGAAGCCCGTGTGTCTCCAAGAATCCCCAGGAGTGAGAAAAGATGCTCTGACGACAGGGGTGCCCACACGAATAGATCCCCCAAGGGAACGTGAATGGGGGCCCCAAAGCTGCAGAGGAACCGGGGGTCTCAGAGGCCCTGGGAGATGCAATGTGGGGCGGGACCTGATGCTGGGGTCACAGAGAACCCCCGTGTTCTGACACGGGTGCTGGTGAGCAGGTCTCACCGCACACACAGCCGGATGCCAGGTACAGGCTGCCTCAGTCTCCAGATGGACGGGGTGTAGTTCACCCGGATGCCCCAGGAAGCAGGGCTTGTATCCGGGGGAGACCCAGGCTCAGAGTCAGCAGGCAGACCCTCTGCTGGAGAGAAGCTCAAGGAACCAGCTCTGCAATGTGGACCCTCCGCGGAGGGTGCAGGCTCCTCGGGCGCCCGCGTGACACGCACAGGCCCCCTCACACTCAGAAGATGGGGTGCAGGCATCCAGATGAAGAAGGCGCAGTTAGCCTGAGTCAGGGACCCCCGGGGCACCCTCAGGCTGGGACCCAGAGGATGGGCAGCGGGTACCCCAGCCCACGGAGGCCTGTGGCGAGCCGAGTGCCCGCCCCGCGAGGGTCGGCGCAGGCTGGGTGCACGCGTGCTGTCCCAGCACGTCTCATGGTTACTTGCCAACAGCTCCCGGCTCCCCCAAGCCGGCGACTGCCATGAGTTCCAACCTCAAACATTCCCCCAGCAACCTCAAAGGAAGCATCCCGGCCAGGAGGCCCGCCAGGGTCTCCATGTGGCTCTTGGCTGCCAAGCCGCCGTCTCGGGGCCGCGGGGCTGGCCTGGGGCTGCCAGCTCTGTTTGGTTTTCCCCTTCCTGCCCTGGAACCTCAGACGCCCGTCTGGTCATGGAGGCGCCCGGATCCTGGGAAAGGCACAAAGACCCTACACAGCTGGGCTGGAGAGAGCCTCTCGCGGGGCAAACGCTGCAGGCGGGCCGCGCCCCCACGCCCACCCACGCGCCGCGCCCCCCACAGCACAGGAGCCCAGCAGGCCTCCTCTTGGCCCCAGAGCTGTTTCACTTCTCCTTCCGAGCCCCCAGCCCCGGGTGGGACAGGCAGAGGGACCCAGACCTTATACGGGGAACACGTGCCCAGAGGGACATGCACACTCCCAAGCACCATGAGCCCCCAGAGCTACACGTGACCAGCCAGGACACATGTGTGCACGTGCATCCCATCGGTGCTGTCCCCAGAACAGCCTTGGCACCCGGGTCCAGCGTCCCAGAAGTCCTGCCCAACAAGCCCCGCGGGCCGGCTAAGCATTAGCCAGCCCCATGTTCGGCCATGGGTTGATAATGGGTTGGGAGACACCCTGACCTGGGTGGGCCTCTCAGAGCTGGACCCGGGGAGGGACCGGACCTGGAGTAACTGGACCAGATAGACTGGCCGGAGCAGAGTGTGGCTCCACTGACCGGCCCTACTGGAGCAGGACTCCACCCGCTGCCTCCACAGCCGGGGCCAGAGGCTCAGACAGTGGGGTCCGGAAGGCTCCCTGGGCCCCGGGAGCAACAGAAGGGCCAACAGGCCCGAGCAGTCACCAGTGAGGGCGCCTGGCCCTGCTCACTTTGCTGGGTGCCAAGTGCCCCCGGGTTTGGCTCCAGCGGACCCAGAAAGTCACTCACCTCCAAACCCAGGCATCCTCCTCACTCGGGACACCGCCCCCGCACCCCGGTATACACCTTTCACAAGCTGAGTGCAGCCCGACTTCTCCACTGCCCCGCCTGAAGGTCCATCCCAGGGGGCCAGCACACCCTCCGGCAGGGCCTTCGGGAGGACCTGCGATGCCCCAGGGGAGCCCTGCGGGTGGGGCTCTGGGAGGGGCCCTCCTCCCAAGGGAGTTTCCTGGCCCCTGAGGGCCAGCAGTTCCGGCCCCGAGGTGGGGCTCCCCGAAGCCCTGCCTCCCACACCCCGCCACCCCCCCACCCCACCCGAAGCAGAGTTTCCAGCCAGTGGAGGCTGAGCAAAGCCGCGCGCTTGGGCACCGTCTTCCAGGGCCCAGGGCTGAGGGGGAGGCCTGGAGGCCGGGCGTCAGGTGAGAGCACGTGGTGGCCGGGCGGGCCTGCTGCCCCCCAACATCTGGGGGAATCCTGTTCTTCTGGAAGGAGGCCCACAGGAGCTTTGTTTCCTGGAAGAATCAAACATTCCAGTTAGACCAAGGGTGGCGGGGTCAGTCAGCGCAGCTTTGGTAGGTGCCCGGCCCCAGGTGGACAAGGAGGCCCTCCCCCGGGGAGAGCTGGCATGCCCGCCTGGGGGAGGACACAGCGTGGAGCCCAGCGTCGCTCCTGCGGGTCCCAGGGCCTGGAGTGAGCGGGAAAGGCTTCCTGGAGGAGGTGGGGGGCTCACTCAGGTCTCCAAGACCAAGCAGGATGGGGAGGGGGCGGCAGCGGGAAGCTCGTGGAGCCGCAGGATGGCTTGGCAGCTGCAGGAGCAAACGGCTTCTGCCAGGAGGTGGGGAGGAGGACGCCAGCCTGCCCGGAAGGGGAGAGCGGGGCGGCCTGGAGGGAACCCTGGAGGAGGCGGCGGGGGCTGCGACTCCGCTCAGGAAGGACCCAGCCCCCCCTCCTGGGGAAGCAGCCTCAGCACCCAGGAGGTCTTCAGAGGGCAGACTCCTGCAGGGACTTCCAGCCCCTCCTGAGTGGCTGAGGCACTGTCCAGGCCGGGAGGGCATCCAGAGGCCGGCACGGGGACGGGGGGCTGAGCAGGGCCCGCGAGGCCGCCCCTGGGTCACCTGCCCCCGCCGGGGCCCCTGCGAGCGCCCCCCAGGACCCCGGGCCTGGACGCAGGCTGGCGGCCCCGCCCGGCCGGTGGAGCAGACAGTGCCACCTGGTGGCCGCGTGCAGGCCGGAACCCTAACCACCGCGGGAACCCGGCCATCCAGGGGGACCCCGCGCCTGCCCAGGCCTCTGGGCCCCCACCGCTCACGGCTGGTGTGCCCAGGGGCCCGTGCTCCCCTCGGGTCGGCTCCCAGGCCCCTCTTGTGGTTCTGGGGCTCCCCCTTCACCAAATCCCGGCAGCTTGAAATTCACGGCTCTCCGGCCAAACAGGAGGACAGCAGCCAAGCGGGGTGCAGGGAGGGCACACGCACCCACAGAGGCACGCACACGCACGCACATGCACCCACAGAGGCACGCACACGCGCCCCCTCAAAGGCACGCACACGCGCCCACACACACACAGATGGGGACTCTGGGTTGACAATGACCACTGATCCCATATTCTCTACCATGAGAACTGTGAAGGAAGCTGTCTTAATTCTGGATGCACTTCGGCTCTGATGTGTCAGCAGGTAAAGGTGGGCTTTCAGCCCCACGTGGGAGCTGGGACTCTGCGTCCACCACAGGGCAGCTCCAGGGCCCTGCGGGCCAGTGGCTCTGGGCAGCCCCCCCCCGGGCGCTCCTCCAGGTGGCCCAGGAGGGGTCAGCGGGGCCGCCTGGTCCTGTGAGTGCCCCGAGCGCCCCCACACTCTACCACCAGGGCCTCACCAGCGGCCCCCCGGCCAGGACTGGCTCCACAGTTGTGGGGCCCACACAGGACTCATGCGGCCTCTTGCTCCAAACCTTCACTCTCCAAGCTGGCAGTGGCGGGGGTTAGAGCAAGCCCGGCCTCTGCCCTGAGTCCCTGCCGGCCTGACGCCCCCTCCTCGTGCGGGTGGCTCCCCGGGGCTGGGCTCTGCCCGCTGCGATCAGACAGCCCCTGTGGGGACGAGACAGGCTCATTCGGGGGGAAGGGGAGACAGCCAGGCTGTGTAGCTGGACCCCCATGGCAAGGACCCCTGCTTTGATGGTGCCCCTTCAGGTTGGGCCGGTGCTGGTGGCGGCCACTGAGACTGTTCGTTAGATGGAGGGGCCTTTTCTGACCCTCCCCGCACTAGGCAGCAGGCTGGGCGGGGGACACGGAAGTGTGGGGTCAAGCTCTGATGTCTGCCTGTTCCTGGGGGGCTGGGGCTGGGCTGGATCTATGACCAAGCCGCCCGTGCCCCCGGGAGGAGGGGAGCCCAGGACAAGCTGTTGCGGGGAGCCGCAGAGGTTCCGGAGGAAAGCAGTGGCCTGAGAGGTGGATTGGGGGGTGTTGCGGCCAGCCTTGCAGGGCCGAGCGGAGGGTGGCCTTCTAGTGGCCTGGAGTTCTGCTCCTTCTCGGACCCGCTGCCTACGGGGTGGGGGCTCCGAGGGGCACAGTGGTCAGCATCCTCGCGACGCCACCCACCCAGGTGCAGCCGGAGGTGGGTAGCGTGGCATCTGGACCTGGGGGGCCCAGCAGTGGGGGCGCCTGCAGCTGTCCCTTGAGTACCACTCTGGAAGCCAGGAGGTGAGGGGGTCCCAGAGGATGTGTGGGATTTTGGAAGGGTGGCGTGTGAAGGGTGAGTGCCCAGTGCTGGGTGGCGCAGGGCTGACCGGGGAGGGGCACCTGGCTCCTAGATCAGGGTGGGCCTCCAGCAGGCAGCAGAGCTGAGGCCCGGGGTGCCTGGTGGCACAGCGGACCCCTATGCCCGCCTGAGCCTGTCCCCGGACGCCGGGCGCACGCACGAGACGAAGGTGCCCCGCGGCAGGCTGTGCCCTGTGTTCGAGGAGACCTGCTCCTCCCACATGGGTCTGAGCTGGGCCCGGGGGCCTGGGCGGGGCGGCTCACACCCCTCCCGCAGGTGCCGCCCGCGGAGCTGCCCGGGACCACAGGCGCCTCTCCCGGCACCGGCCGCTGGGCGCGCTCAGCCTGCTGCTGGGCTCCGTGGATCTGGGGGCTGCTGGGGCCCTCTCCTGCTGCCTGCAGCCTGAGCAGACCGCGGAGCTGCGCTTCTCACAGCGCTGTGTGCCTGGCTCTGGCCGGCTGACCGTGGTTGCGCTGGAGGCCCGAGCCCGATGTGGGCGGGCGAGCGCCGGACCCGCCCCTCCATGTGGACAGAGGAAACCCAGGCCCCAGCCCTCAGACCTGGGAGGCCCCCTGACCCCTTTCGTGCGCCCAGACCCCTATGTGAAGTTCCAGCCCACACTGAACCAGAGGAAGTGGAAGAAGAGAAAGACGTCGGCCAGGAAGGGCATGGCCGCCCCTTACTTCAACGAGGCCTTCACCTTCCTTCTGCCCTTCAGCCAGATCCAGGTGGGCTGCCTGGAGGAGGGGGTGGGGGGGGAACCTCACTCAGGGCCAAACTGACTGCTGTCTTTCTCCCCCTCCTCCTACACCTCTGCCTGCTCCTACCCAGGGCGTGGATCTGGTGCTGGCCGTGGGCCGAGCCTGTCGGCAAGGTGCTGCTGGGCTCCTGGGCCTCTGGGCAGCCCCTCCAGCACTGGGCGGACATGCTGGCCCGGCGGCCTGTCGCCCAGTGGCGCCGCCTGCAGCCGGCCGGGAGGTGGACCGAGCCCTGGCCCTGCAGCCCCGCCGGCGTCTGCCCTTGCCCGGCTTCTGAGGGCGTCCCTGGGCCTGGGTCTCCCGTGCGGGTTGCCCCGGGCCCCGCGGTAATAAACGCCTTTGCCCCACACCGTGTGTCCTTCCTGAGCTCCGCGGGCACGGCAGGATGAGGGGCTCCCAATACCGCCGTGGCCCTCCTGTGGATGAGGAGAGGGTCTCCTCTCATGGCTCAGCCAGGCCCTGAGGCCTCTGACTGGTGCCTGACCCCTGAGTGAGGGCAAAGGGGCCCCTCTAGGCCCGCTGGGGATGATCCTGGAGGTGGGGCCCCCTCATCTGTGACGACTAGAGAGTTAGGGGTGGGTCCCCAGGGACACAGTGGGCAGGAGGGAGATGTCTGGGGGTGGTGGTGACAGCGGGTGGAGGGAACTCCAGTTCCTGGGACCCCCCAGTTCCCCACAAAGCCCCCAAGCCGACTGGATGGGGGTGCAGGCCCCCCCCCCCCCGCTCGCGCAGTAGGGGGCAGTAGACGCCTGCAGAAGCCACGCCGGGGCCTCTGGGGGCTCAGCCTGGCCCGGAAAGCAGCTCTAATCCCCACACATCTGGATGGCTTTGCTGTCCCTGACCCTCCCCACGGCCGAGAACCCCCAGCTCGAAGGATGCCAAGTCATGGTCGTCCGGATGCCTCTGCTGGGCGGGGGCCAGGGTAGGGGGCCGCAGGCCCGGATCTGGGGTGAGGAGAGCAGTGCTGGGCCTGCCTGAGCCGCCAGGCGGGCCCGGGGCCCCCTCGGGTCAGGGAGAGGTTCCCAGGCCGGTGGCGCCGAAATCCAGGGTTTGAAGGACGTGTTCCGAGCTGTGCGGGGAGCCAGCCCACGGGCAGGGCTCTTGGCAAGGATGCGTGTCCATCCGGGACCTCCCATCCCGCTCTGTGAGGATGGTGGGGTCCCGCCCTGGAGGGCAGTCCCCCCACCCTCAGCCCAGGGTCCCCGGGGCTGCTGCAGGCCCCAGAGGCTCTGTCTGGGGTCTGGCCTTGCCCCTGGCCAGCTTGAGGCAGGGAGCACGGGAACAGCTCATGCCTAAGCCGCCCACTGGGCTAGAGGGGACAATGGGCAGCAGAGTGTAAGCAGCCCAGGGCTGCTGTTTCCTGGGGGCCCAGAGGCCTGGGGAAGCCGAGGGGAACCCAGAGTGAACCCTGACTGTGGGCAGACGGGGCTGGGCTGGAGTGACCCCTCGGCTGACCCCTGAGCTGGGCCCCACAGCTGCTGAGGCTGTCACGCTGTCCTCGGGCTCCTTGCAAGATACAAGGGAGGCGATTCGAAGTCGTCACCTCGCCCTAAATAGACCAACCCAACCTCAGCACCCCCCTCCCAAGACTTCTTGGCCTGGACGGCGGCAGCGGCGCGGGGCTGGGCCAGGCGGCCTGGGCAGGTGGGGAGGCCCCTGTGCCCCCATTGGTCTGAGGAGGACTCCATGCCCTTTCTGAGCGGAGGCCCAGCCCGGGGGAGGCCATTTATAGCCCTCCCCCGGACCCACCAGCCCAGCTCGCCGCTGCCGGCCTGACCTGGGTCCCACTGCCGCTGCCCAGACGCGAGGTGAGGCCGGCCTGGCCCGCTGAGGCCAGCACGGGCGCGTCTGGGGCGCTCCTGCAGAGGGATGTCTCTGGGGCCAGGGTTGGGGTCTGGGGTCTGGGGGCTCCGCAGAGCAGAGGGCTGCGGGGAGACGCCCCTGGAGCGGGCTGGCATGGCGTGGGGTTCCCGGACGGCACAGCGACGGCCAAGCCTCGGCTCTGGGCTGTGGGGAGGGGACTTCATGGGGTGAGGGACCCCAAGCCCTAACGGGGGGCAGCGTCTTCTCTGCACTTGGGCCAGAAGCCGAAGGAGCAGAGCTAAAAATAACCAGCGCCTCGGGTGGCCACCTGCGCTGGCCAGACCCACCCTCCCGCGGGGACAGCTGCAGCAACTCCAGGCCCGCGGGGACATTTCGGGCACACTTTCTCCTCTTACTGCCCGCCCCCGCCCCGGGGAATTCCAAGACGTGGCCCTGAAGGAGGTGGGGGTGGGGAGCGGTTTGGTGCTACCCCCCGCCCCGCCGGGTGCAGGGCAGGCGGGCAGGGGCCCTGACCCCCTCACCTTTCTCTCCCGCAGGCTTTCAGCCCAGGACTGCACGATGGGGGAGTAAGTGCAACCCTCAGCCCGCTGCCCCCGGGCCCCCGCCCTCCAGCACTGGGCGGGGGTCTCCGTGGGTCCCCACCTGGCCACCCCGCGTGCCCGCCCGCCCCATCACACAGCCCCGTGGCCCTAACCTCTCTTCTCTCCCCCCCACCCCCCGCCCGCTCTCCTGGGACAGTGAGGAGGTGAGTACTGGCTTGGGTGTGAAACACGGAGGGGATGGGACCCCCATGTCAGGACGGGCCTGAGACTGGAGCTCCGAGGCCCGGGAGACCGTCTGTCACCCTGTGGATGAAACTGCCCCACCCCACCCACCGAGACAGCGAGACACAGAGGAAGCGGCCTCCCCGCCGGCCCCTCCCACGGGCCAGGGGAAGTGAGGCTGCGGCCTGGTCACCGGGGAGTCGCTTCTTCTTTCTCATGGCTGCTCCCCACCCCCACCCCCGGGGCCCGAGGGTCTCCCCTGCCCTCCTCCCGGCCTCCCCGTCCGAAGTCTCTTCTCCAGACCCCAGGCCTTCCAACCGGAAGGGCCGCCCCGGCAAAGGGTCACCACGCGGCACCGTGTCCCGGGCTTGTGTCCCCCCACCAGGCCCAGGCCCTGCCGTCCCCTGGGCAGGATGCCCGGGCTGGCCAGGCGGGCAGGGAGGGGTGCAGGGTGCCGGGACCCCGCACCCCCCGCCAGCCCTGACTGCGCCTCCTCTCCCCTGCCCTGCAGAAACGCAACAGGGCCATCACGGCCCGCAGGCAGCACCTGAAGGTAGGTGCGGGCCCGGGGAGGGCGGCCCGGCGGGTCTGCGGCCTGGCCAGCCGCGGCCCCTCACCGCCCGCTGCCCGCCACCCCGTCCCCAGAGCGTCATGCTGCAGATCGCGGCCACGGAGCTGGAGAAGGAGGAGGGCCGCCGGGAGGCGGAGAAGCAGAACTACCTGTCGGAGCACTGCCCGCCGCTGCATCTCCCCGGCTCCATGTCCGAAGTGCAGGTACCACCGTGGGCCCCGTCCCTGGCCCGGACTGGCCTCCCCCTGGGTCAGGGCGGGTGGGGGCCAAGCGCGGGGTCGCCCACCCGCCGCCTCCGCCGCGCTCTCGCCGCCAGGAGCTCTGCAGGCAGCTGCACGCCAAGATCGACGCGGCCGAGGAGGAGAAGTACGACATGGAGGTGAAGGTGCAGAAGAGTACCAAGGAGGTGAGGCCTGGGGGGCGTGGGGGCCCGCGGCGCGCCGGGCGGCCCTGACGGCGGGACCCAGGCGCCGCCGCGCCGCCCAGCCTTGCCGCCCGCCCCGCAGCTGGAGGACATGAACCAGAAGCTGTTCGACCTGAGGGGCAAGTTCAAGAGGCCGCCGCTGCGCCGTGTGCGCATGTCGGCCGACGCCATGCTGAAGGCTCTGCTGGGCTCCAAACACAAGGTGTGCATGGACCTGCGGGCCAACCTCAAGCAGGTCAAGAAGGAGGACACGGAGAAGGTAGGCTGGCCCGCCGGCGGCCGCGCGCAGGGCTCCAGGGCGGCGGGGCGCCGGCCTGAGCCCCGTCCCCCTCCCCGCAGGAGCGCGACCTGCGGGACGTGGGCGACTGGAGGAAGAACATCGAGGAGAAGTCGGGCATGGAGGGCCGCAAGAAGATGTTCGAGACCGAGTCCTAGGCCCCCACCCCGGCCACCGCCCAGCGCCCCCGCGACCTCGGGGGCCCCCGAGGCCGGTTTGGCGCCTGTCAATAAAGGATTCCAATCCCCACCACGTCTGCGCCTCCCTGCGCTGGTCCGGCGCCACCCCTGCCTCTGTCCACAGGCGGCCTGGGAAGGCCCTGAGCCTGGGCCTGGGCTTGCTGTGGGGGAGCCACACGTGGCCTTTGGTCTCCGGGCCAGGGGCCCTCCTCCCTGCCCACCCGCTGGGGCAGCCGGGTGGCGTTGGCAGTCAGACCCCCAGGCGTGGACGCAGGTGGCCGGGGCCGTTTCAGAGCAACACCCTGAGATGACCGTGCGTCTGTTCTCGCTGTTGTCACAGAGGTCCCCTCGAGGCCCAGAGACATTGTCCTTGAGGCCCCAGTCCACGCAGAGGCCTGGGGGGCCTCCCTCCCCTCGCAGGCATCCCGTTCCTCCCAGCTGCCCCTCCCCAGACTCCAGGCATCCAGACAGGCTTGGGGGGTGGTCCTGGACCAGACTCCTGGGGGCTTCAAGGGGCTGGGGTCTGTCTCTCCCCGGAAACTAGCAGCCCCACTCTAGGCCCAGCGGAGTGGGGAGGCCTGGCCCTCCTTCCTGCCTGCCCCTGGCCCTGGCCACCACTTCAGGGGACAATGTCCCTGGCATGCCCAGACGGGACTGTCACAGCAAGGCCACCTTCAGCCTCCGCCTGAGGGATGACGGCACGGTCCACGAAGGCCCCACGCTCAGATCTCTGGTGGGGAGGCCAGGCCTCAGCGGTGATGGAGTGGCTGTCCACCCTGCCCTTGCCCTCGGGAGGCCCCCGCGACTGATGTGCAGGGGCCAGGAGCCTTGAGCCTCGAGGGAAGGACGTCAGCCTGCCTGAGGCCTTGGCCAGTCCTGCTGCCTGGCCCTGCTGCTGCAGCCCGGGGACTGAGCTCCGTCCTATGAGCACCTTCCTGCGGGCCCTCCTACTCGGCTACCCTGCGGCTCAGGGTGGGCCCAGCAAGCCCTCCTGCTTGGCTAACCTAGGGCTCCCGATGGTGGGCGGCTCGCGAGTGTGGAGCCGAGCACGGGCAGGCAGCAGGCAGTGGCCTCCAGGTCTGAGTGGGCTTCGGTGGCCAGAGCTCCCAGTGGTGGAGGCAGTACCTGCCCCACACCCCGCAAAGTGAGCCCAGCACCTGTGCAGGGAGAGAGGGCCTGACTCTGTCCCCGGGGCTGGGGGCAGGGCACCCCAGGGAGGCGACCCCCACAGGCTGGACCCGACTCTGATGGGTTTGGGGGATGATCTTCACCCCATGGACTGTAGCCCGCCAAGCTCCTCTGTTCATGGAATTCTGCAGGGAAGAACACTGGAGTGGGTAGCCATTTCCTTCTCCAGGGGATCTTGCCAACCCAGGGACTGAAGCCACATCTCCCCTATCTGAGCCACCTGGGAAACCCCCAGGCTCATGGGTGCTTGTTACATTTTCCAATGAACAAATGACATGACTGAGGACCATGCGAACCAAGCCAGACCGGCAAACATGCACCTCATGCAGCTCGGCCTGGCTCTACGCCCCTCTGCCACCCTCTGAGGGTGGCACTGCTGGGTGACCTGTGTCCCTGCAGCCGTGTAGACATGGGGGCAATCGGGGAAGCATGTAGTCCAGCAGCGGGCAAGTGGTGAGGACTCGGCCTTCTAGAAAGTTCTCTGCAGCGTGGAGAATGGCTGAGGCTGGAGGCAGGAAGGGAGCCACTGTCACTCCTGGGAGGCAGGGGAGAGCGGCAGTGGGTGCAGAGAGATTCGAGAGGCAGAGCCCCCAGGACGTGGTGGGCCAGGGAGACGGGGTACCCAGGATGTGCCCAGAGGGGGTGCAGGGCTGGTTCTGCCAGGGGAGGAAGTGGCTGATCCCAGACAGACAGCTGGGTGCAGGGGTCGGGGCTGAAGACGGGGTCTGAGCATCCTCAGCACTGGGCAAGGTCCCTGACACGGGTGGGGGGAGGCAGCAGCTCCTGGAGCGCCTGAGCCGGACGCTGCCCAGGAAGAACCCCCGAGGGCAGGAGGAGGCGGCAAGACATGAAGGGGACGTGCCCACCGGGGGTGATGCTGGAGGTCAGGACGTCCCAGGGGACCTGGCTTGGCTGGGCCGGGGGCCGGGTGAGGCTGGCGGAGACTGGCTGGCTGCTCCCATCTGCGCCCGGGAGGTGCGGGGTGTGTACGGCTTTGGGCCTGCAGCTCGCTCCATCCTGCCCCTGCGAGGGCACCCAGATGCCCGGGGCCTTGGTCCCTACACTGTCCTCCAGGAAGCGCGCACGGCTCAGGGGCGGACGGCTGAGCGCAGGGGCCGTGGGTGCCCAGAGAGCCTGGACCGTCTCGGCACCAGAAAGGAGGAGGGCGGAGCAAAGACAGAGCAGACCCAAGGAGGGCAGGTGGGCGGCAGGCAGGCGGTGGCCGGCGAGAGCTCAGCGGTGGACAGACGTTGGGCCTGCACTGCGGTCAGGGGACAGGGCTGCTCCTGTTTTAGGAAAGACTGTGAGTCCCTAGGAGTAGAGGAGGCTAGAAAAGGGACAGAGAAGGCAGGTGACGGAGCTGAGGATGTGCAGGGGCTCTGAGGGTCAGTCTTGAAACTTTTCTGATGGCCTGAAATAATTTCCTCCCAATTAAACCTTCTTTAAAAAATGTCAAACCAAGAAACCTCTTAAACAATGGCAAAATGTTTGTTATTCAGTTGCTCAGTCATGTCTGACTATTTGTGACCCCATGGACGCCAGGCTTCCCTGTCCTTCATTATCTCCTGGACTTTGCTCAAACTCATGTCCATTGAGTCAGTGATGCCATCCAATCATCTAATCCTCTGTCATGCCCTTCTCTTTCCCAGCATCAGGGTCTTTTCCAATGTGTCGGCTCTTTGCATCAGGTGACCAAAGTATTGTTGCTTCAGTCCTTCCAATGAATATTCAGGATTAATTTCTTTTAGGATTGACTGGTTTGATCTCCTTGGTGTCCAAGGGACTCTCAAAAGTCTTCTCCAGCACCACAGTTTGAAAATATCGATTGTTCGTCACTCAGCCTTCTTTATGGTCTGACTCTCACATCAGTACATGACTACTGGAAAAACCATAGCTTTGACTATATGGATCTTTGTCAAGAAAGTGATGTCTCTGCTTTCTAATACACTGTCTAGGTTTGCCTAACTCTTCTTCCAAGGAATAAGCATGTTTTAATTTGATGGCTGCAGTCACCATCTGTAGTGATTTTGGAGCCCAAGAAAATTAAGTCTGTTACTTGATGGTGGGAGGCGGAGGACCCAGACGGGGGTCTCGGGAGGGTTCCAGACCCACCCTTCTTCAGCAGGTCGGGTAAGTGCGGTGGGCCAAAGAGATAAGGCGGGGCAGGAGGTGCCAGCCTCGGGGATGGGATGCTGCCAGGAGTCCACTCGGGAGCGGACAGAGCCCTGTGGACTAGGACGGGTGTCTCCCTGTCCTTCACCATCTCCTGGAGTTTGTTTAAATTCATGTCCATTGCGTTGGTGATGCCATTCAACCATCTTATCTTCTACTGCTCCCTTCTCCTCCTGCCCTCAATCTTTCCCAACATCAGGTCTTTTCCAACGAGTTGGCTCTTTGCATCAGGTGGCTAACGTATTGGAGTTTTAGCTTCAGCATCAGTCCTGCTAATGAATATTCAGGGTTGGTTTCCAAGGGACTCTCAAGAGTTTTTTTCCAGCACCACAGTTTGAAAGCATCAATTCTTCAGCATTCAGCCTTTTTTTATGGTCCAACTCTTATACACATACACGACTATTTGAAAAACCATGGCTTTGACTGTTTGGACCTTTGTCAGCAAAGTGATATCTCTGCTTTTCAGTACTGTCTAGGTTTGTCATAAGTTTCTTTTCAAGAAGCAAGCGTCTTCTAAGTTCATGGCTGCAGTTACCATCTGTAGTGATTTAAAGCCCAAGAAAAGAAAATCAGCCACAGCTACTTTTCACCCTTCTATTTGCCGTGAAGAGATGGGACTGGATGCCATGATCTCCATTTTCTGAATGTTGAGTTTTAAGTCAGCTTTTTTACCCTCTTCTTTCACCCTCATCAAGAGGCTCTTTAGTTCTTCTTCTCTTTCTGCCATTAGAGTGGCATCATCTGTATATCTGAGGTTGTTGATATTTCTCCAGGCAATCCTGATTCCAGCGTGTGCTTCATCCAGCCCAGCATTTTGCAAGATGCGCTCAGAATATAAGTTAAATAAGCAGAGTGATGATATACAGCCTTGACGCACTCCTTTCCCGATTTTTAACCAGTCCGTTGTTCCATGTCCAGTTCTAACTGTTGCTTCTTGACCTGCATACAGGTTTCTTGGGAGACAGATAAGGTGGTCTGGTATTCCCACCTCTTTAAGAATTTTCCACAGTTGGCTGTGATCCATACAGTCAAAGGCCTTCTTGTAGTCAATGAAGCAGAAATAGATGTTTTTCTGGAATTCCTGTGCTTTTTCTATGATCCAACGAATGTTGGCAATTTGATCTCTGGTTCCTCTGCCTTTTCTAAAGCTCATACATCTGGAAGTTTTTGGTTCACGTACTGCTAAAGCCTAGCTTGGAAGATTCTGAGCATGACCTTACTAGCATGTGAAAGGAGCACAACCGGACGGTAGTTTGAACATTCTTTGGCTTCCTGGCAATTCCAGGCCCACTGAAGCTGCCCCCCTTGCAGGGAGACCCAGCCAGGTGCCCAGGGTCCCAGGCGCTCCCCTCGGCCTGACCCCCAGCCCCCATCAGGGCTCACGTGTGTGCACAGACACCCTGATCTGTTCCCCTGTCTCCGATGGCGCCTGTCACCCACCTGCCACCCCCAGGCCCTCACCTGCCCTGGCAGACTCCCTGCCCTTTCTGTCCCCAGGCCAGGACCCCAGGTCCCAGCTCCCCTGATGCGGGAACACGTGGCGGTGGTGGGGGGAGCTGCACCACCAAACCCCGAGGCTCCTCCCAGAGGAAAGCCCGCCCAGCGTTGCGCACGCTCGCATGCGTGAAAGCCCAGCACGTCATGAGGGTCACGGTGCAGCTGGAGACCCTGGGCCTCCCCCCTGCCTGCTCACTGCCGACCGTCTCTCTCCCGGCGTCTCCCCACTGTGCCCACACCACACAAACCCCCCAGGACGCCTCTGCTTGGGTTTCTGCAGTCGGCATCCATGTCCGGACCCTCCCGAGACCCGACCTTCTCCCGCTTCCTGTCTGTGCTTGTCGATGCCATGCCTGGGTCCCAGTGCCTCCAGGCACCCTGACTTCTCAACCCCTGTCCCCAGCCTCCCTCGTGGTCTCTCCACCCTTCCCCTGCCAGCCAGGGCTCCGAGGTCCTCAGAGGAGGGGCCTGGGGCCCCAGGATGAGTGTGGGCCCCCTCCCTTCCCACCTGGATGGGGCTGAGAGTGATGCGCTCTTGGCTCTGAGCCCCGAGGCGCGGGGCTGTTTGTTACCGCAGCTCCTTCCTTCCCTGACGGGCACATCCCTGAGTCAGCGTTCAGGGCACCAGCAAAGGCAAAGCATAGCCCGGCAACTGAAACAGCAGGACCCAGGTCTCCAGGCCTGGAGGCCGGAACCCCAGACCCAGGTGTGGGCAGGGCTGGCCCTCCTGAGGCCTCCTTCCTGGGTGTGTGGACGGCCGTCTCCTCCCCGTGTCCTCCAGGTTCGCCCCTGTGTGTGTCTGAGCCCTGACCGCCTCTTCCTATAAGGACACCGTCAGCCGGATCAGACATGCGTCACCCTCTTCTGCCTTGACCTGTCCCTGCACTGACCACTTTCCTGATCTTGACCCCTGCTCCTCACACACCCCACCCTCTCTCTCATTCACCGCCCCTGCCCCCAGCATCTCATCATCCGGTCCCTGGAGGGTGTGGTCCTGAAGCTGCTTTCCCCGGGGCCCTGTCTCACCGGGGCCTCGGAGGCCACCTCGTCCGTGGCCCGGCCTCCCCCGGGTGGTCTGCCCGGGCGTCTCACAGGCAGAGTCAGTGGCCCTGGGCCCTTCTGCCCCTATCTGCCTCGCCCAGACCTCCTCCTGGCCAGCACCTCGGGCTCAGGACCTGCGCGCCTGGCTCAGCACCGCAGGCGCAGAAGCCTCCCTGGTGCGCACCCCGCCGTCCTGCAGGACTCGCTGTTTCCCCCGGTCCTTCTCGGTGTCACTGGAGACCACGGCAGGCTGGGCGCGAGCGGGGAGCGTGGCCTCGACCTCCTGAAGGCCCCTCTGGAGTCTGTGTGATTGACGGCGCGTCTGCTTCCTGGGTGGGCCCCGAGCTCTTCCGAGGAAGGCCAGCTCTCCTCACTGCCCCCCAGCGGGGCACAGGAGCCCTTGGGCTCAGGCACTAGGTCCTCAGCAGTGCCGTCTGCCTCGCCCACGTGGGCTGAAGGGGAGGGGTGGAGGTGTGAGGAGGTGGGCCTGGGGCACTTCTGCCTGAAGGTGTGAGATTCCAGCACAGGCATGCAGAAACGGGCTGAAGGGAGCAGGGGAGGCTGGAGGCATGGTCAGCAGCTGGCTGGCCCTGGAACTTGGGGGGCAGAGCTTCAGGGCAGTAGCTGGACCTCAGAGGGGAGAGGGTGGCGGAGCAAGTTGCGGCCAAGGAGGGGGATCCCGGTGAGCGGGGGGGACGCTGCCCCCGTGGGCTCCAGAGCCCCAAGGCACCCTCGGGCACCGCTGCCATGGGCCCCCATCTTCCAGGCGTGGAAACGGGGTGTCTCCCTTCCTTCGGCAAGTGTCAGGGCCACTCTGCTGGACGCACAGCGGGAGGCAGGGGTGTGAGCGTCCCAGAGTGGCTGCCACACCTCCGGTCCCGGAGCCTGGAGGCGGGGACCCAGCTAACACAGGGGTTGCTCCTGGCCCCTCCCCAGCGGTTGGTGGTTTCCTGGGGCTTTTCCGTTGGAGATGCACCACCCACACCTTGCTTTCATCTTCAGTTGGCATCTCCCGACAGGCCAGTCTGCCTCCAAGTTTCCCCTTTTGGTAAGGACATCAGTCATCCTGAATTATGACCTAGTGACCTCATCTTAACTGACTGCATCTACAATGACCCTATTTCCAAATAAGGTCCCATTCTGGGGTGCTGGCCAGTGAGACTCCAGCCTACAGATTTGGGGACACAGTTCAACCCCTGCAGGAGGGGTCGTTGTTTCCGGGCCTTCGACGGTGGGGCTGGGCAGGGAGGACACCCTATGGAGGACCCGGGGGTCTGGTGAGCGCTTGGTGGTGCGGGTCAGTCCTGAGTCCCCCGGCCATGGGCGCTGGCAGAGTCCAGGGGCAGCAGAGAGACCCCAACAGTTCAGGAAAGTAAAGGAAACTGAGCAAACACGGGGTGTTTGCAGGCAGGGCAGCTCAGGCTGGGTCCCAGACGTTTGGAGAGCAGGGTCCAGTGAGGGCTGAGCCAGGCGATGGCCCGAGACTCGGGGAAGGGGAGCCTGCTCTGGAAGTGCACCCAGGAGACGCCACCCAGGGCGGTCACCGCGCCTCACTTGGAGGCTTAGGGACCGGGACCGTGCCCCCTGCCTGGGGACACCAGCCATGCAGAGCTGGATTTCGAGGCCGGGACTGCGCGTGGGTGGGCGGCTGCGGTGTGGGGTCCCAGCCCCACAGCCTGCACCTCCGCCTCCGGGCCCTCCAGGCCCCTGCAACGAGCTTAACGCTTCCTGGCGACTCGTGTTTTTTTCTCTTCTCTTGCAGCAACAGAGTAGAAAACAACACCCCAACCCCAGCCCCGATGCCTTCCAAACCTCAACCTGCAGCGGAAGGGGGAAGTGAAACCCGGCTGGGGGTGGGGGCCCTGGGGCGGCCGCCCCAGGAAGCGCCCGGAGCTGCGCCTCACACGCACAGCGAGCACCGATGGCGGAGGCTCCCGGCCACCCGGGCGCCGAGGAGCGGCGGCAGCTGCTGGCGGAGGAAGACACAGGGTAGGGTCGGCCGCGTGCGCGCCCGGGGCCGCCGAGCGTTTGCGTCCGCACGCGTGGGGTCGCGCTTAGCCCGAGGTCTGCGGTAGCGCCGGCCGGACGAGGCTCGCAGGCTGCAGGGCGTCTTCCTGGGCCCCTGTCCCCACCCACCCCCCGGGGCAGCGAGATGCCTCCTTCTGTCTGCCTCTGCAGCTGGGCCTCGCTGGAGAGGTGGGTTCTGCCACCCGCCAGTAGGATGCGAACCACGCTCCAGGCGGGCTGGACGCCGAGGGAAGAGCCCGGGCCTAGGGCAGGAGGTGGGGTGGGCCCCGTCCAAAAGGCCCGGCCAAGACGGGGTGCTCAGCCTCGGGACCCTCGAAGCCTGTGCCCGGGGCCCGACCGGGCCCCCTCCCGCGCCGCCCCGCCGGGGTGAGGAGGCGGAGGGCTCCACGGGCTCTGAGCGCCCGGCTGGGTGGGCCTGAGGGGCCGACCGGGGCTTCGGGCGGGGTGCGCGTGAGCGCGGCGGGGGCTGGGAGGGGACGCTGGCGACCGCGCGTCTGCAGGAGGCCGCCAGGCTCTGCGGGGCGTCCCCGCCTGAGACGGGGCGACGAGGGGCCCCTGGCTGTGGGGGTCTGCTGGTCCCAGCGTGCGGGGGCTGGACACGGGAGCGGCCAGGGCTCGCGGATGGACAGACGTCCTGATGGTCGGGGCGTGGGCAGCTGTGTGGAGAGAGACCACGGGCCCAGGGGGAGGACGGCAGAAAGGAAGGGCAGAGGGAGGGGGTGAGACGCCCAGAGCCACAGGACTGAGATGGAGGCGACCAGCCGCCTGCCTCCTCGCTCCAGAGCCTTGGGGTGGGGGTGGGCCAGGGAGAGCCCGCCGGCCGAGCCACCACAGGCTGGGCTCCCCGCGGCCTCAGGCTTTCCTTGCAAAGTGGAGTCTGGCCCCAGCTTTCCCGCGGGAGGCTGGAGGCAGTGGTACCCAGTTCCGTGATGATGCTTTTAGTGACGAGGAAGGGAGGCTGGGGCTGTTGACGAGGCTCATTCACGGGCAGGTGAGCGAGGCGCCAGGGCGTCTCCTCCCGGCCAAGTTCAGGGGGAGCCCTGGCGGGGGCCGTGGAACTGAGTCCTGGGGGGGCAGCTGGGGTCTGTTGGGGTCAGGGTGCGCGTGCCCACCCTGGGCTGCCGGGGGTAGCCAGGGGGTGCCGGGTAGGACCCGCCGCTTGCTGCAGAGGAAGGGAGGGAGTCATGACCCAGGCTTGGTGCCCCAAGGAGGCGGCCGGCCACACCGCACGGAGCAGGTGACGGGAACAGCTGTGTCCTTGCTCGGGAACGGCTCCTCAAGTCAACGCTGCCCAGCCTGGGCTCCCCTGCGCCTCCGGCCGCTGCATGCCCATAGAAGGGCACGGCCTGCGTGGCCTGGCAGGGGCTTGCCCGCTCCTTGACCCGCCTACCCCCAGCTGTTGCGCACCCGGAGGAGAGGGGCGACGGAGGGCACGGCCACCAGCTCCGGGCCGGGCAGCTCACCGGGGCCTGTCCCTGGGACTCAGAGTCTGTCGGGTGCTTAGGGGGAGGACCAGTCCAGAGACACCCCCGCCCTGGAGCTGGGCGACCCCATGACATCCACCCCCCAGCACGGTGCGCGTCCTGACCTTTCAAAGTGAAACTGAGACCCAGGGTGGGGGCGGGGGGTAGTGGTTCTCATTTCAGAAGGTGATGGAGGGAAGCAGGGATTTTCCTGTTGGGGTAAGGGAGAAGTCCCTGATGCCCAGGCAGGGGACCTGCGGCTGGGAAGCCCCTCCCGGGGGCCCCCGGGAGGGCCAGGGTCTGCTGGGGCAGAGAGCAGAGCTCAGAGACGGCCGTGATCTGTCTCCCGGCCCCCACTGGCCGCCCACAGCAGAGCTGTCAGGTCTGTGGGTCCAGGGAAAGCTGTCCCCTCAGACTGCCCGAGCAGAGGACCTGCCTCCTCAAACTGCCACAGATGCCTTGGAGGCCCATGGGCTCCCCAGCTGTCCCCGAGCCCGGGCCGGAGCAGGCGGGTCCTCCCTGCACCTGCCGCCACCCGCAGGCAGCGTCCCGGGCCCCTCCCCACCTCCCCCGCCCCCCCAGCTGCAGCCCTGTGCCTCCCAGGTTGGCTGGGACGACGGGGATGCCTGCAGACCCCTGCCCCTTTGCCGGCCACGCTCTTTGTCCACAAGCCATTGGACTACGTCCTTCCACGCGTGGAACCGTGTGCCACGGAGCGGCACAATCCACGCCCCGGGGCAGCCACTGCTGGCCCAGCCACATGGCCCTCACTGCCCCACAGTCTGGCCTTCCCGGCCCTTCCCCGTTCTGGAAGGTGCCGGAATCATCGCAGACTTTGGACAGGACCCTCCTCAGCCTCCCTGGCCACCCCGCTCCCTCTCCAAGCTTCCGAAGTTTCCTCTGAACTCACTTCCATGGGTGGCCCCTAACCCAGGTTCCCTTTGCATCCACCACTGGCCACGGCAGGGCCCGTGTAGAGCTCCGGTTTGTCCCCTTCCGGGGGCAGGGGCAGGCCCTGGCTGACCGTGACTGGG
Source organism: Hydropotes inermis (assembly GCA_020226075.1). Classification (NCBI taxonomy): domain Eukaryota; kingdom Metazoa; phylum Chordata; class Mammalia; order Artiodactyla; family Cervidae; genus Hydropotes; species Hydropotes inermis. The sequence goes on along the minus strand of CM035297.1, from coordinate 46,489,198 downwards.
GTGGGATGGGGTGAGCAGGTGTCTCCCTGACCCCCAGGCCACTGTCGCCCCTCCCGGCCCACCAGATAGGGTGTGACTCCCGCCCAGCTGACGATGCCCCCTCACTGCTCCGTGTGCTGAGGTCAGGGGGCAGGCGGGCAGCAGGGGAATAGCTTTCAGGGCCCCTTTCTGGGCATCTGTCCCTACAGGCCCTTTTCAGCCTGCCCTCTGCGCTGCAGGGTCTGCAGGACCAAGTCCGCTGGTCCCCACAGGGCAGCGGGCAGTGGGTGAAGGGCTGAGCCAGCCCGGAGGCCTCCGACATGTCTGTCCGGCCAAGGGAGCCGGGCTGGGAGGGGCCCGTGGCACCGGAGAGGCCCTGGGTGGGGACCCCCAGGCACCCCACCACTCTCCCTGTCGCCCACTTGCCCTCCCAGCAGGCCCAGCACCACCTGGTACAGCTGGGCATGCAGCCTGGAGCAGCGAAAGGCGCCAAAGCCTGCTCAGGAGGGAGGCCGGGCCCAGGCACCCCCCCCAGCCGCGTGGGCTGATGGGGCGGAGGGATGGGGGCCACACACTGGGACTGCTCTCCCGGCCTCCGGCCCAGATCCGGGGGCGGCAGTCAGAGCTGGGTCAGGCCTCAGGACCCCCAGGTGGGCCTCATCTCCTCCTCCCCCAGGTCAGGGGTCTCGGGCGCCCGGAAATTTCCCAGGGGAGCGGGAAGGCTGAGCTCAGCGCAGATGATGGATGCCTTCCTCCTGCGCCTCCTCCCGCCTCCATCTGGACCCTTCACATCCCCTCCTCGGTGCGGGGGAGGGAGAGGACCTTCACACACACTTGGGGAAGTCACTGCAGGGCCCACCCTGCTGACTTGGGAAGCCGGAAACCCTTCCCTGCCTCCCCACCCCCTTCCTGGTCCCCATCTGCCTCCTCAGAGAACAATCCTGGAGCCGCCGGAGCAGAACCAGGGGGGTCTTGGGGCCAGGATGGGCAGCCCTGCCCTCCCCCCACACCCCCCGCCCCGGCCTGCCTCTGCCCCAGCACCCCTCACAGGGCCCAGCCTCGGGCAGCAGCGAGAAGCCCCCCAGGGCTGGCCCTGAGTGTCACCTTTGCCTTCCTTGGCTCTGACCCGGGGCAGGGGGTGTGTGGGCCCCCGAGCCCCAGGGCAGATGGCGCCAGCTGCTGGAACTTTCTGGGGTGACTGTACCCCAGCCTGAGGTCTCAGTTTCCTCAAGTGCACAGTCACTGCTCACTCACACCCTGAACCAGCCTCGCTGAGCGCTGTGAACCAAAGTGCTCACTGCCCAGGCAGATAGGCCAGTGCCAGGGCCCCCTTTCCCCGGGCAGAGCTGAGGCTGGAGCGCAGCTGGTTGCCGGCTCTGAGCGTCTGCTTCCTAAGCCTGCTGTCCTGCAGGAGCCCAGGCCCCCCGAGACCCAGCGAGGAGTCGGGGGGACCCAGAGCAGGCTGGGCTGCCCTCGCAGGCCCTCGAGACCCCACACACTGGTGCCCCTGAGTTTCCTGGGACGTGGAGAGCCAGCCCGACTAGGGCACAGCTCAGAAGACACCCTGGGTCTGCCCCCAAAGCAGACACGGGGTTCCACACGCGCAGGGGGAGCAGGTCCTCCCCAGGGCCCCCTGGAGCGGTGCCCTCAGCTTCTCCCCCAGACCCCGCCCCAGCCCTGTGCATCTCGGGGTCCCCTTCCCACAGGCTGTGCAAGGCCTTCTTGGAGAAAGGGAGTGGGGTGGGGGCCTGGGCCACAAGGCCACCAGTGAGGGCAATTCCAAAACCTCCCCGACCCTGGGCCAGACTCTTGCCGCCATGATGAGTGGAGGCCTAGCGGGCAGGACACAGGCGGGCGCAGGCCCTGGGAAGGCCCCGCCAAAGGGAGCCCCTCACACCTCCCCTGACACCCGAGAGCCGGAGGCAGGGGGCTGGGCTGGCCTGCGAGGGTGTGGAGTTTACAGGAGATAAGGGGATGGGGAAATCAGGCCTCCTCACGCTGCTCGGCCAGCACGGCCCCGCAGTGCCAGACACAGGCAGATAAGGGGTGGGGGGTGATGGGAGAGGAAAGCCCTGGCCCTTTCCTGGGGTCAGGCCCGTCTGTCCACACTCCATCAGCTCCCCGCCTCCGAGCCAGGAAGGTGGGAGCCGGTGGGTGGAGGAGGCCGTCTGGTCCCCCTGGCTGGTGGGGAGGGGCTGTCTGGGAACCTGGGAGCTGGGTGTGCTTCGCCCCGCAGGAGCCTGGAGCAGGGCCAGCGCTGGGGGCAGGGGGACGCAGCGGTCAGCAGGCAGAGCTGGCAGGGAGCGGGGGGCAGAACCGGGCCGTGGTGGTGGGTGCAGCCTCAGCCTCTGTCCCCCGCGTGAGTGAAGACCGGGAGAGGGTGGCCGCCCGGCTCTGTGCCTGGGAGGTGGGGTCTCAGACGCTGCCCCTTTCCACCCCCAGGGGGAAAACACAAGCCCCTCACTCCAAAGGGGTCTGTGTGCCTCCAGGAGAGGAGCCTGCTCTGTGGATGGCTTCCCTTCTGAGGTCCCAAGGCTGCCCAGGCACCTTCTCCTCTTCAAAAACAAGTGGGACTTGGGACAGACGGATCCAGCCAGTTGATTCTAGAGGGATCTGGAAAGACATCGCGGGCCTTTCTCCTGGTCCCAGCCCCTCCCCAAATCCCAGCTTCATGGGATTCCCACCACAGCACGACCCTGGCCCTCTCCCCGTGCAGGACTGAGACACACACAAGACAGATGAATACTCAGGAACACTGCTGAACTCGAGCCACCCAGGAGCCCCTGCCGCCGAGACCACCAGCCCTGACCCCTCTTCCACACTCCTTCCCTCACGGGCTCTCACTGTTGGATACACCTTTAAAAAAAATTCATTGATCTGGCTTTACTGGGTCTTAGTGGCAGCACGCAGGATCTTCAGTGTATCGTGTAGAATCTTTTGTTCTGGCACATGGACTCTCCAGGGCCACGGGCGGGCTCCCGGGCCCAGGGCTCAGGAGTTGCCGTCTGGGCTTAATTACTCTGCGGCATATGGGATCTTAGTTCCTGAACCCGTGACCCCTGCATTGCAAGGCGGAATCTTAACCACTGGACCACCAGGGAAGTCCCTGACACAACTTTCACTGAGATACAGCTCTGTAAGCATGTGTGTGTGTGTGTGTGTGTGTGTGTGTGTGTATTGAGAATGTCTAAACAAGAGGACAGATCCCTCGCTCCCCAGACCCTATTGAAGTTTTGTCATGGCACTAACCTTACTGGGGAGAGGATAAGGGCCTTTACCTTCTTTAGCCACAAGTTTATGAACCATGTCTTAGTCCCAGAAGAAAGAAAAAAAAAGACTCAACAGGAGAAAAGTATAAATGAAATGAACAGTAGATGAAGAAAGGTAGGAAGTAGGAACAACTAGATGATGGATGGGTGAATAGATGGCTAATAGGTGGGTGGAGGGATGGATAGATGAGCAAGTACATGGATGGATGGTGGGTAAAGGGATAGATGTGTGGGTAGATGGGCAGGCGGATGGGTGGACAGGTGGATAGATGGATCAGTAATGACTGGATGGGTGTCTGGGTAGATAAATGGTGGGGAGGTGAGGAGGTGGATGGACGGATGGATGGATGGATGAATGAGTAGATGGATGGAGGGATGAGTGAAAGGATGGATGGAGGGATGAGTAGACACATGGATAGATGAAGGGGTGAATGGGTGCATAGAAGGATGAAGGAGGAATGATAGGTGAATGGATGGAGAAGTGGATGGATGGATAGGTGGGTGGGTGGATGAATGAATGGATGAGTGCTTGGTTGGGTAAATGGATGGGTGTATGAAACAGGTGCAGAATGATGGGATAGCTGGCTGGCTGGATGATGGTTGGATGGGTGGAAGGATGAGTGGATGAAAGAATGGGTGGATAGATGGATGTAGAGATGAGGGATGGTTGGATGAATGGATGATGGGTGAATGAGGGGACGAAGTGAAGGAATAAATGAGTGAATTTATGGTTGAGAGAATAGTTAGATAGATGGATGGATGGATGGATGAGTGAAAGGATGGATGGAGGGATGAGTAGACGGATAGATGAAGGAGTGAATGGGTGCATAGAAGGATGAAGAAGGAATGAAGAGATGGATGGATGGAGAGGTGGATGGATGGGTGGGTGGATGAGTGAATGGACAAGTGAATGGGTGGATGGAAGGATAAAGGGTGGATAAATAAATGGATGATGGGTAAGTGGATGATGAATGAAAATAGATGGATAGAAGGACAGATGTACAGATGGATGAATGAATAGGTGGATGGATGAATGAATGGGTGAGTGGATGAGTGGTTGGTTGGGTAAATGGGTGGGTGGGTGAATGGGTACAGAGTGGTGGGATGGCTGGCTGGCTGGATGATGGTTGGATGAGTGGATGAAAGAGTGGGTGGATAGATGGAGGTAGAAGGGAGGGATGGTTGCATGAATGGATGCGTGGCTGATGGGTGAATGAGGGGATGAAGAGAAGGAATGAATAAGTGATTTATGGATGAGAGAATAGTTGGGTAGGTGGATGGATGGATGGATGGATAGGCGAATGGATGAATGAACAGATGGGTGAATGAATGAGTGTATGATGAGTGGATGGATAGAAGATGGGTGACTATAGATTAATTTTGGGTAGATGGATGGATGGATGGATGAGTGAATGAGCAGGTTGATAAATATATGAATGGAGGGATGTTTGGATGGATGGATGATATGTGAATTGATTGGTGGGTAGGTAGATGGCTGGATGTAAAAATGGATTGATAATGGGTGGATGTATGGATGAATGAATAGGTGGATAGATGGAAGTTGATTAAATGGATGGATAGATTATGGGTGGATGACTGGGTGGATGTATGGGTAGATGAGTGAATAGATGGATGATGGGTGGATGAGTGTATGGATGGATGTGTGAATGAATGGATAGGTAGATGGATGATGGATGGATGAGTTTGCAGATAGACATAGGAATGGCATTAGTGTATGGGTAAATAAATGTAATGTTATAGATAAATAACTGGACAGATAAAAGCAGATGGGTATACATAATTGGTAGATTTTTATGAGTGGGCAAATTTAATTCAAATGACCATTATGTTTGCCACTGTGGGAAAGAATCCATAGAAGAAATGGAGTAGCCCTCACGGTCAACAAAAGAGCCTGAAATGCAGTGCTTGGGTGCAATTTCAAAAAGGACAGAACAATCTTGGTTCATTTCCAAGGCAAACCATTCAACATCCCAGTATGCCCCAACCACATCTATGCCTCAGCCACTGATGCTGAAGAAGCTGAAGCTGACCGGCTCTGTGAAGACCTACATGACCTTTTAGCACTAACACCAAAAAAAGACGTCCTTTTCATTATAGGGGATTGGAAGGCAAAAGTAGGAAGTCAAGAGATACGTGGAGTAAAAGGCAAGTTTGACCTTCAAGTACAAAATGAAGCAGGCAAAAGGCCAATAGAATTTTGTCAAAAGAATACACTGATCACAGCAAACACCGTTTTCCAACAATACAAGAAACAATTCTACACATGGATATCACCAAATGGTTGATAACAAAATCAGATTGGTTATATTCTTTGCAGCCAAAAATGGAGAAGTTCTCTACAGTCAGCAAAAACAAGACCTCAAGCTAACTGTGGCTCAGATCATTAGCTCTTTCCTGTAAAATTCAGGCTTAAATTAAAGAAAGTAAGCTATGCAGGTATGACCAATAGGTCATTCAGGTATGACCTAAGTCAAATCCCTTATGATTATACAGTGGAAGTGACAAATAGATTCAAGGGATTAGATCTGATAGAGTGCCTGAAAAACTATGGACAGAGGTTCATGACATTGTACAGGAGACGGAGACAAAAACCATCCCAAAGAAAAAGAAATGCAAGAAGGCAAAATGGTTGTTTGAGGAGGCCTTGCAAATAGCTGAGAAAAGCAGAGAAGCTAAAGGCAAAGGAGAAAGGCAAAGATATACCCATCTGAATACAGAGTTCCAAAGAATAGCAAGGAGAGAGAAGAAAGCTTTCTTAAGTGAACAATACAAAGAAATAGAGGAAAACAACAGAATGAGAAAGACTAGAGATCTCCTCAAGAATATTAGAGATACCAAGGGAACTTTGCATGCAAAGATGGGCACAATATAGGACAGAACGGTATGGCCCTAACAGAAGCAGAAAAGATTAAGGAGAGGTGGCAAGAATACACAGAAAAACTGTACAAAAAAAAGGGTTCTTAATGACTCAGATAATCATGGTGGTGTGATCACTCACCTAGAGTCAGACATCCTGGAGTGTGAAGTCAAGTGGGCCTTAGGAAACATCACTATGAACGAAGCTAGTGGAGGTGATGGAATTCTAGTTGAGCTGTTTCGAATCCTAAAAGATGATGTTAAAGTGCTGCACTCAGTCTGGCGTCAAATTTGAAAAGCTCACAGTGGCCACAGGGCTGGAAAGGTCAGTTTTCATTCCAGTCCCAAAGAAGGGTAATGCCAAAGATTGCTCAAGCTACTGGACAATTTAGCTCATTTCCCATGGTAGTAAGGTTATGCTCAAAATCCTTCAAGCTAAGCTTGAGCATTATGTGTACTGAGAACTTCTAGATGTAACAGCTGCATTTAGAAATGGCAGAGGAACCAGAGATCAAATTGCTATCTGTTGGATCACAGAGAAAACAAGGAATGCCAGAAAAACATCTACCTCTGCTTCATTGATTACAAGAAAGCCTTTAACTGTGTGGATCACAACAAACCGGAAAATTCTTAAAGAGATGGAAATACCAGACCACCTTATGTGTCTCCTGAGAAACCTGTGTGCAGGTCAAGAAACATCAGAATGTTACACAGAACAACTGATTGATTCAAAATTGGGAAAGAAGTGTGTTAAGGCTGTATATTATCACCCTACTTACTTAAGTTATTCATTTCAGTTCAGTTGCTCAGTTTTGTCCGACTCTTTGCGACCCCATGGACTGCAGCACGCCAGGCCTCCCTGTCCATCACCAACTCCCAGAATTTACTCAAACTCATGTCCATTGAGTCAGTGATGCCATCCAACCATCTCATCCTCTGTCGTCCCCTTCTCCTCCTGCCTTCAAACTTTCCCAACATCAGGATCTTTTTCAATGAGTCAGTTTTTTTGCATCAGGTGGCCAAAGTATTGGAGTTTCAGGTTCAGTATCAGCCCTTTCAATGAATATTCAGGACTGATTTCCTTTAGGATGGACTGGTTGGCTCTCCTTGCAGTCCAAGGGACTCTCAAGAGTTTTCTCCAGCACCACAATTCGAAAGCATCAGTTCTTCTGCACTCAGCTTTCTTTGTAGTCCAACTCTCACATCCATACATGATAGGCAGAGTATATCATGCAAAATGCTGGGGTTGATGAATCACAAGCTAGAGTCAAGATTGCTGGAAGAAATATCAACAACCTCAGATATGTAGATGATATCACTCTAATGGCAGAAAGCGAAGAGGAACTGAAGAACCTCTTGAGGAGGGTGAAAGAGGAGAGTGAAAAAGCTGGCTTAAAATTCAGTATTTAAAAAACTAACATCACGGCATCTGATCCCGTCAACTCGTGGCAAATAGGAGAAGAAAAGCAGAAGCGGGAGCAGATTTTCTCTTCTTGGGCTCCAGAGTCACTGTGGACGGTGGCTGCAGCCTTGAAGTCAGGAGATGCTTGCTTCTGGAAGGAAAGCTGTGACAAAGCTAGACAGCGTATCAGGAACCAGAGACGTCACTTTGCCAACAAAAGTCTGTGTAGTCAAAGCTGTGATTTTTTTCAGTAGTCATATATGAATGTGAGAGTTGGACCTTATAAAAGGCTGAGTACCAAAGAATTGATGGTTTCGAATTGTGGTGTTGGAGAAAACCCTTGAGAATCCCTTGGACAGCAAGGAGGTCCCACCAGTCCATCCTAAAGGAAATCAGTCCTGAATATTCATTGGATGGACTGATGCTGAAGCTGAAACTCCAATACCTTGGCCACCTCATGCAAAGAACTGACTCATTTGGAAAGACCCTGATGCTGGGAAAGATCTAAGCCATAAGGGGAAGAGCGCAACAGAGGATAAGATGGTTGGATGGCATCACCAACTCGATGGACATGAACCTGAGCAAACTCTGGGAGTCGGTGGAGGACAGGGAAGCCTGGTGTGCTGCAGTTCTTGGAGTTGCAAAGAGGCAGACACAACTGAGTGACTGAACAGCAACAATGTAAAGATAAATGTAGAGATGAATAAATAGATGGTTGGTTGGATGAGCTTTTCCTGGTAGCTCAGACAGTAAAAACCTGCCTCTAAATGCCAGAGACTGGAGTTTGACCCCTGGGTCAGGAAGATCCCCTGGAGAAGGGCATGGCAACCCACTCCAGTATTCTTGCCTGGGAAATCCCATGGACAGAGGAGCCTGGGGGGCTACAGTCCATGGGGTCACACAGAGTCGGACAAGACTGAGTGGACATGACTTAGTGAATGAGAGATGGATGAATGAATAGATGAATGAAAATAATAGTAACTACCATTGATTGAAATTTACTGTGTTCCAATAACTGTTTTAGGTATTAACTCATTTGGATGGTCTTATGGGCAAAATAATGGATAAATATGTATGTGTGTGGGTGCATACTCAGTCGCTCAGTTGTGTCCAGTTCTTTGCATCCTCGATGGACTGCAGCCCACCAGGCTCCTCTGCCCATGGAGTTTTCCAGGAGAGGATGCTGGAGTCGGTTGACAATTCCTACTCCAGGGGATCTTCCAGACCCAGGGATTGAAACCACATCTCCTGCGTCTCCTGTATTGGCAGTTGGATTCTTTACCACCACGCCACCTGAGAAGCCCAAATATATACACGACAGGAGAAACACACATATTCTCATGTGCAGGTGGATGTGTGACGAGCTAGGCAAGAAGATGGGTGGACGTGTGGATAGATGAATAGGCAGATACATAAATGGATGTGTGAATGGGAAAGATAGTGAAATATTGATATTTAGATGAATGTAAGTACAATAGGATATTTAGAGAGATAGAAGGATGTATAAAAGAATGAACAAATGGTTCACCATCTGGGTAATTGGGCAAATGGATATACAAATTGCTGAATACATGGATAAAAGTAATTAATACATGTTCAGTAGTTATTTTGTTCAGAATGGATGGATGCCTAGCTAAATGATTCTTTTAAGTGTTTTACATGCTTTACATGTATTAAGGCCTTTAAATAAATGTGCGGATGGACTTGTGGGGGATGGATGGATAGGTGATGGGTGGAGAATGGATGGATAGATGATGGATGGATTGATGCTGAATGGAAGATGGATGGACAGATGAATAGATAGATGGATGGATGACAGATGGTGGAGGACGGATGGATGGAAAGATGATGGACAGAGGATGCATGGACAGGGGGATAGATGGATGGATGGAGAGAAAATGGTGAAGCTGATGTCAAATGCTCTGCCCTATTTTTCCTGTTGGGACGCGCCCTGGTTGTGAAACTGTGAACCCTCACCTCGGCATTTAGAGTTCTGCTCTTGCTGTTAAAATCTCCCACCCATCAGTCTGATAAGTAATTGTGCAATTCTATTCCAGTTTCAGGGACAGGAGACTCCCACCACCCCAAGGCAGCCGTTTCCCCTGTGGAAATATTTTTCCTTCTTTTGAACCGAAATATGCTCTGGCACATTTCATTCCTGGCTGTCTGTGCCTGGGATTACAGGACTAAGAGCAAGGGGCAAGGAGGATATGGCCAGTCGAGATGGGAACAAAACGTAAGCTTCCTTTCCCGGGGTAATCTGGCTCAGCCTGCAGCCCGTCCTTGCCATCCCCCCCAACCCCTCCTCCTCATCCCACCAGCATCCGGGGCTCTCTGCGTCTCTGGCTGGGGGCTGGGATGTGCAGTGGGCACAGCGGCCTCTGCAGCACACCCCGCGAGGTCTCTGGCCCCTCCTGGCTACTGCAGGGGAGGCAGTGGGTCACGGGCTGCAGCCTGAGGCGTGGGGGCCAGTCTGAGCCAGAGGGACCACCGCAGTCTCCAGCAGGCAGCACCACCCCGAGTCACCGAGGGCCTGCGGGCCACGTGGAGTCTCTCCGAAGGCTGCTGCCTCCTCCAACACACGGGGGCTCACCCCACGCCCACCCACTCTCTAGTCTGATCCCAACCTCGCTCTCTGCCCCCTTGCACATCCGCGGTGCTCCCAGCCCCGACAGGCCGGCACAGCCAGAGGTCGACGAGTCAGGCAGGCAGAGGCCGCGGAGGGGTGCTGGGGTGGCCAGCGAGTGGCCGGCGGGCTTGGTTCTGGTTCTGCCGGGCCCTGACCCTCTGATGGTGGGTACCAGTCTGAGCCTTGGTCTTCCCACCTGGGGCATGGGTCTACGGTGGCATCTGCCTCGGGGCGGTCCAGGGTGTGGGTGAGCCCAGCGAGCTGCTGGGGACGAGGCAGCCCGGCCTGGAGCTGGCCCCCGGCGACCCCCCGAGGGCGAGCCGGGTCGGGCCTTCCCGGTCCGGACACTTGCCTGGCGTGCTCCGCAGTGAGTCACCGGGGCGCTTCAGCCCAACCGCAGCAACAGTGGGCTGGGCTGCTGCTCCCGGGCCTCGGCCAGAGCCTGGGGGGCAAGGGGGCTGCTGGCCAGGCCACCGCTGACCTTGTGCCACTGGCCCCTGGTGGGGAGCACGGCTGTCCCGCCCCGACGGGCGGGCCTGCAGCGGCCTCAGGAGCCTCGGTGCCCTGAGCCGCCCGGGGCCGTCGGGCAGAGGCTGGGGCGGGCAGCAGCCTCCCCACCAGGGAGCAGACGGCATTCCCGGGGTGCCCCGGCCTGCCCCTCGAGGTGATCACAGGAGCAGGGGACTGGAAAGAAACAAAAGGAATATGGAGGCCGGGGAGGGAGGGGAAGAGGGAGGGGGAGGAGGAGGGAGGGGAGGAGGGAGGGGAGGAGGGAGGGAGACAGAGACAGAGACTGAGACACCGGAGGGGAAGGAGGAGGCTGTGGGACGGGGGGGCCGGCGGGCATCAGGCGGAGCGGCCAGGCCTGGCCTGGGGCAGCCGGGCAGCGGGCGAGGGCCGGGAGCACAAGGCCAGGGCCAGGCCTGGAGAGGCGGGCGAGGGCAGGCGCTGGGTACCAGTGGGCGGCAGGCCTGGGGCGCAGGGGGAGGGGGCGCTGCCAGGCGGGGGCGGCTGGCAAGGGGGCAAGGGCGGGAAGGGCACCGGCGGGCGGGGGGGCGGCCGCCCGCCCGGCACAGGCCTCCCAGGTCTCACTCAGGCCCCAGGCTGCCGGGCGGCGAGGGTTTCCCTCCGACATTTTTACTAGTCTCAGAAGGAGCGGGGGGGTGGGGGTGGACGAGGCCGAGGCGGGCGGAGAAGGGGGCTGCGGGGGACCAACGCGAAGCAGCTGCTGGGCGTCCTGGCGCGGGAGCGGGGCCTGGAGCCCTGGAGCCTGCGAGGCTGCGGGACAGGGCAATTCGGGGTGCCCGGGGCAGCCAGTGGGCAGCCCAGCCAGGAGACCCCCAGGGGCCAGAGGGGCCAGGACAGACAGAGGGATGGAGGGTCACCGACCCGCAGACGGAGGGGACGAGGAGCGGGTGTCCGAGCCGGAGACCAGCCAGCCAGGCACAGGTAGAGGCAGAGCAAGCAGGGGTTGGGGGTAGAGACAGGAGGGGAGAGGGTCCCAAGGCAGGAGGAGCCGGGCCAGCGGGCAGCAGCCTCTGAAGAAGCAGCCACAGCCTCCGGCCCCAGGGCGGGGTCAGGCCGGGTCGCCAGGCAGCTGTGCGCCCACCAGCACCATGAGCAGCTCTGCGCTCCTGAGGAGGAGCTCTAGCAGACAGGTCCTGGAGAGCCTCCTGAGGTAGGTCCCTCCGCCCAGGCCGGGGCGTGGAGGGCAGGGCAGGGTGCCCGCGGAGGCCACCCATGGAGGATGGGCACCGCGTGCCTCCCTGGTGCCTGGCCCAGTGGCCCTGCGGCTCCGACCCACGTGTGTGGGCACCCGCCTGCCTGCCGTCTCCGCCGCCACCGCGTCTTTCTCGGTCGCCAGCTGCTTGCCCGCGCCCCGGTGGCAAGCACGGCCCCCGCGCGGCGTCCCCCACCTGCTCTGGTCCTGGGGGCCATTGGGTCACCCCTGATGTCGCAGTGGGTGCAGCTGGACCTGGCCCCGCGTTCAGTGCCCTGGCCGCCCTGGGGGGCAGGTGTCGCGGCGTCTGCCTCGCAGAGGCCTGGAGAGAGGGCAGAAGCGAAGGGCCGTGGGTGGGCCTGGGGCCCCCGCAGTGCTGGGGGCCGCATCTCACGTGCCTCTGAGCCACCTGCAGTGCTCTTCTCCTCCTCCACCCTTCCAGGAACCAAGGCCGGGGGGGAAATGCGGCTTCCTCCACCCAGCCCGCCTCCGCCTCTCCCAGGCTGGGAGGACCTCCTGCCTCCACGGGGCTGCTGGCCTGCTCCCTGCCTCCTCTGACAGCCTGGTGCTCCCTGGGCGGACTGCTCGCTCCTGGGGGGACGGGTGGCCCTCAGCACCCCAGGTCCACCGCGGCCCTGACTCGGGACGGAGCAGGGGTGCGGTGTGCAGGTCGGCTCCGCAGCGTCTGAGTGGAGCCGGGAGTCCCGGCCCGTCCCGCTCCGGCTCACGGGGTCTCTGCAGACACGTTAACGGCGCTCTCCCCATGCCACCAGGCCAGGGTTGGGCCCACGCAGAGTGTTTGCGGGGGCCCACTTTGCCCGCCGTGCAGGCAGACCCCCGAGGGTCCTGCCCTGGCTTCACACCTGCCCATTGCTGGCTCTGCTGGGCTCCCTGGTGCCAGTCACCCTCAGGCGTGACTTGGGGGGGGGACTCCCGGACAGCTGGGAGGAGTCACCATCATTCCCCGTGCCCGGCTTGTGGCCCCGGCGTGAAGGGGGTGCCTGCCAGGTGTGGGGGCCCAGCGGTGCCCGGTAACAAATGGGGAAACTGGGGCCGGGGGGGCGTGGGGCGAGGCCAGGGAGCCCCGGGCCTGCCTGTGCGCACTTGTCACCCAGGTGTTGCTTTGCTTCGTCCGCAAACCCATTGCCAAGTGGCGGCCCTGGGCGAGCCGGGGCACGCGAGGTGCTGCTGGAGCTTGGACGGGGCAGCGGGGCTGAGGGCAAGGCAGGCCTGGCCATGAGTCCCACAGACCCGGACGGGCGAAGGTGGGCCTGTGGGTGACCGGCCAGGGCAGGGGTGGAGGGCAGCCTGCCTCCGAACCCCCTGGGAACGCCTGCCATCAGGAGTGGGGGGCAGGGATGTCCCTCGTAAACTGTGGCGGGGAGAGTCTGTCCATGCGGCCGATGGGCACAGGCCCGCACGCCCCCTAGGCCCCGGCCCAGTGCACGTGGGCCCTGACACCTGCACACCTGCGTGGATGCCACTCCCCACTCCGAATCTAAGAGGCCTCTGGCTGGCAGGCCCTCGCCCTTGGTGGGCGACAGAGCTAGACTCACAGAGGCTGTGCCTAGCTGCAGGTGCCCTCGGGGTCGGGGAGCCGCCCGCCTCGCCAGGCAGGTCACCCTGGCCCTTCACCCGGGACGCCGGGGTGAGGGGCCGGCGGCGCAGAGGGCCCCATTCATCACTGTGACGGGTGCTGGGAGGCTTTGCTGGGCCAGCAGTGGCCAGGGTGCCTGTCAGCTGAATCCATCCGGATCCTCAGTGAGGCCAGGTTTATCCTGGGCTGCGGCTGCGAGGCTGTCCAGAGAGCCAGCAGGAGGCCTCAGCCTGGCAGGCCGGGACCCCGGGGCTGACCCCCCCTCCCCCACTGTGCCCCATGCCAAGCTCTGCCCCTTCCCAGGTGGCGGGGAGTTACCCCACCCCCTCCAGTGGCCCCTGGGGATCTTAGTGCCCGCCTCAGGCCCATCTCAGGCCTGGCCCGTGCAGGGGACCGTCGGGGACAGCCACGGTCCCTGGCCCCGTGCCCTTCCAAAGGACTCTGGACTCAGGGCGTCCTGCAGGCCACGCAGTCGTCCAGGGCCTGGCCTTGTAAAGCGGGGCTGAGCTGATACAGGGCAGGGTAGCCCTGGTCTGCCTGGGGAGGCCCATGGGTGGGCCGCCCGCCGCACTCAGCGCATGTCCATCTTGGACGTGCCAGGCATCCCTGTGCCCGGCTCTCCCGCCTGAGGAAGCCTGGCCCAGGAGGCCTTGAGGGGCGGCCAGAGGGCACTCAGTGTGGCCACCGCCTGCCGAGCTGGCCCAAGAGCTCTGGGAGAAGCCAGGCCCGCAAACCACAGCGTCCGCGGGGCGGGCTGCCTCGAGCCCACCCAGGACCCCGCGTCTGGGGGTGGCGGCCCCCGCCCTGGAAGGGCTGTGGGTCTGGGTGCTCTGCCACTCAGAGTGAGTCCTGCCCTGGGAGCCTGGGCAAGCTGGCAGGAGGGCGTACGGGGAGCGAGCGGCCCAGCCCCATGGGCAGGCGATCAGGGCCGGAGCCCAGAGCGCTGAGGCTGAGGCCAGGCTCCAGCCCTGACCTGTACACCCGCTGGGGTCAGAGCAGCTGGCCAGCTTGCCGGGCACTTGGGGCTGGCACCCCGTTCCCACGGGAGCCTCGGGAGAGCTCACTGTGGCTCCTGGGCAGCAGACGTGGCCGGAGGGGACGCGACCCCCGGGGGCACCGCCTCGGGCTTGCAGCAGCTTGGTGCCGGGTGGTGGTGGGGGGCTGACCCCCTGCAGGTGAGGGTTCAGGACGAGAACCCTGGTGGCCTGTGGACTGGAGGGGCAGTGGGGCCCTGGCCATGCGCAGCCACTGAGGGGGACGAGACCCCGGCCCTCCCAGGAAGGTGAGGGCATGGGGCTGTGAGGGCTGGCCGCTGCCCATGACCCGCAGAGCAGTTCTCAGCCCATGGAGGTGAAGCTGCAGCCAGGCGCCGCATGCCCTGCGGTCCCAGGGCTCCCATCCTGCTGGGTGACGGGAGTAGGCAGGAGCAGAGAGACAGGCCGGGCGGGGGGGGCGTGCAGCGGGACTTCCGTGAAGACAGAAGGAGTGAGCGGGAACAGGAGGGGTGTGGGGACAGGGCCGTGAGCAAGAGGACGGGGAGGCCGCAAAGGAGATGGGATGCTCGAGGGGTCCCGGGACCCCCGGGCCAGGCAATGTGTGTGCCGAGTCCCAGAGGTGGGGTCAACCCTGGCCGCCCGGGAAGAGGGGCGGGGGCAGGCAGGGGAGGAGAGCAGGACGGGAGTGGGAGGGACGGATAGCAAAGCCCACCCTGGGGAGGGCACGGTGGCCAGGGGGCCTCCTGGCCTGGGGTGAGGCTGCCTGGGTGCTGAGTGGGGCCTGTGGAATTGGGACTCCAGCTGTGTCTCCCCAGGATGTGGGAGCCCCCAATGAGTCTGCGCCTCAGTGTTCTTGCCCGTGCAGTGGTCTCTTTGCCCCCTAACGGGGCTGTCCCGGCAGAGCCCCCAGCTCTCAGCGGAGCCCTTGGTGGGCAGAGGACCAGGGCGGGTCCCGCAGGCTGGCAGAGGCTGGCCCCAGGCTTCCGTCTACGTGGATGGAGAGGCTGAGGCTCAGGGAGGTGGGGTCTTGCCGTCGCCCAGGGGCACGGGCCGTGGGGTCCGCAGGGTCAGAGGACACGCAGTGGGGATGGCAGGGCCAAGTGTACATTAGGGCTGGTTCGGTGGCAAAGTCCCCTCATGCCCTGAGTGATCCACCCTGAGAGGGTCGGGGACAAGGCGCCCTTTGGAGGAGGGGCTGGGGGCCGGGCAGGGGCTGTGGCGGCGGAGACAGTGCGGAGGCATCGCCAGAGGGTCCCACTGCTCCAGGTGCTTGGGGCCCCGGGGCCCTGCGGGGAGGCTGAGCCAGGAGCAGACAGGCGGCCCGTGCCAGGCTGTGCCTGCCTCCAAGGTGGGCAGCCGAGTTTAAATGACAGGCAGACCCCTGGACTCTGCCGAGCACGTGAGCCCCTTTAGCGTTGCCTGCGGGCAGAGTCGCGTCTGGGGGCGTTGGGGAGTGGGAGCTGGACCTGTGGTCCCGAGCAGGAGGAGACGGGAGGGGGTGGCAGAGGCTCCAGCCGGTGCCAGCCACCGGTCGCGTGTCCCGGAGCGTGCCAGAGCCTGGCCTCGTGAGCGCTCCGAGGTCTGTGCCAGGCAGTCCCAGCTGGCTTGGGAGCGTCCGGCTCTCCTGGAGGGCTGTCCAGCGCCAGGAGGAGACCGGGCCGGGCCCGGGGCTGCAGCTGGAGCTGCCGCTCGGTGGGGGTGCCGGGCGGGCGGGCGGCCCCCCAGTCCCGTCCCCCGAGGCAGTGTGTGGGCGTGGGGGTGGGCAGGGCGACTCGCTGGTGTGAAGGGTGGGGCGGGGGCGCCCGGGGAGGTCTCCTGGCTGCCTCGGCCCCGGGCCAGGCCCCTGCAGCGCTGCGGTCAGTGACTCGGAGGAGAAAGGAGGGACCCAGGCGCGCGGGGCACGGGGCAGAGGAAGGAGCGGCCTCAGCCCCGCCGGGCCACCCCAGCCCAGATGGGCAGGCTGGTGAGAGCAGACGGGGGCAGAGGCGTGGGAGCACCGCGGCACGGAGGCTGGGCATGGACCACATCACGAGAGGTAGGGCGTGTGGCCAGGGGAGGTGACGGGCTGGGCGCCGGGAGCCCAGCCTGGGGGCCAGCCTTGGGCACCGAGGGCAAGCCTGGGGTCCGGAGGCTCAGGGCCCGGGTACCCACTTCCCAGTCTTGGCAGGGTCTTCTAGGGTCACGTGTGGCCAAGCTGTCGGGGTGGGTGAAGCCCCCACGGGGAAGGTCACAGATGCCCCTCAACGGGAGCCTGGGGGCCCCGATTCCCATCAGGACAGGACACCCTCAGCATTCGGGTGTTTGGGTGGCTGGTGGGGGTCTGCCTGGCCCGCCCGGGCAGCTCTAGGGACGGCGGTGTGGTGGGCAGGCCTGACCTGCGGTGCCCCCCACCCGCCAGCATCAGAGCTTGGACCCCGGGAGCTCTGCGGGTCCTGGGTCTGGGGTAAGAATTCAGCAGGAGCCCGAGGCAGCAAAACAGCGGGCAGTGGCTATGGAGGGGGCTGGGGTCTTGTCCAGAGTCCGGGGCCGGGCGCTGCCGGCTCGCAGGGGGTGGGCAGAGCCTGGGCAGCCACCTCCCCAGGAGCGGCAAGCAGCTCCAGATGGGGGGCTGGAGTGGGAGCAGGGAGCTCGGGCCACAGGCACAAGACCCCTCCCACAGCGCTCTCTCCTGGAGGGGCAAGGGCCAGGGAGCAGCTTCCAGGAGGTGCCAGGGCCGTGCATCCCCTGGGAGGGGTGGGCCTCCCCCTGGGCTCCGGGGAGGATGGGCAGGGAGAGGCGGGGCCTGGGGGGGGCCTAGCTCCGAGGGCTGCACCCGCGACCCCCGGCGTGTCTCCCGGGCGGCCACTGTCCATTTGCTGCCCCACCCCCTCCCAGGGCTTCCTCCCACCACAGCCTCTTGTCCCTCCAGGCTGGGCGCAGACACGGGGGTCCCTCATCCGAGAGGAAGCCCCCCTAAATGAAGCTCAGAACAGGGGTGCTCTTCTGAGGCCCTGGAGCCATGCTGTGGAGCCAACATGAGCTCTCCTGTGTCCTCTCAGGGCAGGGAGGGCATCTCCCCCATCGCCGGGTCCCTAGGGCCTGACGAAACAGAGTGCTGGCAAAAGAAGTGGCGAGGCAGGCCCTGGCAGGCTGGGGGGTGGGCTGCCCTGGCTGAGGGAGGTGATGGAGCCGGTGGCAGATGACGGGCGTCACCTGGGGGTCCCGGCCAGGGTGGGAGGCCAGGGCAGTCCCGGCGGCTGTCGTCCCCTCACCCACAGGCCCTGCAGCCTCACCCCTGCCCCGTCTCCAGCTGTAAGTGGGCACTGAGTCTGCTGAGACCTGGGCAGTGGGGCCAGCAGAGACGGCCCCCAGTGGGTTGACGGCCTAGAGGAGGCGTGGGGTAGGGGCTTGGCCTGAGGGGCCCCTGGGGGCTGGGAGGCTAGGTCAGGGGTGGCTGCTCCTTGGTCTGCCCGACGGGCTGGCTGGAAAGTCATGCAGAAGGGGGTCCGAGCCTTCGGGGGCTCCGGGTGGGCAGGCAGCCAGGGGTCCCCCAAGCAAGAGGCCCCCACGTGCTGCCCCACTGCTGGAGGATGAACGGGTGACAGGCAGGTAGGCTCCACCTGGACTCAGAGGCAGCGGTGCCCAAGGACGGGGGGAGGGGGCCAGTGCTGGGGGGGATCTCTGGGCTAGTGGGGAGGGGGCCCGTCCACAGGCTGCTCTGGCCTCGTCCCCAGGTCGGAGAGCCCTCCACTCCCTTGAGGCCGGAGCAGCCGTGGTCCTGGGGAGGTCAGGTCGCTCGCTCTCTGTCCCTGGGCCGCCCGAGGGTGCTGCGGAGCCCCAGCAGGGCTGGCCTCTCTCCTGCGAGCTTCGGGCTCCCAGAGGTTGCAGCTGTGCCCCCTCACCCCCACGCCCAGAGGTGCAGGCTGGGTGCCCTGGAGACATAGCAGCTCCTCCTGCACCCCCAGTCTGCACCTCTGGGGTGCCGTCTTCCCTGTGGTTGTGGGAAAGCTAGTTTGCAAGCTGATGCCCCCTCCTCCAGGGAGGCTTCCTAGATGTGACCTGCCCACGGGGCCAAGAGGACATGGTGCAGGGGGGAATGTGGGGTGTGCAGCCCAGACCTCTGAGGGCACAGCAGCCTCTTTCTTGGGGACACGGGTCTGCTGCAGTGCCGGCTGTGGGGAGGAGGAGCTGGGCCTGCCTGGCCAGGGCTGTCCTCAGTTCTCACCTTGCCAAGCAGGGTCAGCACCCCTTTTCACAGCTGGGGAGCCGGAGGTTGGGCCTAGGGTCTCGCCTTGGGGAGGAGGGCCAGAGAGGCAGAGCTACAGCTCCTCTCCAGGCGGCCTGGGCCCTCCTCACCCCAGGGTGGGCAACAGCCCCCCTTCCGCATCCCTGTGGCCCCCTCAGTCACGCCAGGAATGGCCGCAGGCTCCCCACCTCAGGCCCCTGCCAGCGCCTTCCCGTCTCCTGCTTGAAACCCTCGGTCTCCCAGGGCCCACAGCTCAGCCTCTGCACTCGATCTTGCCCGGACCACTCCGGCCCCCCACCCCTGAGTCCTGCTCCAAGTCTTGCCCCCCGGTGTTGGGGGTACAGCTGTGGGGAGAGTCAGGAAGAGCTGGCACCCCGCACCCCAGCAGAGGGGTACCCTGAGGCCCCCAGTGGTGGCTGGCGCTGCTGGCTGGGCCTCAGCTGTGGACAGCAGGCCCTGGTGGTGCCTGTGGGGCGGGCGGGGCCAGAGGGCGGCAGGAGGGGCGCTGCCCGCGGTCGCCAGGAGCTGGGTACCCCCAGCTTGTTGCTTTCCTGGTTCCCGTGGCCGCCGAAGGGGTTACTCATCCCAGGGTGGGCCAGGGCACCCTGTCTGTCTCCCTCCCCACTGCCCTATCTCTCCGAGATCCCAGGCGACCCCCAGGCTGACCCCTCCCGGGCTCCCGTGTCCCCCCTCCGGGGAGCTCCGGGAGCCTGTCCCTTTTCCCTGCAGTCCGCCCGCCAGCTCCCCACCACGTCCGCCCCTTCCCTGCGGCCCAGCTGGGCCTCCTTCCCAAATGCTGGCCCGACACCACCTGTACTTCCGTGGGCTCACCTGACGCCCGCCCCTAGGGACAAGGGCACCGCCCCCCAGACAGCCCACTCCCACCCCAGGCCTGGCCACTCAGCTCTCCTGCCCACCCCATCTCTGCTCTTCACGCAGCCTCTGAGGTCCGACTCACAGACCCCTGCTCATCCTCCAGACTCAAGTTCAAGGTCACCTGCTGAGTGTCCCTGAACAGGGGGCGGGGCTGGCCCTGTGGGGTGTCTCCCTGGTCTAAGGTGCCCAGGCGGGCACAGATACACCCAGGAAGGTGCCGCTGGGGGTGGGGGCTGGCGGGGACCAGGAGGGGCTGGGCCTGCGCCAGGATAGTCAGGAGGGTGGGGGCCCGGTTACCCGTCGCCCCGTGCCAGCCCCTGCCGGGGCAGCCGCCCACACCCTGCGCCACCCCTGTGCTCCTGGCTCAGCCCTCCCGCTGCTGCGGCACGGGAGAGTGGCGGCCAGCACCCTGGCCCCTGCAGACCCTCCGTGAGCTGCCTTGGTGGGGCCTGCACTGCACCCAGGGAGTCATGGGGCGCCGGTGCTGCCCAGCCTCCCGCCCCCCCCGAGCACCCTGGCTGGGCCCCGCCCCTCCTTTAAGACCAGCTGGCTGGGGGCGCATGCAGTCCCCCCCGCCTGGAAGCTGGGCCGAGCGGCCTCTGGGTCCTTCCACACTGTCCCTGCACACGTGGGCTCTGCGGTCACTCGAGGCACTGGCTGCTCTGTGGCGTCCACTGGGACAAATGAAAGCCTGGGGAAGGGAGGTCCTTTCAGGGGACCGGACGCCTTGCTGGTCACGGGCACACGGGCT
The DNA here is from genome assembly GCA_020226075.1 of Hydropotes inermis. Taxonomy (NCBI): domain Eukaryota; kingdom Metazoa; phylum Chordata; class Mammalia; order Artiodactyla; family Cervidae; genus Hydropotes; species Hydropotes inermis. The sequence continues at coordinate 46,468,878 of CM035297.1, read as the reverse complement.
GACCGTCCCAGGTCCCCAGGACTCCCGCCCATGGTGTCCGGGAGACAGTGGTAAGGAGGGTGCCCTGCGGGTCTCTAGAGGGAAAGGCCCTCCACGTCGGCCTGGCCCAGCCTGGCCATTCTCCCTCAGGCCCCAGACCCCCCAGCTAAGGCCCTGGTCCTTCCCGGGACTCTGAGCTGAGCTTTAGGCTCCAGGAGATGGGCAGAAGGTGTTGGGGTTGGGGGGGGGCAGGAGCTGCCTGCAGGGGGCAGAGCTGAGACAGGACCGAGGCTTGACGTGCCTTCTGGAGCCGCCAGGCAGGCCGGGAGGAGGGCGGTCAGGATGGCGGGGAGACCAGAGCAGGCCTGGCACCGCCGGCGCCTTGGTGGAGACCGGGGGGCTGTGGAGGAAGGGGAGGAGGGGCCCCCGAGGTGGTGGACGTGGCAGTGGGGGCAGCCGCTGGACTTGGGGACCCGCAGCTGGCTCACGGGGGCCTGCACACGCTCGTGCGCCTGGAGGGGCGAGGCTGTTCAGTGGAGCGTGACCGGACTGGGGAGCGGAGCCCCGCTCCGCGGCCCCTGGGGCTGAGCCCTGGGCGCGCCCGGAGCCAGAGCAGACGCAGGAAGGAGATAATTGCGTTTGTGCAGGAACACCAAATCCCTCGCAGCTGCACGCAGGCTGAGCCAGGGCCACGGGCGGCCGCGCCAGCATCCTGACAGCTCCGCGTGGCGTGCCAAGGGGTCTGGGCCGCCGGCCGGGGGCGCCTTCCCAGGCCAGAGGCCCCCACCCCACCCCAGGAGAGCCGCCCCCCTCTCAGTTCCCAGAACATGGCCCAGCTGCGGAACAGCAAGGGGGTGAGGTCATGGGAGGGGCCCCAGCCCGTGACTCACATCCTGGGGCAGAGGGAGGGGGGCCGGAGGGAAGGGGCCCGCGCCCCGGGTCAGGGCCCAGGGCAGCGTGGCCTCTCCCCCGGCAGGGGCTGTGGGGAGCCCCCCGAGCCCCTACCCCACGTCCCCCACTCTGTCCCCTGCCCGAGAGCTGGGGAGTCACGTGCAGACCGCCGGGAGCAGGCCTGACCTTCAGAGGGGCCTCTTCTCAGGAGCGCAGTTCTCAGAAAACATGCCTTGGCCTCGGGCCAGTGCCGTTGTCAGGACGATGGCGGGAAACAGTAAACACGCGCTGGGGCACCCTGGCTGGGCCGGGGGGCCGGGCCGGGCCTGCCACCTGGCCCTCACCTGGTTCCCAGGCCTGGGTCTGCCACACGCGGACCCCCAGTGTGGGGCGCTGGGACCCGCGTGTGACTGTGGGCCTGTGCCCGGGTGGGCCTGCGGGGCCGGCTCAGGAGAAGGCGTGTGCACCCCTGTGTGCATGTGTGTGGTGTGTGTGTGGCAGGGAGGCCCGTCGTGCTGGTGGGCCTGGGACCAGGGTTGGGCGCAGGCGGCGTGGGGCCTGGTGGCCGGGACACACGGCCTGACTGGGTGAGCGGTCTGCGTCGTCTCTGCGCTTGGCTGTGCCTGCGAAGGGTCCCTGAGGCTCGGGGAGGGGGCTGGAGTCGCAGCCTGAGAGAGGCCCCACTGGGCGCACTCACCCCCCGTCGGGGCCCACGTGCACACACTCAGCCGCACACGAACACGCCACGGGCGTGTGTACACGCAGCAGAGGGGGGCCCGTGGCTGGTCTCGCCCCTCCGAGAAGCCCCCCGCCCCGGTACCTCCAGGAGACGGCTGTGGACACCTCTCCACCCCACGGCGGGGGGACTGGTCCCACTGCCCGCCCCTGCTCGCCTCCCACCGTTGGCCTGGGGGGCTGTGGGTGCTCACGGGAGGGAGGACCCCCAGACCCTGGGTCCCCCCATCCTCAGCATCACCCAGGCTCTTCCCCCCTAGACAGGACACGGCCCCCAGCCCCCGCCAAGGGCCTGGAGCGGGAGGCTGGCTCCATCGGCCGTGATGGGGCCAGGTGTGGGGGATTAGGGGCTCCCTGGAGCTCGGGGGGGGAGTCAGAGGCACTTCTGAGGCATGGGGGTGGGCGGGCGGGGGGCGCCGAGGTCTGAGCGGGAGGCTGGGTTTGCACGGCTGGGGTCCCCTGCGGCTGCCGCGGGGGGGAGTGGGCCTGGAGCTGGGGCTGTGGAGGGGCCTGGCTTTTGTCTAGGAAGCTCCGGGGAGACCTAGGAGAGATTAGATCATGTGTTGGCAGGCCTGCCGAGACCACAGAGCCGGCCCACCCTGGCCGGGGGACGGGGCTCTGAGGGAGCGGGCTGTGGGGTCAGGCGGGGGACACAGCAGGAAGGCTCTGAGAGCCCGGCCTGGGAGGCCCGGGACCCTCTTCTCGGGCTTTGGGGGTGCTGGGGCAGGCAGGCTGGCCGGCACGCTGGGTGCCGGCACTCGGGAGCTGCTGGGCCCGGGCCGGGTGGCCAGGCCCCGGGACCCGGGCGCAGGCCTCCTTGTGTGGCCTGGGTGAGGGGCCTTGGCAATGCTGGGGGTCAGCAGGCCCACGGGAGGAAGCTCCCCGGGGCCCGGCTCCACGTGGGCCTCAGCTTCTCGTGGACAGCATGGTCTGGAGTGAGCCTGCATGGGGCTCTGGGGTGGAGGCTGGCTCTGGGGGGTCTGAGGGCTCAGGCCCTGGCTGAAGGCAGCCCCTCCCGTGTCCTTTAATAGCCCCTCCGTCTCCCAACGCCTTTTACTCTCGTTGGGGTGGGGGGGCAGGCAGGACTGATCGCCCCCTGCCCAAGATGGTCTCCTGAGGGGCTGGGCTGCCTCTGGCCTGACCCCCGCCCAGCCACCAGCGCCCGACAGTCACATGACTCAGGGAGAAGGAGGGACGGCAGCTCTCCGCACCTCGGCCGGAGGTGCGGCGCCCGCCAGGCCTTGCCCGGGGCCAGAGCTGCGCTGGCCAGTGTCCGGCTGCGATGAGGGCCAGGGAGCCAGGCTGCTGGTAGGGGCGGAGGGTCTGGCCCCATCCCTGGGGCTCCCCAGGCCCATCTGACTGTGAGCCCCTCGTCACCAGGAGGCACGTGGACGTTCAGAGGCCAGCTCCACTGGCCGAAGGCACCTTCCTGACCCTCTCTCCTGGTCTCTGCTTTAGAAACAGGGAAACTGAGGCCTCGAGGTTCCCAGCTGGGCTGCTGGGGCGGGTGGGAGGCAGGGGCGTGGGCCCCGGGTGACCCCTTCTCATGCCCCCAGGCTCGCCACTCAGCGGAGTGTGGAGCAGGAGGAGGAGGCCGCCCACGAGCAGCGCCGGCGGGACAGAGAGCGGCAGCTTCGGGCTCAAGACGAAGACGAAGGAAGCCCGTCCCCGGAGCAGTCAGAGCAGGAGAAGCTGTGAGCCCCCCTCGCCGGCTCACCCATCCCGCACCACACCACCGGGCGGAGGGGGCCCCGAGCTGGAGACCCCAGAGCAGAGGGGATGAGGAGGCAGGGGCAGGGCCTTCCTGGAACCCAGGCGCGGTGGGGACGTCCTCGGGGTGAGGGTCACTGCAGCGCTGGAGGCCTGGGAGCCCTGCTGGACCCCCTCCAGACCCTTCTGGAGAGGCCCCTTCCCCTCCAGCCTCCCGGGGCCCTGACTCAGCCCCGTCCCCCTGCTTGGCCCGATTCTGAGCGCAGCTGTGGGGCCCTGGGCCCCAAGCCCCCGGCCCCACTCCTCAGAGCCAGTGACTCACGGAGGCCACGTCCAACTTGGCGGCCGAGGCCGGCTCGTCCCCTCCCGGGGCCCGGGAGGCCGCTGTGGCTGGGCTGGGCTGTTTTTCCAATAATGTCCCCCCCTCCTCCCGGCCCTGTTTTGTTCCATTTTCTCTGAGTCAGCAGCTCTGGGTGGGGTGGTGTGCTGTAGCGGTCAAGGCCCTTCGAGCCAGGTCCCCATCCTAGCAGAGACCACCGCGGCCGGGGCCCAGCCTGAAGCGGAGCGCAGGGTGCGGGGCTCGCCCCACTGCCCAGGGAAGGAGCCCTGCTGGCTCAGCTGAGGGAGCAGAGGGGGGCTCGTCACCCACACTTGGGGACCCCAGACTGAGGGGGAGGCCCGGCCCAGCACTTGGGGAGCCCCAGAC
>CM035297.1:46412566-46464457 GCA_020226075.1 Hydropotes inermis | reverse complement strand
GGGGGAGGCCCGGCCCAGCACTTGGGGAGTCCCAGATGGAGGGGGGAGGCCCGGCCCAGCAGTGGAGTGCTGCGTCTGTGCAGACCGGGGTCTCCTATGCTTGGCGCCCAGGGTCTGAGAGCCCCCAGCCGCACCTCCAGCCTAGCCCTGAGACCCTGCCTGCCCCTGCAGCCTCAGCCCGCAGCCCTCAGAGGCCCCTGAACTGGACGAGGATGAGGGCTTTGGCGACTGGTCCCAGAAACCGGAGTGGCAGCGGCAGGAGCACCGGGCCGCCGGGGAGACCGTGGACGCGGGGGGCGCCCCTGCGGGCGGGGGTGCAGCGCGGACGCAGGAGGACCACAGGCAAGTGGAGGTCGCAGCCTGGGGGTGGCGGGCTCCCCCCAGCCCCCGACCCGTGTCCGGGCCGTGCCCTCTGCGCCCCTCCCCAGAGCCCCCCAACGCCCCTGCGGGCCGTGGGGGCAGGAGGAGGAAGAGGACGAGACGGGGGCGGCGGGTGGGGCTGGCTCCAGGCTCCCAGGGCCCCGGCCCGTCCAGACCAGCTGCGGCCCGCTCAGCACGTGTGCAGCCCGCTGACGTCAGGGAGGCCCCGCGCCCCCGGGCCCCTTCCTCCCTGGGGGCTGCGCGCGCTGTTCCCACGGAGGGGAGCAGGTATTTCCAGATGTGCGGCCTCGAGGCGGCCTGGGGGACAAGCTTTCCAGATGCGCAGACGCTGAGCTGGGACTGGTGGGGGGAGGGGGCCTCGCCCCCACCCACCTTGGGGGGCTCTCAGCCGGGCTCCAGGCCCTCGGCCGTGGCGAGGGCCCAGATGGGCTCGGGAGCTCTGTGCTCCCCAGGCCATCTCTGGTCCCCCCACCCCGAGGTCCCTAAGCAGCCCGAGCTCTCACTAAGACCACTCCCGTCACTCCGTCAACCCTGGTCAGCCTGCAAGCAGCCCCCACGCCCAGAGCCAGCCGGGCCCGGGTCCTGCTGTGACCAGGACCCCCTCCAGGCCTCAGTTCCCCGTGGGCTCTGGGGGCCGGGCGCACCCTGATCGCTGAGCTGGGGGCAGCAGGGAGGCCCCTCTCCTCTGGTCGGAGTGGCTGCCGCGCCCTTTGTCCCCGGCGGCCAGGCCGCCAGCAGGGGGCACTGTGGCTCTTCCGCGGACCCTCCTGGGCGCCAGGCCTCCCTGCCCCCCGCACCTGCCTGGCCGCCCACAGCCGGGGCTGAATGGGCCTCTGTGAGGCTGCTGCTGGCTCCGACCCCGGCGCACCTTGGGTGGTGGGTCTGGGTCTTGGCTGGCTCGAACACCAAGGGGCCTGAAATCATGGAAAATGCGAGAATTTCCCATCTTCTCCTCCAGGTTCAGTCCCGCTCAAATGCAGGCCTGAACGGGCTGCCAGCGGCCGGCCTCCCCTGCCCCCAGCCAGCCGTGTCCGGGCCGCTCCTCTGGGCTGTGGTCCCAGATGTGGCCCCAGTTCTTGCCTTGTCTCCCACTGCACCAGCTCCCAACCCCCTCAGCCCCTTCCTCAGGCCTACTGCACGCCCAGGCCTGCCACCCCCACAGGGATCAGGCAGGAGCAGAGGCCCTGCCTAGGCCGACCAGGCGGATGCTGGCAAGCAGGACTCGGGCCCGGCCCAGGGCCTGGGAGCAGCCTCAGCGAGCTGGTGGCCTCTGTGCACGGGGCAGTGGGCACTGGCCACCATGGGGCAGACGCTGAGGTCCGTGGCCTCACTTCCCCAGAGATGCTGGGGTCTTGCGATTCCTTGGCGCTCAGCTGGTCTGAGGGCCCCAACTTACAGATGGGGAAACCAAGGTTCAGACCTGGGGAGGCCCTCAAAGCAAACCATCAGATGACTGTTGACTGATCAGATTGCCTCCCCCACGACCACAGGCCCCACCAGTGCACCTCTGGGAGCCAGGGTGCCAACGAGCTGAGCCCAGCTGAGGTCTGTCTGGAGGAGCTACATCTGAGCCCTGACTTGGAGCCCCGGGAGGGGCTGGCCCCAGAGGCCCCAGAGCCCAGTGTGCCCGAGGAGCCCGTGCAGGGCAGCCCAGGGCTGGCGGAGACCGAGGAGGCAGAGCTGCAGGTGTGGGGGCTCCCCACAGGTCTGGGTGGCACTCCAGCCCTGGGCTGGCTCTTGCTCTGCTGCCATGGGACCGGCCCAGAAGGAGCCGTCACCCCACCCGCAGACAGTAGCCCCTGCAGCCCCAGAGGGCGGTGAGGCTGGTGACTGTGGGATGGAACAGCATGTTCCCAGACTCACCAGCTCTCTCGACGGAGAATTCAGAACCAGAGCACGTCAGGCGGGAGAGGGCCCAAGGAGGCCCAGGGAGGGGCCGTGTCCGCTGGGGCCCTGGGGGGGGGCAGGAGGGGGACGAGGGGACAGTGGTCCAACCCTAACCCCAGACATTCTGCTCCCTGCACCAGAGCTGCCGACAGCCCAGGACACCCAGCCCCCTGGTCTTGGAGGGGACTGAAGTGGGCTCGCCTCCCCTGAGCCCCAGCACCAAAGTAGGTTCCGCCCCACGCCTGTCCTCTCTCCTGCACAGGCTGCTGCCTCTGTGCCATGTGGCGCTCCGCAGGGCCTGGGATGGGCATGAGCTGGGCCGTGGGACGGGGGTTGGGGCACGGGGAGCGGCTGTGGGGCGGGGGCTCTGGGCCTCGCTCCGGCGTTCGAGGCTCCATCTCCGCCTGCACTCCACAGCTCAGCGACAGAACCGAGTCCCTGAACCGCTCCATTAAGAAGAGGTATGTCTGGCTGCTTCCCAGGCAGGACCCATGGTTCTCCAGGGGAGGCAGGACCCAGGTTCTCCAGGGGAAGGCAGGACCGAGGGTTCTCCAGGGGAAGGCTGAAGAGGGGGCCCAAGAGGTGGAGGTCTGGGGCCCGAGAGAGCTGTGGCGGGTGCTCAGGGTGAGGCACAGAGCTGAGGGCAGGGCCCTGGGCCAAGACCCTTCTCTCCCCAGTAACAGTGTGAAGAGGTCCCAGCCGGCCCTGCCCATCTCCAAGATTGATGAGCGGCTGGAGCAGTACACCCAGGCTGTTGAGGTGGGTACAGGTGCCCTCACTTTTTGCTGGGTGCTTTCTCCCATCGTGTGCCATTTCCTCATCCAACCAGTGTCCCTCCACTGATCCTGCAGCCCTCAGCCAACTAACACCCTTTCATCCAACCAACCTTCTATTTGACCAACACTGCTCCACCCTTCCACGTTCTTCCATCTAGTCCTTCATCCATCCAACCAAGGTTCCTCCACCGATCCTACCCCCACCCCCGCATCCAACCAGCACATTGTTTATTCAACTCTCTTCCATCCAATCTACACCACTCTTTGCAATCAACACCCCTTTATCCAACCAATGACCCTCCAGCCAACCAATACCACTCTGTCCAGCCAACATCCTTCCATCCAACCAACACTTCTCTATTCAAGTGATGGCCTTCCATCCAACCAACACTTCTCTATTCAAGCGATGGCCTTCCATCCAACCAACACTTCTCTATTCAAGCGATGGCTTTCCATCCAAGCAACACTTCTCTATTCAAGCGATAGCCTTCCATCCAAGCAACACTTCTCTATTCAAGCGATGGCCTTCCATCCAACCAACACTTCTTTGTTTAACTAATGTTCCTCTATACAACCAACACCTCTCCATCCAACCAATGTCCCTCCTCTAATTCCACATCCCTCTATCCAACTAACACCCTTTTATCCAACTAACACCCTTCCATACAATCTGCACCCCTCCATCCAACCAATACCCTTCTAACCAGTATCGCTCCATTCAGCCAGTGTCTTTCCACCCAATATTTCTTTGTTCAGTGTATGTTCCTCTATGCAACCGACGCCACTCCCCCGCACCAACACCTCCATACAACCAGCACCCTTTCACCCAACTGACTCCCGTCCACCCAACCGTCACTCCATCCAAGGCCCTTCTGTTCAAGCCCTGCTCCTCCAACCCCGTGCCCGAGCAGAGCGAGGATGGCCCTGTCTCCTCTGCAGACCGCGGGCCGGACCCCCAAGCTCACCCGCCAGCCCTCCATCGAGCTGCCCAGCATGGCTGTGGCGAGCACTAAGAGCCGCTGGGAGACGGGAGAGGTGCAGGCTCAGTCGGCCGCCAAGTCCGCCCCCTACAAGGTAGGCGCCCCTCCTGGGTGGGGCCGGGCCCCCTAGGCACAGCAAGCGCGGGGCCCTCCGGCTGAAGTGTGGGCTGCTGGGCCCATGGTCGCCGGGCTGGTCCCTGGGTAGGGCTGGGGGAGGCTTCCAGGCCTTGTCTGTGGGTGCTCACCGCAAGGAGGCATGCGGGCCGGCCTGCGGTCCTGGACTTGCTGGGCCGGCAGCAGCCGAACCTGGGGCTCCCAGCTCCCCCGGTGGGGGCCGCCTGTGACGCGGCTTCCTTCTGCCCCCAGGATATTGTGGCTGGAGACATGAGCAGGCGGGATCTCTGGGAGCAGAAGGGAGGCCCCAAGACCTCGTCCACAGTCAAGGTGCGTCTGAACGCGGCTGACGCAGGGGCGGGTCCCGCGGGTGGGCGGGGAGCGTGGCTGTCCTTGGACCCCTGGGAGGGCTTCCCAGGGGTGGCGCTGTACCCCTCCGTGGCACTCACCTTGGCCCCGGGCTTCCCGGCAGAGCACCCCGTCTGGGAAGAGGTACAAGTTTGTGGCCACCGGACATGGAAAGTATGAGAAGGTGCTTGTGGACGAGGGCCCGGCGCCCTAGGCCCATCTGCCTGGTGAGTCTGCAGCAGCGGCCCGCGCGCAATGTGTTGTGCGTGAAATTTGCTGCCCTGGGCACCAGGTGGCCGGGACCAGGAGGAGGCTCGTGAGGGCCGAGTGCCCGGCTCAGGGTGGGCCGGAGCCTGCCCCTCCAGTCCCCCTACCCACCCCCATCTTTCTGGGGTCCTGCCCCGCTCCCCCTGGCAAAGCTCAGACTCCCTCCTGGGAGGAGCCATGATGCCCTGTCTGCGCCGCTTGGGCAGGGGAGGCCTTCCCGGGCACTGTAGGGCGAGCGTGGCCAGGAGGGGAGTCCTGGGGGCTCGGTCCCTGCCTGTCAGTGGGCTGAGGGTCTCGGAGGGCCCTCCCTCTGGTCCCAGTGGAGCTGCTCCTGTGGATACCGCGCACCCCAAAGCCTGGTGGAGGCAGAAAGCCGGCAGCCGCATGGTCATGCACACTTTTATTAGTGGCCTGGGTCCCAGGATCCATGTACAGCACCCGGCACGTCCCGCTGCCAACCGCCTCCTTCCCTCCTGAGTCCTGCCCGCCACACCTCCGTGTTTCTCTCCCACTGCTGGTCAGAGCCCCAGCGCTGCTCCTGAGTCAGACCCCGTCTGAGGGCACAGTGGGGGCCCCCTTCCCCACCTGTCCAGGCCTTGGCTGGACCTTGCCCACTGGGCCAGGCTGTTCTCCCCCAGTCTCCTCATCCAGCCTCGAGGCTGAGACACCCCCCACCCCATCTCATCAGCAAGTGCCCCCCGAGCTTGGCCCTCAGTCCGGGGGGAGCAGAAGCCACAGCAAAGGGCAGCAGTGAGGGGCTGGCTCACCACCCCCACCCCGGGCCTCAGCCTGCTGCCAGCGCTGGCCAGGGCCCCGGCCTCGAGCGGCACGGCAGTCCAGCCGCCAGGGCAGCCCACGGAGGCGACCCTGCTGAGCCCTCAGCCACTACCCACCCCCACAGAGACACAAGTCTCCCCCGCTTTCTCGGCAGAAGGGAGCGGCCCCAGAGTCCTCCTTGTCCTGGCGCATGTCAGGACTCACCACCCAGAGCTCCCGGGATTCGACCCGGCCCTTCTTCCTGGGGCCGGGCAGACCCTCCCTAGCAGCCACAGCCCCTCCAGCCCCACGGATGGCCGCCCCCTGCAGCCCCTGCCCCAAGCCCTGCGCAGACGCCCAGGTTGGCCTTGCCCTTCGAGATTACTCAGCCAGCCCTGACGTCGAGGCAGCCTCCTGAACTGTCCGCCTCCCCAGAGGTTCACCCCGAAAGCCCCCACACTCAGGCCTCTCTGCGCTTCCGCACCATCCAGACCTGCTCCTGGTTACCCCCTCCTCCCACCGCGGTGCCTCCTCCTCCCGTCTGCCCAGCGCCCCTGCGGACCCCCAGGCCACCAGGCTCCCCTCTTGAACAGCTTCCGTTTCCCAGCTGGACGCTCAGCCCCTCTCGTCCACCCCACGGCCCTGGGGTCACCCAGCCATTCAGTGGAGCCCCCAGCCAGCCGCCGTCCGGTTGAAGTTCTTGGGCTGGGGGTTCAGGACCAGGACCGGGGAGGTCACGGGAGGGCGTCGGGCGGCCACCTCCTGCAGCTTCCGGGCGTTGAAGCGAGGCCGATAAAGAAAGGGCAGGCGACTGAGGCCGGCCAGGGTGGGCGCCCCGGCTCCGGGACCCGCCTGGCCGCCGCGGGACGAAGCCACGGACATGCGGTAGAGCACCGCGTCCCACATCTTGGAGGCCCGGGAGGCGGGGGGCCGGGGCGCCGGGCCGGCAAGGGCGTTCCCGCCCTGGCCCACCTGCCCCGGGCTGGGCTCTGGCCCCGGGAACTGGGGCTCCTCCGGCTCCTGCAGCTGCCGCTTCAGGCGCGTCCAGCCGCTGAGCTGGGGCCTGGCCGCGGCTCTGGGAGCCAGGCAGGGGCGGGGGCCCGCCGGCGGGGCGGGGGGCGAGGCCCCGCGGGGGCTGGAGACTCTCTCGGCCTCAGCAGGGCCAGCCGCGGGGGGCTCCTCCAGGCACCCAGCTTCGGGGGTCCCAGAGGCTGGCCTGAAAGGCGAGGGCCCCGGCGAGCGGTAGGTGGGGGCGATGGGCACCACCACCCGGGTGCCAGCCTCCCTGGGCACCGAGGCCTGCAGGCCGGGGGGAGGCCTGGGCACTGGGGACGCCGCAGGCCGGGGGCTGGCCACCCGTGTCCCAGTGGGCAGTGGGCGGATGTGGGCCACAGGGATCAGGGGCTGAGCCCCGGGAGGGCAAGGGGCCGTGTGCTGATCCTGGAGGGCTGCCAGGGGGGGCTCGGGGGTTCTGGCCTGTGGGGACGGCTCCAGCCGGACGTGAACTTGGCTGACGTGGTGGCCCCTCGCTGCAGGGGCCGAGACCTGGGCGAAGCCGCTGGGGCACCGGGTGAGCTCCAGGGCTGGGGCTGCGAGCTGGGGGCCCGTGGCCCTGAAGTGGGAAGCCAGGCTCCTGCGTTGGGCGAGGCTGAAGGAGAACGTGGACCTCTGCGTGGGGGAGGCCACGTGGTGGATGACAGGTGTCGGGGGACAATGGGGCGTCTCAGCCACAGCCTGCAGGGCCTCAGCCGGACGCAGGGCCTCGGTGGGGCGCAGGGCATCGGCGGGACGTGGGGCCTCTGCTGGACGCGGGGCCTCTGCTGGACACGGGGCCTCCGTGGGATGCGGTGCCTCTGCTGGATGCGGGGCCTCCGTGGGACGCGGGGCCTCTGCTGGACGCGGGGCCTCTGCTGGACGCGGGGCCTCCGTGGGACGCGGGGCCTCTGCTGGATGCGGGGCCTCTGCTGGACGCGGGGCCTCTGCTGGACGCGGGGCCTCCGCGGGACGCGGACTCGGGGCCTCCTGGTCGTGGCTGGCCTCACTCACGGGAGACAGGGAGGCGCGGAAGGCCCCGGGGGGCGCGGTGGGCCGGCCCCCGCCCGCCCTCTCCCGGGCCGCCTTCCTCAGCAGCTGCTGCAGGCGCAGGTTGTCCTTTCCCGGCTTCGGCAACAGAGGGGGTGGAGGTCCGGGGGGGCCCAGGCGGCACGGCCCAGCCGCCCCAGGGGCCACGGAGGCGGCCGAGATGAGCATCGCTGCTCCCTGCGGCAGGAAGGAGGCGGCGGTGAGCCGGGCCCTCTGCCCGCAGGCCCTGTCCCTGACGTGGGCACACAGCCCCCTCGTCTGCAGGGGGGCCCCCCAGGTGCTCTGCTCCCTGAGGCCAGGTGCGCTCCAGACGGGAATGTTTGCAGCATCAATCAAGGGGGCGGCCCCGACATCACCCCCAGACTAGAAGTGAGCCCATCGCAGCACAAGGTGCCTGGTGGGAGGCAGCGGGAGCCGGGCCGGGAGACCCACGGGCGGGCGCCAAGTGGGGGCACGTGCTGGGCCAGCCGCCCGCAGAGGCAGGAGGGGCGGCCGCCCGCAAACGTGAGGGCCGCCTTGCCGTCGCCAGGCCAACCACAGGCGCGTCCGCTGCGAGCCGCGGCGAGGTGGCGGCCAGCGGCCAGGGAGGCAGGGGCAGCGTCCCGAGAGGTCGGCTGGCTGGGCGGAGGCGGGAGCGGCTCCCGCCGAGCTCGGCTAAACGGGATGTTCCCACAGGCCTCCCGGCAGGCTGGTCCCAGCCAAGCCGCCCACCCTGCTTTGTGGGCGCCACGTGCTCGCAGGGACGTTGACGGATGGCGGCTGGGCAGAGAGGGGGCTGCGGGCTGGAGAGGAGGGAGGCCAGGGCTGCGGCCGTGGGGCCGCTCTGTCAGGCAGGAGCTGGGGGCCCAGGAGGGGGTCTGCTCCCGGCTGCTGCCTGAGACCGGGGGACAGGGACCTCCTCGGGAAGAGAGGGATGCCCAGGCCAAGTCCCTCCACTCTGCGCCCTGAGCAGGGTCCAGGCGGCAGCGTCGGGAGCTGGCTTCCAGGCTGCAGGGGGACCAGGGAGGCTGCTCTCGGCGACAGGAGGGGTCGGATGGAGCCGGGTGGTCCCCGGAGAGAGGCGGCGGCCCTCCTGGGACTGCGCCTGACACCCCCCCTCACCTCTCCGTGTGTGTTTCAGCTTTCCCAGGAGCAGGGCACAGGCCAGCAGCACGTCCTGCCTCCGAGTCTGCACGCCCAGGGGAGAGCCCGGCCAGATCCGCCCTCCCGCCCCCCGAACCCGACCTTGCCGAAGAAGCTGCTTCTCACACCTGCTCTCGCCCCCCAACCCTGGCAGCTCTTGCTGCGGGGCCTGCCAACCTTGCCCTCCGACGTGGCGCTCATTGCCCCCACAGTTCCGGGAGGAGAGGAACTCTGGCTGTTGGTTGGTAAAGGGACCCTCTCCAGAGAAGCCACAAGCTCCCAGGGAAGGCGCCGTCGGTGCTGGGAGCGGCCACGTGCCGGAGTCTCCAGGTCAAGAGCCACAACCCCTGCCCTGCCCGCACTGTCCCCCCGCCCCCCGCTGTCCAGTAAAGCTCCCATGTGTCTCCATGTGCTGGCTCTCTGGGGCTCGCTGACGGGGCGGGGATGGAGCGCACTGGTCTGGAAGGGCCATCGGCCCTGCCCAGTGGTGGGGTCCAAGCCTCTGCGGGTTTGGACCCTGTCCTGCCCAGTGGCCTTCTGTGCGTGAGGCTCTGGGGTCTGAGGGGCGTGGTGGCCAAAGTCAGGGTGCACACAGACTCAGTCCTCCTCTGGGACATCTGTGGCACTCTGCCCCCAAAGTCTGCAGCCCCTGAGACTGTGTACATGTCGCTCTGTGCCCCTAAGCTGTGCGTTCTCTGAGGACGAGACCTTCCTTAGGGTCATCCTCATCCTGGTACCCAGGAGATTTGGTGGATGTGTGGATGATGGATGATGGACGGAGAGTTAAGATCTATGGACAGATGGAGGGATGGATGAATAGGTGGATGGAGGGATGGAGGAAGGAATGGATGGAAGGAGGGTTAAGGCTGATGGACAGATGGAGTGGTGGGGGAGGGAGGGAGAGGTAGGTGGATGAATGAATGGATGGATGGAAGGATAAGGTTTATGGACAGATGGATAGAAGGAGGGAGAAAGAATGGATGGAGGGAGGGAGGAAGGTATAGGATAGATGGGTGAAGGGATGGATGGATGGATAGATGAATGGAGGGATGGATGGATGGATGAGGAGGGAGAGAGGGAGAGGTAGGTGGATGGATGAATGGATGGAGGGAGGAATGGATGGGTAGATGGGGAGGGAGGGACGGATGGGTAGGCAGATGGATGGATGGATGGAGGGACAAGGTTGATGGACAGATGGATAGACGGAGGGAGAGATGGGTAGGCGGATGGACTGGTGTGGAAACAGCAAGAGAGGTGAGGCCCCCTTGGGTGACAGATTTGCACCACGTGCACGGACAGGCCTGTGGCGGGGGCAGGCTGGGGTTGTCCTTCCGGCCCGTGTGCCCCCCCAGCCGGCACCCCCCTGCACCTCGGGGCCCTGCTGCCCTCCAAGTTGGGGGAGCCCCTTTGATGAGCAGGCCCCCGGGTCCTCTGGTGCCCCAGGCCTGGGTCTGCTCAGAGCCTGCTTTCTGAGGCCTCCTGAAGGGGAGCAGGAGTACGGGCGGGCTGGGGGTGCTAGAGACTGGGCACGACACACATGGTCTGTCGCCCGCGGCCCCTCCACGGGGGTGTCCAGGGCTGTGCCCGCCAGCTGGGGGCATCTCCTAGGGGAGGAGGGCTCCTCGTCCACCCGACCGGACGGGACGGTAGCTGAGGGCCACAGGCAGAGGCAGCCCCTGGGCCACTGGGCAGCAAGTGGGGCCCGGAGGGCCGAGCGGTGGACAGGGCAGGGCAGGAGAAGCGGCCGGTCACTCAGCCCGCACCCAGCCCAGCCCATCCCGGGGTCCTGGCCTCAGGGGCAGGACTCCAGGGCCTGTTTCCTCTGCTGCGGCAGCATTGAGCCCCCGCCTTGCAGAACCTGGGGTCAGGGCCTGCCCACCACAGAGGTCGAGGGGCTCGGGGGCCACCGCCTGGGCTCTGGCGCTGTGCCCTCCGTCTTGACTGCTTCAGTGCCCCCCACCCCCAGGCAGCCCCCTGCTCCCCAGCTACAGGCACGGATGCCAGCCCCACACAGCACAAACCAGCGACCCACTGCAGAGCCCGCAGAAGTGCTCAGGGTGTGTGGTGGTGGCCACCCAGGCTGGGACGGGCTCACCCCAAAGTGCTGTGTCAGCGGCTTCTATCTGGGGCCTGGCAGAGCCTGAGCTTGCGGGCTGGGCTGACTGGGAGATCAGACCGGTGCTGGAGTGGGCGCCCAGGTCAGCTCAGGGCTGCGAGGCGCAGTTCAAGGTCTCTGGGCCCCGCCACCCCCAACCATGCATACGCGGGGGCCCCTGCCCTCCCCCGCCCCCTGGGCGTCAACCCTGCAAGAACCTGAGGGGGTGCCCCCCCACAGCCTCCTCCTGCTCCGTGGCTCAGCTCAGCTTTGCAGGCTTGAGAAGCCCACCCCAGGCCCCATACTCTGTCCCTAGACCGAAGCCCTGCCCCGTCAGCCCTCAAACTCTTCCTGGGGCTCAGGTCATTCCCTTGCCGCAGCCTCGGGCTGGGCCACCCAGTCCGTGCCTCCAGCCCAGATCCCCAGGCCCGGGGGGACTCAGCCCTGCCCCCTGCTCCCAGCCCAGCCCAGCACACGGGGTGTGGATCACCTGTCACAGGCCCCGGGCAGCCGGCAGCCGGTCCAGCAGCACCCGCTCGACGCCGTCCTGCTGAACCCCGGGCCTGGCGCCCCGAGAGGGAGGTCGCCGATACCCAAAATAAAACCTGCCGCATCCCTCTGACCTCAGTGCCCGTTCTCTGGCAATGCCCGCTCATGGGTGCACTCCTGCCAGGGCTAAGGCTGCTGAGCGGGCAGCCACCCTCCTCTGCTGGCTGAGCAGGGCCACTGCAGGGCCGAGGAGTGCCCCCCATGGGTAAAGATGCCCCAGGCCTGGGCGAGGTGTGGCCGGCTGCTCCGGGCACCGGCGGCCGGTGGGGCTGGACACACCAGAGCCCTGCTGTGCCCCCCCAGAGTCTTCCTGCATCTGTGTCCGGAGGACGGGGTCACTGTCAGCAGAGCACAGGGTGCCTGCCTGAGAAGGGCCGTCAGCTCCCACCGTGGGGAGCAGACGGGGCAGGGGGTCCCCAGGAGGAGCCCGGGGCTCTCATGCGGATGTGTCTTTACGGCTGAGCTCACTGGACATAGAGTTGGTCCGGTTATCCCAGGGTCAGCGCTGTGTGTGGCCTGTCCCAGGTCCTGGGCTGGAGGAGGGATTCAGAGACCCCGCGAGGGAGGCAGGACAGCCTGGCGCCTCTTGCTTCGGGGGCTCCCCACCCCCAGGAGCTCTGGGAGGGTGGACAGGATGGGGGCTCCATCCGCCCCTGGCTGAGGATGGCGGGCCCACCCTGCCTGTCTCGAGCCCCACGGCCTCATCTCCGGCAGACATTGGATGAGGTGCTGAGCGAAACCTTCCAGAAGGCTTGGGCGCGGAGCCGGGGCTCTGGGGCTGGGGCGTGAGCGCGGCCGTCCTGACACCCCTGGCCCTCAGCCTTGGGAGGACGGGACCCTCATCCGAGTCTGCCGGGGACCACCCCCTGGCCTGGCCCCTGGCCCACCAGCCTCGGCTCTGGGTCAGGCCAGTATCCTCGGAGAAACCACGGCCCCACCGAGCCTCTCAGGTCTTTCAGGCCCCTCTGCCCTGCTCTGCATCTCGGCTTCCCTACCCGAGGGGCAGACTCAGAGGAGCGCGTGGGACCCACGAGGGACCACGGGAGGCCGCGGGCGAGACGCCTGCCGGTTGGATGGTGCCGCCTGGGGTCTGGTGAGAAGAGAAAGAGCGGGCTCCATGGCAAGTGGCAGAGCCCGCCATGGGCAGCACGTGGAGCCCAGCCTGTGGGCAGAGGGAGGCCCGCAGGGTCTGGACCCCGAGGTGGGAGTTCCCGGGCTAACTGCAGAGGTGCGGCCCCCAGCACCAGGAGCTGCCAGACCCCGCGTGGTCAGACGCGGGTTAGCATCTCGCTCGCCCGTGTATTCTGTGTGTCCCCAGCGCGTCACCCAGGGAACCCGGTCTGGCCACTAAATGGGCTCCGACCCTATGGGGGCCTGGCCGTGGCCTCACAGGGCCTCCATTCCCCGAGGGCGCAGAGACTGCAGGTCACCCCCTCCAACGAGGAGGCTGGGTGGGCCCGGGGCCTGGCTGGACAGAGAGCAGACCCCCTTCCTGGGCAGACCCCCTTCCTGGGCATCTCCTTGGAGGGAGGGGCAGCTGCTCGGGAAGTCAGAGCCCCAGCCCTGGGGACCCCAGTCCAGCCAGGCCCAAGGAGAGTCCTTGGCTGCCTCCTCAGAGCCACCCAACACCTTCTTCACCCTCCTCAGCCCATCAAGAATGTGCCCGCTGTCGGGGGAATAAAAATAGAAGCTGACACTTGCGGGGGAGGAGGGCGCCCCCGACTCCTCGGACGCGGCCCCCTCCTCTGGCCTCCTCTTCTATTCCTATACTTGGTCAGGGGCCTTGGGGCAGGGCCCCCGCCCGTCTGCACGCGCCCGGCAACCCGGGCCCGGCCAATGGGCTGCCGGGCAAGGTCGAGTGTCACTATAACTCGAGGTGCGCGGTCAGCGGGCAGTGCCTGAGCCGGTCCTGTCCACAGGGCGCTCCTGCCCATCTCTCCAGACCCAGCTGCAGGTCAGTAGAGCCATGGGAAGCCCCGGGCCTGGGCCAGCCTGCTGCGTGCTGGCAGCCTGGGGTCCCTGGACGTGGGCACGGGCTCTTCCAGCCTCTCCACTCTAAGGGCAGCATCTCAGAGATGCCAGGGAGCCGCCCCAGGGTCTCAAGGGTCTGGGATGTGAGCACTCCAGGGTCACGTGCTCTGAACATTGGGTGGGGAAGAGCTGTTTTATACCCGAGCTCTGGGAGGATCAAGAGGGAGGAAGAAGGGGGCCCCTGGAAGGCCCAAGGGGGTGGTCCCCAGGGAAGACAGCTAGAGAGAGCTGAGGATGTGGGGTGACGAGGCCAGGAGGGGCTCTGTCCAGGGCTGCAAGGCCGCCACTGCCGGGGACCACTGCTGGCCACTTGGCCTCGGCCAGCGTTCCCTCAGAGGCTGAGGCTCTCGGCCAGTGGCCAGTGCCCCCAGGGCCGCCGTCCGTAAAGACAGAAGTGAGGGTGGGGCCTGCGTGACACCCTGCAGAGCGGGTCTGTGCAAGGGGGCGGCCGGGGCCCCAGCAGCCTGGGAGTGAGCACCCGGTGGTCCGGCCAGGAGCGGACGGGATGCGGGCCGGGGCAGGGGGAGCAGTGGGCAGCCGGGGTCTGTCCTGCCCGCCCGCCTCGGCCCGGGCAGAGAAACACGTGCCCCCAGGAGGCCCGGCCCGCGCCCCCCCCCCCCCCCCCCCCCCCCCCCCCCCCCGCCTTTCCTGTGCCCCCGGGGCCGGGGCCCAGCCATCCTCCTGACGTCATGGGATGGGGCACCCTTGCTAGGCAGAAACCTTTCTGGCGCCCTCGACCATTCTGGGAGGAGACGGCTGGGGAGCCACGGCCACATGGGACGGCGGGGCCCCAGGGGTCATGGAAGCGGGTCAGGGTCCCACAGTGAGCGAGCGGCAGGGCCTCCTGCTCCCGCCCACAACGCCCCTGTCACTTGGGAAGGAAGGAGGAGGAGGGGTCCCCGAGGAGCAGTGACCTCAGAGGCTGTTTCACAATGGCCCTCTGAGGGCAGGACGTGAGATGGACAGCTGGCTTCCTTCTCGGCCGCCTCAGTGCCACCCTGCCCCCAAGCGCAGCCCACCCGGGCCCCTCCCCGCGGCGGGGGGCGGGGTGGGCACAGAGGAGCCACGCAGGCGTCGTCCCCAGGCCTTCACTGGGTGGGGGAGCAGGGGCCCCGAGGGCCCTCAGTTTCCCTGTTTGGAGGGTGGGCACCCTTCCTGGAGGTGCAGGGCAGAGTCCTCCGGCCCAGAAGACAAGAGGGCATGGAGGCCTGCAGGGGAGCTTACGGGAGGAGGGGGCGGTGGGCAGGCCAAGACCTGAGCCAGAGACTGTTCTCAGCCCCCCTCCCACCATCTTGGGTTTCTGGGCAGAGGTGTCTTGGCTAATCTGGGTGCCTATTTCTGGACGTCTCAGCTGCCACTGACTCCTTAAAAATAACCCACCCTGGACTCCGGCCATGACCACCCCTCTCAAGGCAGTGACAGGTGTCAGGCGCTGCCAGGGGGAGAGGTGGGCACAGCCAGGGTGTGTTGGCATCCGGGGTAGGGTGGGGGCGCATGGGGGGCCGTGGGAGCCGCGTGCTGGATGAAGCAGGAGGCTGTGACTTGAGGAGGCAGCAGGGCCCCAGGAAGGGAGAGCAGGCTTGGGAAGCGCTGCTCGGCTTCCTGGAGGGGGTTAGCAGAGATCCATCCGCTGGTTAATTTTGCATGGAGCTTAAATTGCTTTGGGAAAATTAACATTCTTGACAGAGGCTTCGGAAAACTGTTCCCACCTTAGCAATGCGATGTAAATGCATTTTTCGATGATGAACTTGTGTTTTTCTTATACAAAGCTCCCGGGGGGACCAGAACGATTGTCTTCAAGTGGGCTGTAGCGTTGTCATGAACTCTGTTTTTCAAAACCTCGGGCCAACATTCTGATGCAGCTGCCCCGTGCGTTCCCAGGCCCCGGCTGCCTCAGGCCTGCACAGGGGCCAGCTCACGGAGAGATGGTCCCCGAGCGTGCTGGCCCAGAGCCGGCCGCACCTGGACGCACGCAGCCAGGCCCGGGCAAGAACTTCTTTGCAGACGTTGACAAATTCAAGAACATCTTTGGGGCCTGGGAAAGCAGGCTGAGGAGGAATGGGGCCATTCGCTCGGTTCTCAGAGGGCGTGTGGGCCTGGCAGGGGCACCAGGCTGGGGAGGGGGGTGGCCACGTGGACACTCAGAAACAAACCAGACCCATCCCGATGAGCTCAGGCCTCAGCCTGCGGGGACAACGGGGAGAAGGGAGGGAATGGATGCCTCGTGCTCTCTTGTGATTTTGGAAAAGGGCTCCGCAGAGGGTCATGAGGGACCCCAAGGAATCCCCAGGTGCCCCCGTCAGAGGACGCAGCACCCTCATGGGAAACCATGAGTGGGAGAAAGGAGCGTGGCTCATTCCTGAGGAGCGGGCCTTGTGGGCACAGTATGTGGGAAGGCCAGGGAAGGTCCACGGTGCCCATTTTGAGAAGCCAAGCTCTGTAATTCAGAGGCTCCCTGGGAGCCCCCTCCCCTCCCGCCCCACTATCTAGACCCAAGAGCAGAGACCACCAAGAGGGATGTTTTGAGCAACCTCAGCAGGGCCCCCCGCCCCGGCCTGCTCAGCCGCATGCTTTCTGGATGATCCTCCTTGGGGAACGCTGCAGAGAGCGTTCGGCCCAGCCACCACCTCCCAGCTCCCGCCCAGCTCCAGGATTCCAGGCTGCAGGCCGGAGCCAGGTCCGGAAGGGGGGCGGAGGGGGATTGGATCTGGGGCGAAGAGGGCTGGGGGCCTGGGGCCTCAGAGGAAGCAAGGCAGCCTGCCGAGGAGGCCCCGCGCAGGCCCGGCCCGCCCAGGCCGGGGAGCTGGCCCTCAACCTCTGTGCAATGACGGCCCCCCACAGTCAGCTCGCTGAGCCCACCCCCCACATTCCTGCACCTCGAGGCCAGGGCAGCTCCTCACTCTCGCCCCGTCTCCCCCCACCCCCCGCAGAAAGCACCCAGCGGCCATGTCGGACGAGGAAGTGTGAGTACCCGCCCGCTTCCGGACCCCTGGACCTCGCGTGCTCAGAGGCCAGAGGAGATCCCCCCCACCCCGCCAAGAATCGACCCCTCACCCTTGCCCCTCTCCCCACAGTGAGCACGTGGAGGGTAAGTGTGGACGTCAGACTCTCTCTGCATCGGCTCTAGACAGAAAGCCCAGGTGGGACGGGGCCCTCCATCTGCGGCCAGCGCCTCGCCCGGGGAGCCCCCGGGAAGCCACAGGCGTGTGGACGCCCCTCTGCAAAAGGGCCCCCACCCCTGCCCCCATGCCTCTTCTCAAAGGACAGGTCCCTAGCCCAGCCCGTGGACACCCTGCCCCGTGACATCCTGCTTGCAGGGTCGGGAGCATGCTCCCATTGCAGGACCAGGCCTTTGAGGCCCAGACCCCTGCCCACGAGCCTCGGCCTCTTCGCCATCCTCCCCTGACAGCGGGCGCCGGGCAGGCTGGCCCCCCGCCTCTGTCCAGGCTGGCCCCCCGCCACCCTCTAACCGCTTCCTCTCCTTTGTTCTGCCCCCTTGCAGAGGAGTACGAGGAGGAAGGTAATGGAGGTGCCCCCCAGGCCCCCCGAGCTCACCCATTAACCGTCCACCTCCGTGGCCATTAATCCCCACCCCCTGCACCCCTAACAGCCGCCTCTTCCCTCCATCGAGAGGCGCTCATTAATTGTTCATTAATACTTCTGTATTATTATGTATCATTTATACATAATAATCTCACGGTATCCCTGGCGTGTGAGGTTAGCTGGAATTTGGTCATGAAGACACTCACCTCATTAATAGCAAGTCTGGTGTGCCACCCACCCGTCCCTCACTGTCTGATTGTCCCCGTCTGTCTCTCTTTGTCTCTCTATCTCTGTCTCTCTGTCTCTTTCTCTCTATTTCTCTATCTCCATCTCTATGTCTCCGTCTCTCCCAGCCTCTCCCCCTCTCCTTCTCTCTGGGAGCGGGGACCCCCAGGTGGGTCAGGAGACCCCTCCCGGCAGGCGCAGAGCCCGGCCCCGGGAAGGGTGTGCAGGGTGGTCTGCAGGCCCGACGGGCGCCCCTGGGCCCCACTCAGCCATAGCCAGGCTCTCCCGAGCTCTGCTGGGCCGGCTCTCCTGTGGGCTGTTCTGGGCGCTAGGTTTTGAAAATATTTTGAAAACACTTGGCTACCCTAACAACGTGAGCAAAACTCTTCTTTTTTCTGATGAAAAGGTGGAGAGACTTCTTTCTGAGAGGAAAGCGTGGTCACAGGCGGCGCCTTCCCAGGGGGTCGATGGGGCGTGTTGGCAGGTCCCGCGAGTGGGCTCCTCCAATGCCTGCCTCCGCCACGGGGCTCCCCAAGGACGCCAGCCCACCCCGTCCAGGTTTTCCCTAACACCTGTCCCACCTCCAGTACCTTCAGGGCCAGGTTACTTAGCGATGCAGCGACACCTCAGTCCACTACCCAAGGACAGGGGAGGGCGGGACCCCCAGGACCCAGAGCAGGCTGCGCCGCAGAGGCCCTGCGGGTCCGCGATGCCCGCCAGCCTCCCTGGTGCCCGCGGCCCCCAGCCGGGGCACTTCGCTTCCCGGCCGCCCCATGCTCGGCCCACTAACGACTGTCCTATTCCCTCTCTCCCTCCTGCTCCCCCTGGTTCCCACCACAGAAGAGGCCCAGGAGGAAGGTAAGTGGGGTCCAAGACCCCGGCCCCCAGCCACCCCCCAGCCCTCTGTCCCGTGACCCGAACCCTCACGCGACCCCGCGTGCCCCACCCTCTAAGGACGTGCAGTGCGCTCCCGGCCTAACCTCTCGTCTCTCCTTTGGCCCTGCTCACCCAGCGCCCCCCCCGCCTGCAGAAGTCCCTGAGGTCCACGAGGAAGGTATGCGGACGCAGGACTTCTGATCCCCATGTGGGGCCCGGGGCTGGCTGCGGCACCGTGGGGGCGGGGGTGGCGAGGTGCCAGCCAGCCAAGGGGCCCCCACATGTGGCCACCCCATAACCCACTAACTGCGGCCAATGCTTGACCTGAGCGGCCGGCCCCCCGAGGGCCAGCACTACGCCCCCAACGTGGGCCCAGCCACCCCCTAGCTCAGGGAGGGCAGGTCCACAGGGAGACTGCGGGGCCACAAGAGACCCAGCTGCCCCGGGGCATCCCTGAGGCCAGCCTCTCGCCCCAGGGTGGGCACCTGAGAGCCCCCGGCACCTGGCCCCTCCGCGGGGTCTCGGGGGGCCCGGGGCAATGGTGGAACAGCCCCTGTGGCCTGTGCCCCCGCCAGGCAGCAGTGCCCCCCGTGGGCCCCCTCCAGCCTGCCCCCGGGAGCTCCCTCCCGGTCAGGGGCGGGACTGGGCAGTGGGAGGTAGGGAAACCCAGGGTTGGCGCAGGGGTCAGGGCAGCTGAGAGCTGGTACCCAACACCCAGGCTGCTCCGTGGGTGCAGAGAGAGAAGGCAGCGGGTGCCTTGGCCTTGGGCCAGTAGGAAGCTTCCCTTCCAGGCCCCGGGGGCCACCCTCCAGGCCACGGCCCTGCCCCCGTGGAAGTCCTCGGGGGCCTGAAGGAGACAGGAAGCGGCGGCGGGGGCGGCCAAGCGAGGCAGGACCCCAGTGGCCCCTCAAGCAGCAGGGGTGTCCCGAGAGAAGCGAAGCCCGGCGTGCAGGCAGGGACAGGACTGGGGGGCACTGCCCCGGCCGACACTGACCTTGTCTCGCTCACTCCCCACACGCTTCCCACCCCCCGGCCTCGGCCACTGACCCTCCTGTGGCGACCGGCTGTTTCCACTAACCCGGGATCCTTGCTCCTTTGACCTCTGACCCGCGTGTTGCCTCTTGCTCCATGGCCCTCCTTAGTCCATGAAGTTCATGAACCAGGTATGTGCCATGGCTCCAGTCCCGTGTGGGCGCGTGTGCACACGGGGTGTGTGTGGGTGTGAGCCGCAGCCTGGCCGACCAGGAACAAGGGGGCCACGTAGCCCACTCACCTGCTTGCCCGCCGCCCGCCCCCCGCCTCTGCCCGAGGCTCACAGTGGTTCTCTCCCCCTCCCCCCACGGTGCCGCTTCTACAGAGGAAGTCCAGGAAGGTAGGTTCGCCCCCGTGCTGAGGCCTGAGCTCCGCCGCCCCTCCTGACTCTCCCTGCCGCCGTCCCGAGGGCTGGGCACGGGGTGGGACACTCAGGCTGGGGATGGGGGGGGTGGCTGTGTGTGTCAGACAGCCCACAGGCAGCGAGCATTCGGGGCTGAGGGGGTGAGGCCCCACCCGGGTTGCCACAGGAAGGTGGGGGTGGCCAGCCTCGAAGGGCCTTGGAGAGGGGTGCTGGGAGGATGGCACTGGGGCCCACTGAGGCCCCCGGGACCCACCAGGCTAGGTGGAGAAGGGCAGGGGGCAGAGGCAGGGCCCCAGACAGCAAGGAAGGCAGAGCGAAGAAGTCACGGAGGGGACGGGAAAGGTGGGAAGGCAAGCGGGTGAAGCAGAAAGTCAGGCTGAGGCCGCAGCGGGGGCCCAGGGGCCTGGAAGTGCTGGGGCCCCCTGGGTGGAACCATCGGGGCCCAAGTCAGAGCCCCCCACCTTCACACGGCCCTAGTGGGGCCGCAGAGGGCCTCCCCGTGGGGCCTGCACCCAGAGTGCAGGCTCCAAGCTGCCTTCCCGTCCCGGGCCTCAGTGAGACCGCCTGCAAGACAGAGGGGCCGGCCGGGCCTGAGGTCAGGGGATGGACACTGGGCCTGAAGGGGATGTGGGGGCCAGGAGGTCACTCAGTCACCCCGGAACCAGCCCTGGGGCCGACAGACGGACAGACAGACAGACAGACGGGCTGGGGATGCCAGGTTGCTTCCTGCTCGCCCGCCGCCTGGGAGCTTTGCCGCGTGGCGCTTTGCCTCCCCCTGCTCCCCGCCCCCCTCCCAGCCCCCCACCAGGTGCCGGGGGTGGGGGGCAGTGACGTCAGGCCCACCTGAAAGCTGAGCAGCCCCAGCAGGCGCAGGAGACTGTTTGTGCGAGTGGGGGCTGGTTGCTAAGCAACCCAGGGATCTGCCAGGGGAGACCCTGAGCATAGCCCTCCCGCCCCGGCAGCTCAGACAGACGTGAACAGCGCTGTCCCCGCCACCAAAGGCCCGGGAACAGGGGCAGGCCCTCATGGCCGAGCTGATCCAGGCTCCCGTGCCCTCGGGGCTCAGCCTCGGTGCTCTCGTCCCCTCGGCTTGGGACCTCAAGTAGCCAGGCTTCCGCAGGTCTGAGGCCCCAGGAGATGTTATCAGCCTCCTTGTTGGAAAATCTCTGGGTTTCAACCCAACGAAATCCAGGAGTCAGGCCCCCAGAGCCACCCAGCCCTGGTCACTGGGCACTCAGGCGTGTCCGACTTTGCTCACAGTCACGTCCGCGGAGTCGGTGATGCCACCCAGCCATCTCATCCTCTGTCACCCCTTTTCTTGCCCTCAGTCTGGACCAGCATCAGGGTCTAGGTTTCCCATAGCTTTTCTTCTAGGGAGGCCACCCCCAGTGGAAAGGCTTAAGGAAGCCCGCAGCCAGCGCCCACAGGCCCTCAGCGGCCCCTCCAGCCACCGCCGGCCTTCTGGGGCGGGGGGCAGTCTCCCCGGGCATCCTGGCCCTGCAGCTAGCTCTTCCTACCCTCCCGGACACAACTGCTGCAGCCTTCGGAGGTGGTCAGCAGTGGGGTCCAGGCCAGCGCCCCCCCGGGGGGTGCGGGCTCAGCTGTGCCCTGGCTGGCCCGCCCCCAGCCCGCACCCGTGCCCGCCGCTTTCTCTTGCATGTGCGCTTTCGCCTGAAGACGCGGAGCAGGAGGACTGGGAGGACCAGGCAGGTAAGGCCGGGCCCCTGGCCACACGTGGTGCCCGCGCGGTCTGCACAGACCCTGGCAGAGAGGCCCGCCCGCCCGCCTGGGTCCATCTCCAGGGCTCTGGGTGCCTCTGGCTTGGCCGCCTGCCCACCCGTCCGTCCTCCGCTTCTGACGCCGGGGCCCCCGAGGCCCGGGTCTTGCTGCTTCGAGCTGCGTCTGCCGCAGGGCTTAGCTGTGTCGTGAGCTTCACACTGCCCCACACGGACACCAGGGGGTCAGCAGGCACATCAGGAGGCGGGAAGGAAGACGTGTCCTCCACCCGGGCCCCCAGCCTTAGCCTTGTGTCTGCCCCGAGGGCGTGGCACCCTGGGGCCCCTTCTCCCCTTCTCTCCTCGCCCCCTGCCCTGAGCCCTGCACCCATTCTCCTCCTCAGAGCCCACAGGGACTCCTGCGGGCCCCGGTGGGGGCAAGTCCCCGGCCCCTGGTGGGTGGGAGGGCGGGTTCACTGGTGGGGGGTACCGATCAGGTGTTCGGGGACCAGCAGGCTCCCTCTCACCTGGCCTCCCCTCTCCTCTCTACCCCTGCCGGTGCCCTGCTGACCAGAGGAGAAGCCAAGACCCAGGTGAGTGCGGGGCTGGGCCGGGCTGGATGCTGGGCGGGCGAGGGGAGCCTGTGAGGCCTGGGGACCGGGCTCAGATGGGGCCGCGAAGCTCGCTGGGCCCTGCGGACACAAACCCTCAAGGGGCCACAGCCACGCCTTTGCTCCTGAATCCGGGTCCTGGATTCCGGGCGAGGCTCGCCCGGGGAACGGGTCAGCGGGGCAGTGGTGCAGTCTTCCGGGCGGGGCTCACACCTGCCCTGGGGCTCCCCCCGGGGACGCGTAGGGACGGACTCTGGAGGCCCAGTCTGAGCCCCGGGCCACGCAGGGCAGACGAAGATGGCTTCCTACAGGAGGAGGCGCTGGGCAGAGGAAGGAAGGGGGCAGGAAGTTGGGGGAGTTGGGGCAGAGAGAGGGGGGCCCCATGGAACCCCTGTGGCACTTTCTGACGCCCACCCTCCTGGCCACCCTGACCCCTGCATCTCCCGGGGCCCCCGATACAAATGGTGGGGCGCTGCTGGGAGGGAGGCTTTCGACCTTGAAACCACCTGGGAGCAAAATCTTGACCGGAGCCCCGATCTTCCCCTTTGTGGGGGCCTTGAGCCCCCGGGGGAAGCTTCGTCCTGGTTCAAAGAGACTTTCACTCATTTGGCCCGCGTGCTAGTGGTTCAGAGGTTTCTTGTTTTAATATGGCATTACTGATTTTCTGTTTCTGATAAGTACGCGCGAGCCCACGGCCCTCGTACGTGATTCACCCCCCGTCCTCGGGGGACACGTGCCTCCTTTGCTCTGCGGGGGAAGGCATGTCAGAGCCTGTGAGCACAGGCCAAGTGCTCGCTCCCACTTAGGGGAGCCCTGCGGACTCTGCACAGAGGGCTGGAAATATGCGAGTGTGTAGCCAGCACATTTCCATCCGTTACACTTTATTTTTCAGCAATTTTAAAGAAAGCTGCCGGGTCACAAGATATTTTCTAGTTTTAAAAAAATGTTTGTGTTTTCATTATGAAAATAAAACACCTCATTAAAGAAAATTTGGAAAATACGTAAAAGTCCAATGAAAAAAAAATCATCTATAACTCTCCCACCCCGCCAGCCAGACTGCGGAAAAGAGGAGAAAGAAATAAAAAGGCTTATTTCTTCCTACTCTTTTTCCATGCATAGGACTTGGAAAAAAGGTTTGAAACTCTGAGCTGTTTTTCAAACATCGTCTTGTCTATACAGCCTTGAATTCTGCTTTTCTAAAATGCAGCGCTGTGTCCTAAGTATTTTTCCATGTTTTTACATAGTCTTCTTAAATATTTTGAATGGCCACATAATATTCCATCAATTGGACAAACCATAATTTTCCTAACCATTCCTCTATTGCAGGATATTAAGGCTTTCCCCAATATTTTACTATCATAAATAACGCTGGGTGGAAAGCATTTTCTGTCTTTCGGGTTATTTCCCTAGGCCGCATTCCCAGAATGGAATTACTGGGTCAAAGAGTAGGAACGTTCTTAAGGCTTTTGATGTCCTCTGCCAAGAGGCTTCCACGAGGGCCGTCAGCGCGGTCTCCACACCACATGCCCAGGGCCCGCGACGTGCCTGCACACGGGGCCTCTGACGGGTGGATGAGAAACGGCCTCTCTGGCTTGTTTTTGTTCACATTCCTTTGATGGCTCGGGAGCCTCTCCCACGTGTGTTGACTGGTGGTCTTTCTTCTCGGGGAGCTGCAAGCGTTCACCCTCTGCCCATTTATCTAACGGCGGGGGCGTCTCTATGTTTTCTTAATCATCGGTTTGCATAAGGATATAAGTCTTCTCTGTATTTGCTGAAAATATTTTTCTAGTCTGGTTTTCCCCCCCTTTCACGTTGTGCCTTTTTCCATAAGTTTTTCATTTGCATGGGCTCCTCTGGCCATCTTTGCCTGAGTGGGACCTTCTGAGCTCAGAAAATCGCTTCCCTCGCCAGCATGCCGATCCACGTTCAGTTCCACTCTCTTCTTTTTTGAAGAAGCTCTTGTTTCTGTTGTTGATTTAACTCTGTGCTCCGTCTGAGATGTATGGGGGAAGGGGGAGTCACGGCCGGAGGGATTCGGGAGGGATCTCCTTTCTTCTCCACACGACGTGCGTTCTGCCCAGCACCCCCTCCTCTGGATCCCCAGAAAGAAAGGTCAAAGAGGGCCCAGAGAAACGCACAGGGTCAGCCGAGATGGCCGTTCCTGACCGCAGAGGCCAAAGACCCCAGAAGGGTCTATGGTGACTGCCTTGCCTTCTTTTGTTTGAGAAAGAGAGCGAGATCACCCTTCCTGAGTGAGCAGGGGTGAAGCAGCCCTTGAGAGGCCCAGGAGTGGGCAAGACGGGCTGACGCTAAGAGGTTATAAACTTCTAGAAGGGTCAAACCACTCTGGGGACAGTGGGCTATATATTTGACAAGAACAAGGTCAGGCCCTGTGCCCTCAACTGGGTGCCAGGGTGAAGGGAAGGAGGGCCAGCCTGGGGCCAGGCCAGGTTGGGTCCAGCCCACGTCCTGATGGGGACCCGCTCACCCGTACTCATGAGCCTCTCTCTCTTCTTCAGACTCACTGCTCCTAAGATCCCGGAAGGGGAGAAAGTCGACTTCGATGTGAGTTTACGGGACCTAGGTTTACACAGTCTCCCCAGGCCTCCAGCCTTTGGCTCCAGGCTAAGCCTGAGGAGGGCGCGTCCTCTAGGACAGCCAGAGCTGGGGCCTCCTGGTTCCATGCACTCTTGCTGTGATCCAATCCTGCATCAGAGGGAACCCATCCAGGAATAACACCTCCTCCCCACTCACCCATCCACCCGTCTCCCCGGCTCTCCCCATCCATCCAGTCACCCACCCAACTATCCATCATCCATCTGTGCATCCTCCCATCTGTCCATCCACTCCCCACCCATCCATCCACTCATCTCTCCATCCATCCAGTCACCCACCCAACTATCCATCACCCATCTGTGCATGCTCCCATCCATCCACCCGCTCCCCACTCATCCATCCATCCCCCATCTACTCACTCATCATGCCCCCACTCACTGTTACACCCATTTACCCACCCATCCATCTGTGTATCCAACAGACTACCTCGTTCCCCAATTTCCTTTCTGTCCAACCCACCCAGGCATCTCTGGGCATAACAATGAGGCCAAGTCAGAGGAGTCCATCCCAGGGGTGCTCACTGCCCTCAGGGCTCTGCATGGCCTGGACTCAGCCACAAGGAGGGTACCAGTCTGACCCCATGGCTGAGGGAGCAGGCAGCCTGAGGTTTGAGAGGAGAGCGGGTGTGATGGGCCTGTCCCCACAGGACATCCAGAAGAAGCGCCAGAACAAAGACCTCATGGAGCTCCAGGCTCTCATTGACAGCCACTTCGAGGCTCGGAAGAAGGAGGAGGAGGAGCTGGTCGCCCTCAAGGAGAGAATTGTGAGTCCAGGCCTGCAGCTCTGGCTGGAGGCTGTGGCCAGGGGTCCAGGGGAGGGCCAGGCCGGGCTGACCCGCTCCCCTCTGGCCGCAGGAGAAGCGCCGAGCAGAGAGAGCCGAGCAGCAGAGGATCCGCGCGGAGAAGGAGCGTGAGCGCCAGAACAGATTGGCGGTGAGACGGCCCCCCAGCCCCCAGCCCGGCCCCCAGCGCGGCCCCCGGCCCCCCGCTTCAGGAGCCCCGGCTCCCAGACCTCCCCCTTTCTGACAGTCCCCTTGACACTGGCCTAGGAGCCCAGGCCATCAGCCAAGTCCCCCTGCCCCGCAGAACCCCCGCGAGAGAGTGGGCCCAACAGGGACCGGGACCTTCCGGAAGGTTCCAGGCCCTTCCGGAAGGTTCCAGGCCCAAGCAGGCGCTCGACGCCTGTGCCGAGGTCTTGGCTGGGGGTGGGCTGTGCCCGCAGGAGGAGAAGGCGCGGCGGGAGGAAGAGGACGCCAAGAGGCGGGCGGAGGACGACCTGAAGAAAAAGAAGGCTCTGTCCTCCATGGGCGCCAACTACAGCAGCTACCTGGCCAAGGTGAGCGCGGGCACGGGCTGAGCGCCCTGCCGCGGCCCCGCACCGGCTCGACGCGCCCCTCCCGTGTCCCCCCAGGCAGACCAGAAGAGGGGCAAGAAGCAGACAGCCCGGGAGATGAAGAAGAAGGTCCTGGCTGAGCGGAGGAAGCCCCTCAACATCGACCACCTCAGCGAGGACAAGCTCAGGTGAGGACCCGCCCAGGTGGGGGGCGGCGCCCGGGCCCTCCTGCCGGGGCTGACGCACCAGCCCCTCACCCATGGCTGCCCCCAGGGACAAGGCCAAGGAGCTCTGGGACACCTTGTACAAGCTGGAGACGGACAAGTTTGAGTATGGAGAGAAGCTGAAGCGTCAGAAATACGACGTGAGTGTCATGTCCCTGGCCTTGCCCGCTGGTGGGCGCCTGCATCCCCGGACCTCGACCGAGGCCCCTGCCCTGTGGGGGGCCCTGCCCGGGGCCCTCCAGGCCGGCCTCACGTCTGGACGGCACTTACGGCCGGTGGGGGGTGCGGTGGAGCAGTGCCCTTGTCCGGGAGCAGGGGTCTGGAGACCCAGTGTCCTGAGCCTGCCAGGGGGACAATGAGTTCCACCTCACCCAGACTCCTCTGCAAACCCAAGTTCCGGCCAGGCCAGCCCTGGGGACTCAGAGCTGGGGAGGGGGCCTGGGCGGTGCCTCCCCCTCCCTGGAGTCACAGCTCAGGTCGGCAGCCCTGGGTGGACACTCCCCTCGGCGTCAGCATGGGCCTGGGATGGGGCTGGGTATGGACCCTGATGATAGACCCGAGACAGACCCTTCCCTCCAGCCTCCGCTGTCCCCCCGGGAGGACCGTTTGCTCTCAGGGCCCCTCTCCCGCTGGCCTCTGAGACGGCGGGTGTGGGCGAGCAGTGCTGACCGATGGAGAAGTCCTGCCTCCTCGGGAGCCCGGGGCCCTCGGGCGAGTTGCCTGGTCCTCCTGCACTGTATTTCTCCACCTCCCTCTGGGGGAAAACCCTCCCCCGGCAGCCCAGCTGAGGGGGCACCAGGCTCTGCGCCAATGCTCCCAGCCGGCCTTGGAAATGGGCTTCAGAGGGTTCAGACTGGCCCCACTCATGCTGAGCGGGGAGAGCAGGCCCCGACACACTTGTGCACAGGGGTTCCCCGGAGCTCGGGCCAGGCTGGCCCTGAGCACGCAGGGCGCCGAAGCCTCGGCCACCCACCCAGCCCCCTAATCATCTCGGTCTTTCTAGATCATGAATGTCCGGGCCAGAGTGGAGATGCTGGCCAAGTTGTAAGTAGCCGGGGTCCACCCTGGACCAGGCTCTAGTGTTCATGCACGGTGGGCCTCGCGCATGGCGGAAACCTGGGTCGTTGCGGGTGTCGGCGGCAGCGGGCACGGAGAACCTGGAGGATGTCCCTGGGTCCTCCCACCCGCCTTCTCCCCCTTGCCTGCCACCTGGGGGCTTCCGAGGCTGACCCGCTGCCCTTCGTCGGCAGCGGACCTGCCCTGGGCGGTCGGCAGGAGGGAGCAGCCGGGCCAGGGAGCGAGACGGCCGCGGGGCTCTGGGCTCCGGCCGCCAGGCGGGGGCTGTGTTTGCGAGCCCACCTCCGGCCCGTGCCCCTGCACCACATCCTGCAGAGGCGGGCAGGTAAGTGGCCGGCTCTGGGCTGCAGCGTGTCATGGCCCAGGTGTCCAGCTCAGGCCTCCAGGGGTGAGTCAGAGACGCGAGTCTGCGCTCCTCCAGACCAGAGGAGCCAGGAGACGGTGAGAGCGCCGAGGCCTGCCAGGCCCCGTGCGCGCGTGCAGGTGAGTCCCCTGTGTTGTTTGCAGATCACCAACCTCAGGAGCCGCATTGACCAGGCCCAGAAGCAGTGAGTAGCCCTGCCCGCCCCACGCTCTGCGCTGGGCATGCAGCCCCACAGGGTCGGCTGCCACTGCCCCCAGGGGCCCGGAGATGTCACCCTGTGCTGGTGGTGTGCGGCCCTCAGCAGAGCAATAACAGGACTAACCGGCCGGGCCCTTGGGCCAGCATGTGCCCAGACCTGCAGCCTCCGGTCTCCCCCATCCCCAGAGCCCAGGAGGCAGGTGGGGAGGGCCAGCAGGAGGCCCCCAGGGTGGCCTTCAGGGTGACCTGGTGAAGCCAGCCTGGGCTCCTGGACACCCCGCAGCGTGTCACCTCGGCGATGACCTGGGCAGGGACTCAGCAGACCCTGCACAGCCTGGGGTGAGACCCCTGGTCTGGGGTTGATGAGCCTGCTGGGTCCGTGGGACCCTTTGCAGCTGCTGCCAGGAAGGGCAGGTGCCACCTGCTGGGGTTCAAGGCCCGAGCCTGGAGGCTGAGCTGGGGCGCCCCGAGGGCTGCAGAGGGGGCTGGCGTAGGTGCACGCCCTCTGCCCTGGGCTCCATGGCACGAGGCAGGGGTTCTTGCAGGTCACTCGGCTCGGTGCAAGTGTGACCATGCACGTCTGTGTGTGTGTGTGCATGGCCCGAAGGGCTCTCAGGCTGGCTTCCGCTCAGGGACATGGGCTGTGGGCAGGGCTCTCAGTGCCAGGCCTTCCCCTGCAGCCTTGGGAGCCGCAGGGCCCATTCCAGCCTGAAGCTGCCCACGACGAGTGCCGATGGCTGCCCCCCGCGGCCCGGCCCCCCAGCTCCTGGCTCCCTGTTGTGCAGAGGGTTCAGACAGATGGGGGGGCTCCCTAGGACCCCCACCCCCGAGGTCCCGAGGGGTCGAGATTCTAGAACAAGACAGCGGCCTCCCAGGTCCCAAGTCTGTCAGGCTGGACTGCTGGCCTGGAGTGAAGAACTGGACCTGCCCGCTGCCCCTGCCCATCCTGGCCAGGGGGCACCTGGCTCTTTTCAGGCCAGAGTTACTGAGAGGATGGCAGCTACCAGTAGGGACAGCTGCCCAGGCAGGCTCGGGTCTGCCTGACATAAGGGCCTGTGCCCTGAGTCCCTCGGGTGGGAAAGGGAGGGAGAGGGGCCCAGCTCTTGCCCGCACCCCCTTAACCTCACTAACATCCCCGGCACATAGTCGCCCAGGCCCAGGTGGGCAGGCACAGGTGAGTCACCGCTGCTGGACCAAGGCTGGGGATGCCCCTGGGCAGCTAGGGCTGGGTCGGGCCAAGCTGCCAGGGTCTGGGGTCTGCTGGGGGCTGGGGAAGGGGCCAGCCAGGGTCCCAGAGCCCCTCACGCTCAAGACCAACTTGCTTCCCATTTACAGCAGCAAGAAGGCCGGGACCACGGCCAAGGGCAAAGTCGGCGGGCGCTGGAAGTAGGGCAGCCAAAGGAGGTTCCCGGAGGCAGAGACTCTCGGCCCAGAGGACTCACGTGCGGGTATCTGGCCCCCAGGGGCCCCCCGAGTCTCTGTCCTCATTGCGTCCATGCTCTGGGGCCTGTGAATAAAGGAGCAGGTTCCCCTCCACTGCCTGTGTGCTGGCTCGTCAGTGGGGCCCCGGGGTGGGCAGGGTGTGGCGGGGGCTGCTCTGCAGCTTGGGAGCCCAAGCGACCCAGGTGCTCACCTAGCGGTCAGCTCAGGAGACCCCCAGCAGTGGTCTTCTATGCCACAGAGACCCCCAGGTGCCCACCGGCTCTGCCAGCGGCTTCTGCTTGTGTCAACGGACAGTCACCCCATCCCCACCCCACGTGTGAGCCCAGTTTGCTGCCCCCAGCCCCCCCGGGTCTGCTCTGAGGCCAGTTTGGGCTAGCAGAGCTTGGCCTTTGCAGAGCGTCCGGAAGGCAGGTCTGGGGCATGAACATCCCCCAGAAACAGGGCAGAAGGGAGTCCGGAGCAGGGGAGGTGCACGTGGGGCCCCAGGGAGGGGGAGGAGAGTACATCTCAGGGAGCAGCCGTGGCAACACAGACCGTTCTTTCTATATTCTACAAGAACAGAGCACTCCCTGTGTAATAAGTCTGAAAAGCCTGACCAAGTAGAATTACGGAAAATATAAATCACAAAAATTGGATCAAGACATAGAGCCTTGCTCAGCCAAGTATTCACGGAGGAAGCTGCCGAGCCTGGATGGCCCCCCGGGAGGGCTCTGCGGAGAGGGGGGAAGTGGGGAGCATCCCAGCTCAGGCGGCTGCGGGGCGCCAGACCCAGACAGTGAGCTCGCCCACCCGGATGGTACGTGCCCATACACAGCATGAACTCCAACACACAAACACACACACACACACACACGTCCGCAGGCCCTCGGGCAGCCCACCCCCACACAACAGGGCTACTTGCAGTTGATGTGAATACCCTGCGCCCAGCCACTGTGCCCTCTTGCAGTGGGGGACTCGAGGGTGAGCACCTCCATGTAACAAACAGTGGGGCCCCCCGAGCCCTGCACCGTCCCTCCGCCTCTCACAGGAACGACGGGGCGAGAGCCGCCCTGGGGAGAAGCAGTGAGCACACGGGGGCGGGGGTTCAGCTCGCAGAATCGTGCAGGTTCAGCACAACGTGAGCTGAGTTGCAGATGGTGGGAACACCAGGGAGGAACAAGTCGGGGACGGGAGCGGGAGAGTTTCAAGCACATCTCGGGGTCACGGAGTCAGGAAGATGGAAGGCGTGGGGGTGGGTATGCGAGCTCCGAACAGAAGAATTAAGCCTGACTGATGGATGCCGATGGACCTCGGTCCTTCTGAAGGAGAGTGTGCATGGGAAACTCTGCAGGAACAGGTTACAGACAAGGCTTTGCAGCAAGCTTCAAGCTCTAACGGGAATGTCTCAGCCAACAGTCAGCCCGCCACAGCCCAGTCAGAACTGATGGCGGGCAGCTTATGAGCATAGGTTTAGAAATGCAAAAATGCACTCCGAATAGCTGATGGATCCCAGAGGAGACGGGGAAGACACTTAGGAAGCACCTTAGAAGTGAGTGATGACGCACGATCACAGAACAGGTCCTGCTGACTCTGGACCTACAGTGAGATGGCTCGGTCCAACCGCCTCGGTCAGAGAACGGAGGGCAAGAGCCATATTTGTAGTAAGATAAACAGCTTCCCAGCTGGCTCAAACAGTAAAAAATATATTCGCAGTGCAGGAGATCTGGGTTTGATCCCTGGGTCGGGAAGATCCCCTGGAGAAGGGACTGGCAACCCACTCCAGTGCTCTTGCCTGGAGAATCCCGTGGACAGAGGAGCTGGCAGGCCACAGTCCATGGGGCGCAGAGTCGGACACGACTGAGATGTCACAGTCAGAAGTTAGCAAAGGAACAAAAAACCAAACCTGAGCAGAAGAGAAGCACAGACGTGAGTAAGGAAGACAAAAGAAGGCAACAAATAAAGAGACAAGATTACCAGGGAAAGTCAGCAAAGTAAAAAGTGGGCTCTTCTGAAGGACTGATAAAATGTCTGGTCTGAAAACCAAGCAGATGAGGTAGGAAGGGGAGAAGGCACAAACCACAGTGAAATGAAGAGAAAGCACATGGCAGAGACAAGCCTGTGGTACCTTTTCTATGATAAAATATTTGAAAAATGAGATAAAATGGTCAGTTTCCAGGGGAAACGAACTGACTTCACTGAAGCTTGAAACTTGAATAGACAGACTTCACATGAAAAATGTTGAACCAGCAATGAAATCCCTGCCCACCAAGAGCTTTTGCAAACTACATCATGATCAAGGGAGAATCCCCTCCAATGTAAAAATAATTTTATATTAGAAAACCGAGTAATGTAATAATTTAACACACATAAACATAAACAGTTTAAAGGCTGGGGAAACACGGGATGATACAGAGCACAGTCACGGTTTCTTAGTCAACCTAGAAGGCAATTTCCTTGCCGTGGGAAGGTGTCTTCCAAAATCCTACAGCAAATCATCCTAATAGTGAACGGTTGGAAGATTACCTTGAAGATCAAGAGTAAGGCAGGAATGTCAGCTTCCCTATTTTCTAGCCTACTAATCCCTGGAAAGAAATGATCATTCATCACAATCAGATAACTGTCTATAAAGAAAACCAGTGAAAACTGCAATTTTAAGCTGTGGATATTTCTGGTGTTGAAAGTGAAGTCCAGTGCTGTAAAGAGCAATATTGAGCAGGAACCTGGAACGTTAGCTCCATCAATCAAGGTAAATTGGAAGTGGTCGAACAGGAGATGGAAAGAGTGAGCACTGATATTTTACAAATCAGTGAACTAAAATGGACTGGAATGTGTGAATTTAACTCAGATGACCATTATATCTACTACTGTGGGCAAGAATCCCATAGAAGAAATGGAGTAGCCCTCATAGTCAATCAGAGTCCAAAATGCAGTACTTGGGTGCAGCCCCCAAAATGTCAGAATGATCTCTGTTCGTCTCTAAAGCAAACCATTCAATATCACAGTAATCCAAATCTGTGCTCCAACCACTAATGCCAAAGAAGCTGAAGTTGAACGGTTCTATGAAGACATAGAAGACCTTCTAGAACTAACACCAAAAAAAGCTGTCCTTTTCATCATAGGGGACTGGAATGCAAAAGTAGGAAGGCAAGAGATTCCTGGAGTAACAGGCGAGTCTGACCTTGGAGCACAGAATGAAGCCGGGAAAAGGCTAACACAGTTTTGCCAAGAGAACGCACTGGTCACAGCAAACACTGCCTTCCAACAGCACAAGAGGCAACTCTAAACATGGACCTCACCAGTGGGTCAACACCGAAATCAGATTGATTTATTCTTTGCAACCAAAGATGGAGAATCTCTACACAGCCGGCAAAAACAAGACTGGAAGCTGACTGTGGCTCATTTCAGATCATGAACTCCTTGTGTAAAATTCAGACTTAAATTAAAGAAAGTAGGGAAAACCACTAGGCCATTTAGATATGACCTAAATCAAATCCTGTATGATTATAGAGTGGAAGAGACAAATAGATTCAATCATCAGATTAGATCTAATAGAGTGCCTGAAGAACTAAGGACATAGGTTTGTGACATTATACAGCAGGTGGTGATCAAAGCCATCCCCAGGAAAAAGAAATGCAAAAAAGCAAAATGGTTGTCTGAGGAGGACTTACAAATAGCCAAGAAAGGAAGAGAAATGAAAGGCAAAGGAACTCTGAATTCCAGAGTTCGAAAGTATAGCAAGGAGAGATAAGAAAGCCTTCCTAAGTAATTATTGCAAAGAAATACAGGAAAACAGTACAACGAGAAAGACTAGAGATCTCTTCAAGAAAATTAGACATACCAAGGGAACACTTCATGCACAGATGGGCAAAATAAAGGACAGAAATGGTATGGACCTAACAGAAGCAAAAGAGATTAAGAAGAGGTGGCAAGAATGCAAAGAAGTACTATACAGGAAAGATCTGAATGACCCAGATAACCACAACGGTGTGATCACTCACCCAGAGCCAGACATCCTGGAGTTCAAAGTCAAGTGGGCCTTAGGAAGCATCACTATGAATGAAGCTAGGGGAGGTGATGGAATTCCAGTCGAGCAATTTCAAATCCCAAAAGATGACGCTGTGAAAGTGCTGCGCTCAGTACACCACCAAATTTGGAAAACTCAGCAGTGGTCACAGGACTAGAAAAGGTCAGTTTTCTTTCCAATCCCAAAGAAAGACAATGTTAAAGAAAGTTCAAACTACTGCATAACTGCACTCATCTCACACACTAGCGAGGTAATGCTCAAAATTCTCCAAGCCAGGCTTCAACAGTATGTGAACGTGAACTTCCAGATGTTCAAGCTGGATTCAGAACAAAAAAAAAGTCAGAGGGACCAGAAAACAAATTGCCAATATCCGATGGATCACAGAAAAAGCAAGAGAGTTCCGGAAAGACATGTACTTCTGCTTCGTTGACTACACTAAAGCCCTTGACTGTGTGGATCACACAAACTGTGGAAAATACTTCAAGAGATGGGAATACTAGACCATCTTACCTGCCTCCTGAGGTCAAGAAGCAACAGTTAGATGTGGACATGCAACAACGGACTGGTTCCAAATCGGGAAAGGAGTACGTCAAGGCTGAATATTGTCACCCTGCTTATTTAACTTATATGCAGAGAACAACATGAGAAACGCTGGGCTGGATGAAGCACAAGCTGGAATCAAGATTGCCAGGAGAAATATCAATAACCTCAGATATGCGGATGACACCACCGTTATGGCAGAAAGCGAGAGGAACTAAAGAGCCTCTTGATGAAGGTGAAAGAGGAGAGTGAAAAAGTTGGCTTAAAACCCAACATTCAGAAAGCTAAGATCATGGCATCTGGTCCCATCACTTCATGGCAAGTAGATGGGGAAACAAAGGAAACAGTAACAGACTTTATTTTCTTGGACTCCAAAATCACTGAATATGGTGACTATAGCCATGAAATATAAAGACGCTTGCTCCTTGGAAGGAAAGTTATGACAAACCTAGACGGCATGTTAAAAAGCAGTCATTACTTTGCCGACAAAGGCCCATATAATCAAAGCTACGTTTTTTTCAGTAGTCATGTTTGGATATGATATTTGGACCATAAAGAAGACTGAACACTGAAGAACTGATGCTTTTGAAATGTGGTGTTGGAGAAGACTCTTGAGAGTCCCTTGGGGTGAAAGATCAAACT
The DNA here is from genome assembly GCA_020226075.1 of Hydropotes inermis. Taxonomy (NCBI): domain Eukaryota; kingdom Metazoa; phylum Chordata; class Mammalia; order Artiodactyla; family Cervidae; genus Hydropotes; species Hydropotes inermis. The sequence continues at coordinate 46,430,264 of CM035297.1, read as the reverse complement.
AGTCAATCCTAAAGGGAATCAATCCTTAATATTCATTAGAAGAACTGATCCTGAAGCTGAAGCTCCAATACTTTGGCCACCTGCTGTGAAGAGCCGACTCATTAGAAAAGACCCCGATGCTGAGAAAGATTGAGGGCAGGAGGAGAGTTGGGTGACAGAGGATGAGATGGTTGGATGGCATCACTGACTCAATGGACATGAGTTTGAGCAATCTCTGGGAGCTGATGCAGGACAGGGGAGCCTGGTGTGCTGCGGTCCATGGGGTTGCAAAGAGTTGGACACGACTGAGTGACTGAACATCAAGTTTCAGAACTTAGGGTTAGGGTGTGTGTCAGTGAGGACAGGAAAGAAAAACTGAAAGTTATTAACAGGAAGCAGCGTTCCCAGATGCCATTTAGAACAGAAGTGTAGAAAACACAATAAGAATGAATCTAACAAAAGACGCACGCACAAGGTAGAGGGATGATAGAATCCCTTTGCTGAAAAGTGTCGAAGATGATCGACATCCCTGGAAATGTCACCCTTGCTCAACGAGAGGAAGATGCAGTATCTTCAAAATGTTCATTATCCCCAAATTAATCTGTGAATTCAGGGCAACTCACCCACATTCCAATATGGATTCCCAGACACACTGACATCAGTTCTAAAATTCCCGCGCAAGGAAATAGGGCCTGGACATCATAAGACCGAGGGAGGGGGTCTTTCCCACCAGCCACCCCTCCGTGTGAAGCTGGGTCCTCTAGGCCAGTGGAGTGGGTGGTCCTCTATGGACACAGAAGCGTGGAGCCCCCGACACAGGCAAACCTGATGGGGGGACAGGTATGGTGCCAGAAGCAACGGGGACGGGATGGGCTGTGTGGGCTGAAATAAGAACCTGCAACAGGCGATCTGTGAGTTTCAGTTTTACTTGGGGTTTACGAAGGACTGGGAACCCACGTGGCTCGGTGGTAAAGAATCAGCCTGACAATGCAGGAGACGTGGGTTCTGTCCCCGGGTTGGGAAGATCCCCTGGAGTAGGAAATGGAAACCCCCCTCCAGTATTCTTGCCTGGCAAATCCAAGGGGTGGAAGAGCCTCATGGGCTACAGTCCACAGGGTCGCGAGTCAGACACCACGGACCGTGCACACACCTCACACCTAAGGACCACAGTCTGAGAAGCAGTCTCGCTGCAGCTCTGAGGAGCTGGTCCCGAGAGCTGGGGGCTGGCGGTCAGTATAGCCGTGATTTTGTCAAAGGGTCCCCGCAGCCAAGCTCCTGTCTTGGTAGAGCGTTGCTGAAGGTCATGAGGAACAGGTATCTGAGTTGATGGTTTCAGTGCTTCTCCAAGTATGAGGCGGCGCAAGAATGCGGATTCATAAATTCTCTTCTGAAAATGTCTAACTGACTGAGGGCCTGTTCTGCCTGTTTCCCCAGAGCACAGTGTCTCATTCCTGGTCTCTGCATTGAATTCCTTCCAGGGTGTGTTGTAGGTGGGACTGGGTGGTGGGCAACATTCCTCTCAGCTGAGACAGCTGCACACCCACCGAGAGCAAAAGAAAACACCAGTGCTGCCCTCCTTTGTGGTGGTTTGTGTTCCATCAAGACATCGTGTCTGACCCTCTGTGACCCCATGGACCGCGGGGCGCCAGGCTCCCCTGTCCCTCACCACCTCCCAGAGTCTGCTCAAAGTCACGTCCACTGGGTCAGTGATGCCATCCAACCATCTCATCCTCCGTCGCCCCCTTCTCCTTCTGCCCTCAACCTTTCCCAGCATCGGGGTCTTTCCCAGTGAGTTGGCTCTTCACATCACGTGGCCAGGTGGCTTCAGCATCAGTTCTTCCAGTGAATATTCAGGGTTGATTTCCTTTAGGATTGATGGGTTTCAATCCTGGTCACTGAAAGCTCTACATCTAATAAAGCAGGCATCTGAACTTTTAAGAAAAAAGTACAGGAGAATCATCAGAAAGCTCAGCTATCAAGGAAAATGTCTTAAACAGGGACAAACTCCACAAACCATAAGACAAAAGATCAATACATTCAACAAGAACAAGGTTTTAAAAAAATAAACTTCTCTGCATCTAAAGAACCCACAAGTGAAAAGGCAAGGCATCTCTTGGGAGGAGGTATTTGTAACACACACGTCAGTGATGAAGAATTAGTATTCAGTGTACACAGTAGGCCCTCTGCCTCTGGATTCAACCTGCCTCATTGAAAATACTCAGGAAAGAAAATTCCAGGAAGTTCTCAAAAGCAAAGTTTGCATCTGCTGCATGTCAGCAACCACGTACGTACTCATTTCCATCGCACTTATTTACGTTGTGTTTACAGCTAGTCACACAACATACACGTTGTCTTGCTGTGGTGGCCGTGGTTCCGTCACTCAGTCACGTCTGACACTGTACAGCCCCGTGGACTGCAGCCCGCCAGGCTCCTGAGTCCACGCGCTTCCCCAGGCAAGAATGCTGGCAAGAATCCCAGGCAAGAATGGGAAAGAGTGGGTTGCCATTTCCTTCTCCGGGGGAATCTTCTCTACCCTGGGTTCACACCTACGTCTGGCACATCCCCTGCATCGGCGGGCGGGGTCCCTCACCACTGAGCCACCGGGGAAGGCCTTCCCACTGTGTTCGGTGTTTTAAATAATGTCGAGAGGGTCTGAAGAATGTGGGGGCATGTAGGCAGGGTATGTGCAGCTGTATCACCGTTTCACAGAAGGGACTTAACCATCCCCGGATTTTGGTATCTGTGGACCCATCCCCCTCAGACACCGAGGACCGCTCTGCAAAGAACTTGAGGACACCAGCAGGAAGGCAAGAAATCGCACAGAGAAGTGGGCCAGACTGGGAGCCATCGACCACAGAAAAGGGACTCTGAGTGATCGCAGCAAGCGGGAAGTCAAATACAGAGGACCACCGATGTCAGCTCAGACCAACGAGACGAGCAGGACACAGATGCCAGGGAGGGGAAGGAAAGAATGAGGTCCATCGGCGCAGAGGGAGCCGTGGCCTGAGAGAGGCTCTGCGGACGTGATACTTGACTGAGGCAAAGGTCACCACGGCTGCAGATGCGCCTGGAAGAAAAATCAGCGCGTACAGAAAGAACACTGCGTCCCCGGGTCACACCTTCTGATGACTCAGGTCGACAGAAATACGTGCACAGTGTACCACGGGCACGGCAAAGAATTCGGAGCCAGACGAAGGACTACAACCCGGAAGGCAGTCTCTCAGATGACGCTGAGGGACCACTGCCTGGAAGCGTGTTTCTCAGCCCCGTTTTATGTCTTCTCAGAACAAAGAACATCAAACAAGTCAGGGGTACATTCCTTCAAGGTTTCGAGGAAAAACAGACCAGCATGTACACAGTGAGTCAGGATGGCCTTGGCGCCTGGGAAGGCAGTCTTATCATCAAAGGAGCGCCAGCATTGGCATCCCAGGAAAGGAAGTGTTTGTCTTTATCTGTAATATGGACATTCTTTACCTCTGGTCAATACGCCCTCTTCTTGAATGATTAAAGCAGATGCACAATGCTTGTGGGGTGGGCCATAAACAGGCCGTTTTGACTGAGCTTAATGAAGTTTAAACTGAATCGTGTATAAGCCAGAATAATTTCCCCCCAACCCTGAATATGCCAAAATTATTTTCATTATTTCTCTCCTTTGATCATACATGTTTTGATAGAAAGCACCCGTAACCAAAATATTTGTCCCTTGATGGCAGGGTGCTCATCATCCGCCCTGGGTCCATCCTGCCCCTTGCGTTAGGCCTCCTTTGTTCGTTTCCATTTGCGTAGAGATTGGCTTAGTTATCCACGTAGGGTGGACGCTAATCAGACTCAGTAAACAAGCACAGAGTCTTGCTAATGGGGAAACATTTCACAGGCTATGCATTTTATCAACCATGCTGAACGGTCACATAAACATTGAGCAGTAGACTTGTGTCATGAACGGATTGACAGGAAAAGACTGATAAATACATGTTATGAAAATAATAATTATCTATAAAGCAGACTGGGAAAAAATTGCTCATGCCTGCAAAGAGCCAGCTAAGCAGGTCATTTGAGGGGTCAGTTTTTCTTACATCTTGGGAAATTCCTTCTAGGCGAGTCTCAGCTGCTCCGGAGGTAAGTGCAACGAGAAGTCTTCGCCGGAGCGCAGACACCCCCCCCGTCCTGCCAGCAGAGATCCGAGGCAGCCCTGTTATCTAACACGACCCGGGCGAGGGAGTGGAAGCATGTCTGCTTTGCTTCAGTGCGTTTTGCAGCCTCCTCAGCTATTTGACCAGTGGTGCCTGATAGGTTTCTGATCATCTGTTTACACACATTCCTGTGTTAGGAATTCGTTTTTCTAAGAGACTTTGCCACCAGTGTCTTGGTATCCTGCTGACACGGATCTCTTGACTTTGTAATGGGGAGAGTAAGGAGGATCGTTCATTTCCTTGTGTATTGACAGTGGGGAAACTTAATAAGCCAGAGACCATAAACCTGTTTGCCAGCTGTTGAGATGTTTACGCGCCCATCCTGGGCAAGGTGGATCGTTTCCAACACCACACGTGAAACAGAGACCTGGGAAAGGGACCGTGATTCCTCCCCGAGAGCCCTCATTGATAGCCTCATTAATTGGGAGTTTTGTTAACACGGTGTTAAACCATGGGTCATTTCCTTTGCAATCTTTCCAAAAGCCATCTGTAATGGTGTTTGACAGCGGGCCTTGCTGGCTTCATTTACTTGTGTTTTTCTCTTGACAACATTTGTTAATTAAGAAAGGGTCAGAGTGGGGCTGGGGGTGTCCTAGGGAAGTTGTGCTCAGTCTCTCAAGAACAGAGGGAAATATCAGACAAGAGACAGACATGTTCATATGCTGAAGAATTTGAACCTGAAAGGTCAGGCCAGAGGGAGGCTTGTCGGGCTGCGTGGTTATCTCGGGCACATCTGAAACGTCAGTGGCGGCTGCTATGAGGGTCCTACATCAGCCTTGCACTGACCGAGGAATTCGATGACAGGCCCAACGGTCAGTTACTTTGCTCGACGTAGAGGTACTTTGTGACAACTTTACCAAAGAATTCTCTTTCCATCCTGAGGCACTGGGGCAAAAGTATAGGGAGAACAATAACTTTTCATTTTGCTAGGGAGACAAGCATTTGCATAACGGTTCAGCTGAACTAGCGGGGTGGGTCTCACAGGCCTGGCCCGGGTTCTTGGGTCAGCGGGCCCTCCTGCAGTCTTAGTCGTCCTCATGGTCGTTTTAAGGTGAGTTTGAGGTCAACAGTCCTCTCTGCAGACCAGTCTGATGCACAGGCCTTTGTAAAGTGGGAAGTGTGAATTCAGGACTCAATTCCCTTCAGTCTCACCGTGCCTGAGCTAGTGAAGAGCACCTGGTAAGGGCCCTTCCATCAGGTTGGAGAGAAAGTCCTGGGTGCAGGTCATGGGGTGTCTGATCTTCATCCAAAGTTAATTTACTGCGACCAGCCTCAGAAGGCAGCTTAGAACATCCTTTTAATAATTCACTTACACTTTACAATAACGTGACACAGTAACAAGAAGTCATTTAGGAAGTGAGTTTTAAGCAGAAAATACCAAACCTCAAAGACAATAGCACCAGAACTTAATATCCACAAAGGTATACTGTCAAAAAACATATTTTGTCTCTCTAAAATTATCCTTATTTCCATCAAGTATAGCCAGATTAAGACTGTTTGCAAAAAATAAGTCTGGTTTCAAGAAACCTGGCCTGATTATTTACCTAAGGTTAACTGGACACACGGGCTCTTTCTTTTTGATTGAGGTAGAGTTGATTTGCAATATGCCGTTAGTCTGAGGTACGTAGCACCGTGATTTGTCGTTTTTATAGATTACACCCCATTCACAGTTGTTACAAAACAGTGCCGTGGTTCCCTGCGCTGCACAATGTACCCTTGCTGGTTATCTGCTTTTCACTTTCATTTTATTTTTTACTGCCCTGCACAGCAGGTGGGAACTCAGCTCCCCGACCAGGATCAAGCCTGGGTGCCCTGCCTCAGCAGCAAGGAGTCTCAACTACTGGACCACCAGGGAAACCTGGTTACTTACTTTACGTAGTTTGTGCCTCTTAACCCCACGCTTCTATTCTGCCTCTTCCCCCACCTTCTTCCCACTGATGACCACTCATTTGTTCTTTATATCTGTGAATCTGTTTCTGTTTTCTGATGTACGGTCATTTGCTTTATCTTTAGGTCCCACATAAAAACGATACCATAGACTATTTGTCTTTCTTGGGCTGACTGATTTCATTCACCATAATGTTCTCTAAGTTAATCCACGTTGCTGAAAAATGGCAGGATTTCATTTTTATGGCTGAATAATATCCCACTGGGGCTCCCCTGGTGACTCAGTAGTGAAGAATCATCTGCTAATGAAGGAGAGGTGGATTCAGTCCCCGGGTCAGGAAGATTCCCCTGGAGAAGGAAATGGTGGCCCACTGCAGCGTTCTTGCTTGGGAAACCCCGTGGAACGAGAAGCCTGGCAAGCTACAGTCCATGGGGTCATAAAAGAGTTGGACACGACTTAGCGACTAAACAACACCAAAACACTCCACTGTGTATATGATACATATACCACATCTTCTTCAGACACTCATCCTCTGCTGAACACTTGGGTGGCTTTCATATTGTAAACCATGCTGTTATGAGCAGTGGGGCGGGGGTGGGGGGGCTTTTCAAATGAGTGCTTTCCTGCTCTTTGGATATACACCCAGAAGTGGAATTGCTAAATCATAGGGAAGGTCTATTTTTAGTTTTTTAGGAGCCTCCATCCTGTTCTCCGTGGTGGCTGCTGCGCCGACTGACGTTTCCACCAACCAGGCCTCTCTTTTTCCCATGTCCTCGCCCGCCATCGTCACTGGGGGTCTTTCTGATGATGGCCATGGTGATGGGAGTGAAGCAACCTCTCACTGTGGGTTTGACTGATGCTTCTCTGATGACTGGTGACGTGGGCACCTTTCCACGTGCTGTCTGCCGACAGGACATCTTCTTTGGGGTTAAAGGGAGAGGCGCTCGGTCGTGTCTGACTCTGCGACCCCATGGACTACACAGTCCATGGAATTCTCCAGGCCAGAATACTGGAGTGGGCAGCTGTTCCCTTCTCCAGGTGACCTTCCCAACTCAGGGATCAAACCCAGGTCTCCCGCATTGCAGGCGGATTCTTCACCAGCTGAGCCAGCAGGGAAGCCCTCTTTGGGGTTATGGGCACTTTCACATTTGGCTGTGCTGAAACTAACTCCTGGAGAATCTCAGATTGGACTTTCCAAAGGCCTCCCACGGCCAGGAAAGCTATGCTATCAGACTCTGCTGGCAGCACCTGTTCGTCTGGCTGGAGCCCTGTCTTCCCCAGGTCCAGCATGTCTTGAGCTGCCTGTGCCCGCCAGGAAGTGGCCTTCCTTACTCACCTGGAAAGGCTGCTGGACCCTGGAGTTTCCTAGTGCTGAAGGGGTCAGGCAGAGAGAAGAGAGAAATGCTTCAGTTCTGTTTACAAGGGTGGTAATTTACAAACTTGCTTCCAGTCATCATAAGCTTAAGGGGAGAGGTTCTTTTACATCTGGAAAACAAAGATTAAAAGCCAATAACAAGTCAAACAAAAAGTCATAAAAACTGTAATCACACTTATCAGGTCACTCAATGCCGTGTGATTAGTTTTTGTCCTGTTTGAGTCCGGGCTTTCCGTTAGCTTTGTTGACCTCGCCTGATGACTGAGGGTGATAAGAATACAGATAATTTCAAGAAGTTTGTGAGGTTTCAGTTGTTGTTAAGACTCAAGTACGATTTGCCCAGCGAAGTGGGTGCCTTGATTATCGGAGACCGTGGGAGGCGAAAGGCCAAGGGGAGCACACATTCTTAAACTGTTTCTTTTGTCATTGTGAGGCCATAAGCCTTCCATCAAGGGAAGGCTTTACTCCATCAAATAAAAAATAGGGTTTGTCAGGGAGACGGGAGGAAGCAAGCGGCCGTCTTGGGCTCCCCACAGCTCTGATTGTTCATTTGATTTACAGCCGCCGTTTACCCATCTTAATTTCTCTGATTTAGGAGCAGGCTGTTGCCGTTTCACAAGGTCATCAGGATGGGAACGTCCGACAGCGAGGGATAAATTTTGCAGATGCAGAGTGGACTTTGTCTACATATGCCATAAACTTTACAGATTCTGTTTTTTTACCCTAATTCTTGGGTTCAGCTCCTTCAGTGGGAGCCTCGGTTTTTATGTCAGATAACATTTTATGTCAGAACACACAAGGCTTCCAGGAATTTCATGTAATTTCTGGAACACATAATGTATAATATATTTGTATAGACATAACACAAAGAAGGTTTAATGTTGTTTTTTGTTTGATAATATTTCCCATGTAATTTAACATCCTGAACAAGCCTAATTAGTTTAATATCTTTATGTTTTTAATTTATTTATCTTTAATTAAAGGATATTTGCTTTACAATACTGTGCCGCTCCCTGCCACACAAAAATCTCTCTTTGAAATTCTTCAGGACAACATCACACTCTTTCCCCTTAGCAAAATGTATTTCCATTTTTCATTCCTTATTTTACTGAAAACATGCATTTTATTATTTTCCTTCCTAGTTTCCTTGTATGCTGAAATGTTTCCCTTTTTAAAGTAGCTTTTTAAAAGTTTGTTTATTTTTAATTGGAGGACGATTGCTTTACAATGTTGTGCTGGCTTTTGCCATACACAGACATGAGCCGGCCACAGGTATGCATGTGTCCCCTCCCTCCCCGCCCCCCAGCCCACCCTCTAGGTGGTCCCAGAGCGCCGGGCTGGAGCCCCCTGCGGCACACGGCGAGTTCCCACCGCCTGTTTCACACGCGGTGATGGACGAGTTTCCGAGCTACTCCGTCCGTCCGTCCCACCCTCTAGTCCTCCTCTGCGTCTCCACTGCTGCCCTGAGCACAGGCTCATCCGCACCATCTTCCTCCATGTGCACGCATTAATACACAATAGTTGATCTTCTCCTTCTGGCTTATTTCTCTCTATAACAGGCTCTCGGTTCACCCACTTCATTGGAACCGACTCAAATGTGCTCATCTTTACAGTTGAGTGATATCCCCTTGTATATATGCACCAGAGCTTCTTTCTCCATTCATCTGCTGGTGGGCATCTAGGTTAAAGTAGCTTTAATTACATATGTACTATAATTTGTAGCCCTTAAAGAAAAAACCTGAATCTTTAGCAAAAACCAAGAAGCAAGCATCTGTGAACTGCTTGTCGTCTCAACATCTCCTGGTGAGCAAACTTGTAAACCTATTCCGTAACCTCTAGAAACGTCCGCCCCCCCCCCCAGCACGATTTATTTTCTCAATGTGGTATAAGACATGTGTCCAGGTAACCCAAACAGCTTTAGTTTTCTCTGTTAAGAAGATACAGTAGGTAAACTTAGACTTGCTTAGCAATTAGTGTTTTAGTATTTTATCTCCATTGGAAGTGATCTGGCTATGTAATGAATTCCCATCATTTAATTTAATTTAGCAAAACTAAAGTTTCAAATTACCAAAATCTGGAGAAACTTTTTAAGCAGACATACCATAAAACACAATTATCCTTTTTCTTGCTTTTTTAATTTTTAAATTTTTGGCTGAAGCCCACAGCACATGGGATCTTAGTCCCCTGAGCAGGGATCAAACCCAAATCCCTTCCACTGGAGGCGCAGAGTTCTAACCACTGTACTGCCAGGGAAGTCCCTCAGTTTTTAAGAATGAAGCGCAGTTGATTTACAGTGTTCTGCCAATCTCTGCCGCACAGCTAAATGACTGTTACACACACACATATACATTCTTTCTTAACATTCTTTTCCATAACGGGTTATCACAGGCTGTTGAATGTAGCCCCCTGTGGCAGACAGCACGGCCTTGCCCTTGGTCCATTCTCTGTATAACGGTCTTCGTCCGCTAACCCCAAACTCCCCTCCCCCCCCCCCCCCCCCCCCCCCCCCCCCCCGGCACCCACAAGTCTGCTCTCTTAGTTATGCTTGATGTCGATGGCCCTAAGGACATGCCTGTGTTAATCAAACCGACAGCTTAAACTTATTTTCATTTACTGAAGATCAATCTTATATCACCAGATTCCTTCTCAAAACTTAGATTAGTTTTTTGTTATATTTAGAAACATTTACACACTCTATTTAATGTGTAAGCACTTGTGCGTGTGCGTATGTTCAGTTCAGTCGCTCAGTCGTGTCCCACTCTTTGTGACCCCGCGGACTGCAGCCCACCAGGCTCCTCTGTCCGCGGAAGTGTATTCTCCAGGCAAGGATACTGGAGTGCGTAGCCATTCCCTTCTCCAGGGGATCTTCCCAACCCAGGGATCAAGCCCAGGTCTCCTGCATGGCAGGCAGATATTTTACTGCCTGAGCCACAGGGAGGCCTATACTGTAAGTCAACTAAATAGAGCTCTTTTACAAATTAATTTCAGTAATATTAACCGCAAGGAACAAAGGACCCTATTTATAAGCATACAAAGATGTACGTACATCCAGATAGACACAGACAAAGATCTCATAGTTTTACTGATTCAGTTTTAAAAGTTTCCCCTCATTTTTTTTTTCAGTTTTATGTTCTTCTTGCTGAGCCAAGGCTCTGGTCACAAGCAATGGGGGTTGTGCTTGCATTTCAAGGACATGATGAGTTCTAACACCGAGCTTCCTCCCGGGAGCGCTTCTGTCCTCTCAGGCTCAGAATCTTGAGAAAGGGATGTTTTACAGAGCTAGCTTCTTTAACTATAAGTGCAAAAAAAAAAAAAAAAAAAAAAATCCATTTTGAAATGTCCAAAGGGTCCCCATCCAGGCCGTTTTAGGGCCGGACAAGGCCTTTCAAGGACGGAATTTGTTCCAGGTGTAGAAGCCAGTCAGGGCTCCTGTGGGCACTGCCCATCTGATGGGAGCTGGCAGGCTTTAAAAGCACAGTTCCCCACTTCTTTTTTAACTTTCCATTTTACTATAAAATGGGCTTCCCCGGTGGCTCAGATGGTAAAGAATCCGTCTGCAATGCGGGAGACCCGGGTTGGATCCCTGGGTCAGGAAGACCCCCTGGAGAAGGACATGGCTACCCACTCCAGTATTCCTGCCTGGAGAATCCCATGGACAGAGGAGCCTGGCGGGCCGCAGTCCACGGGGCCGCAGAGTCAGATAGGACTGCGGGGACGACAGACTCACCCAGCGAGTCAGCGTGGCCTTGGCACCTGGGAAGGGCGTCCTACTGAAGGAGGGCCGGCACTGTGTCCCAGGAAGGGAGACACTTCATCTTTATTTTAACACAGACATGCTTTCCTTCTGGTCAGTGCAGCCCTCCCTCGGAAGATTAAAACAGACATCCAGGGGACGTCTGATAGGCCACCACCAGGCTGCTTTCCTTACCATAAAATTCAAGTTAAATTGGAATGAATGCCTCACACCCTAGAGGTGAACATTTCTCCTGTTATTTTTCAAGTTAAAAGTGTACCTGAAAACAGGAAACCGGTGAGTCTCATCTGAACCCGGTGATCAGGCTCAGTACCCGGTGATCAGGCTCAGTACGGTCAACAGTGAGAGCCACGGGCTTTGTGCTCCTGCCTGGCCGTGAACAGCCCAGAGGACCCAAGGCCACTGAAGCCATGTTCTGGCCCCAAAGTTCAGCCTGGGCCTGACTGTGAAGAAACTGTCCAACCAATTCAACTGTGAGATCCTCTTCAAGAAAACTGGCCCAGACTCTTCAAAGCTGTTGCTGATCCTTCAAAGCAAAAAAAAAAAAAAACAAATGAATGACAAGTGCCTACTGTGTAGCATAGGGAACTATGTTCAATACCCTGTGATAAAGAGAATGGAAAAGAATATTAAAAAAAAAATGTGCACATATGCATAACTGAACCGCTTTACCATACAGCGGTATGGACACAGTGTTTTAAATCAGCCACACTCCCGTGAAAATAAATAAATAACGCACGCCGGATGCTACAGAAATATAGAACCCACACAACGACACACACAATTTGTTTGTTGTTTCTAATCTTTTTACACTTGGGTTCACCATGAACATGAGTGGAGAAGTAATGAAATATCATGTGAAAACAACGGTTTCATCATGGCTACTTAAGAAAAGAATGTATATCTGGCAATTTTATGTTCAACTATAAACAAACAAGAATGTTATGACACTGGCATCTGAAAAGTTAATAAAGTGACTGAGAAGAACAACAACAGAAAAGTGATGACTTCTGCTAGACCAAGAGAGATGAAAGGGCCAGACAGACGGGATACGTGGCCTTGATCATGTCCGGAACGCTGGAGGCCCCGCGTCGGTGGTGTGATCCGGGGGCGTGATCAGGAGGGGGCCCTGTTCTCACAAGACTCCTGTCTGCACCTCCCTTTCAGGGCCCGGGGAGGGAGGTGTGCGCTGAAGCGTGCTCGCCCATCCCGGGGGAAGGCGCTGGGGGATGAGACCTGGGACTCGTTTGTCCGCCCCGGGGGCAGCTCGCAAAGGCCCGCTGCTTTCTGCTGAGTACACACTCTCGTTGGTAATTACGGAAAATGAGAGCAGCTCCGATCCTCCACCGAGAGGAGGCACGTCGGGGAGTATCTGTGAGTGGGGTTGACGGTTAAAGCAATGACCCAGAGCTGCGTGCGTGCCCTGGCAGAGGTTCCCAGACAGCGCTGGGAGCTCTGAGAAAGGCGCCAAAGGAAAAACACAGGGCGATGGGACTCCCCGGACGTGGTTCAACACACGGAAATAAGTTCCATAGGCCTGGCTGTGAGGAGTGCCCCTCTCAGATGAGCAGTCCCCCCTGCGGGGGTGGGCTTCTCTGGTGAGGGGTCACTCAGAGCCGCGGGACCCTTCCTCACATCCTTCGTCTTTCTTAAGCCAAGTGGTGGGCGGCAGATGCAGGTTCTTCCTACTTTTATTTATGTTTCTGGCAGGTCTTAAATAGTTCATGATCGTTAAACATCGGGGGAAGGATCTTTGCTGAAAGTCAATCCTTATTTCTGAGAACAAAACACCAAGCTCAATAAACTATAGAAAATTATAAATAAGCACTTCCTTTATCTACCCTGGATGGTGGAACACAGGGGTGTCTGCAGTCCAAGACAGGAACCAAACAAGGATGCCTGCTTTTACCATTACTGCTCAGCCCTGCTCTATAAACTGAAGACAATGCAAAAGATGTTAAACGGAAATAAGATGTACAACTTCTGGAAAGGAGGAGACCAAAATACCACATTCCTAGGAGCCCCGAGAGAGTCAGCGGAAGAGCGTTCAGAATGAATGAGAGAATTCAGGAAAGGAGCCAGATGCAAAATACATATTTTACATCAATATTTTTATGATTTTCTAGCAACCACCAGTTAGAAGATAAAGCAGAATTTTAAAAAACGTTATTCTAAAACAAAAAGGAGAGGGGGAGCGAAGAACATAAAAAAACTTCACAAAAAACCTTCTTCAGAAATGTTCAGGATCTGTAGGAAGAAAACAAGACACTTTAATGAGAAATAAAAACATGAAGTCTGAAAAAGAAGGAAAGAGAAAACACACCACATTCTTGGGTAGGACATTTGCAAACATTAGATCTTCCCAAATTCATGTATAGGTTCGCCAGATTTCCAACCAAAATTCTGATAGGATTTATTTGGGGGTGAGGGGTGAGCCAGGGGTGGGGAGGGAGCTGGCAAGACAAACCTAAAATTCTCATACAAGGAAAAATAGGCAGGAAGAGCCAAGAAAATTTTGAAAATTAAGAGCAGATTTCAGAAGTGAAGGCAGCATATCTGATGTGTGTGCAGAGCTCCCTGCAGACCAGCAGTCAGGCAAAGCTGCCTCGCCTTTGCCTCTTGAAATCCTCACAGGAGCCCCAGGAGGCAAACACTCTCATCACTTGCGTTTTCCAGAAGAGCACACTGGAGTGCAGAGTGGGCTGAGCTGAGGGCCAAGGTCACACGACCACTGCCGCGAGCAGGGCGCCAGACACGGGCGGTCCTGTGGAGCCCCTTGTCCTCTCCTGTAGGTCGTTCAAGTTATTTCAGTTCCACAACATTTATCTCCCTGATACCACGAAACCATAAGAATCTGGCAGCACCTCCATCAGAGGTTGCAGGATATTTAATCAGGAGGTTGAGAAAAATCAGAAATGTATTCAGGAGGAGAAAAAGGTAATGAGCTTTTTACTCCAGGACCAAACATACCAAATATCAAAATACAAGCCAGGAGAGTTACAGAGGTCAGTATGTGAAGAAAAAAAAAAGTTTTAAAATAAAACTATAGAGAAATATAGGTATGTGTTTATCTGCTTTCAGTTTTCTAAGCTTACAAACAATGAAAGTATCATAGAAGAAAAGATTCAGTAAATTTCATTGCTTAAAAGGTTTGTTTTTGTATATCAAAAAATGCTCATCCGAATTAAAAGGCAGACGTTTGCTTCTGGGCAAGATGGAGAAACAGGGACCAGATTTATCCTCCTGCCTGGAGCAACCCTCCAAACAAAACCAAACAACAAAAAACCATATAAGTACACGAAACAATTTATTTTTCAGGGCAGTGAACATCAGACAGTTAAGAGCATCGGTCCCTAGGAGATGAGAAACAATCAGCTTCAGGCTTAGAATTGCTCAACTCGCTTCCTCGCAAGAGGAAGGGGGAACCTGGGGGGCCCCAGTGGGATCCCTGAGCTGATGAGAAAGTGCTGAGGGTCCAGGGAGACCCAGGCAACAAAAGGTCATGGCCCAGAGTATCGGATAGAGAGCGTGAGCAGGAGCCCCGGAGGCCCGCAGAGGGGCCCGCTCCCACATCCAGTCGGGTAAAGAGCAACACGTGCTTGGGAGGAAATTATTCAAGGCTTGGAAGGGAACCACCAGGAGGGGTGGAGGGGCCAGTGTCCACTGCTCAGCCGGGCTGGGAACAGGGTCCGTTCCCACCGGCCGGACTCGGAAAGCGGACACTCCGGGGGCCTTGGGCACTTGGAAACTTCCTGCATTGAACCGGGAGCAGTTAACCCCGACTGGGGCACTTCCCCAGGCCCGCCTCACAAACCAAAAAGTCCAGACCAGAGAGCATCAGGTCGTGGCCAGGTAACTTAACTGCTCCCCAGAACAAAGCTCCAGAACGTTCGCAGGAGTAGAAAGAGGTCCTGCACAAAACAAGGGGGAAACACACAATGTCTGGCATCTGATCAAAAATTAGCAAACAGGCAAAGAGGCAGGAAAAAGCGAGCCGTAAGGCGGAGGAAGACCAATCCATCAAAAACAACTGTGAGAAGTCCACACTGCAAACCCCCAAAGCCAAAACAACAGCGCAGATCGAAAGGCCCCGCAAAGCAGACAAACGGAATATATAAAACTCTTGATTGATGCAGAAGAAGAGGTTAGAGGGAGGAAAAAGAGACAGGACCCATAGAACATGGACGACAAATGATGCACTCGCTTCCTTCCATGGTTAAGCACGTTACGTGTAACTGGTCCAAACACCCCACTGAAGAGGCAGAGATGGTCATACTGGGGTTAAAAAAGGAAGAATCCTCCTATGTCCTGCCTGCAAGAAGCATGGATTAAATACAAAGACACACAAAGGTTACTAGGAATTACAGACCTTTGAAATGTACATAAAGTTAAACAGGCTATAACTGGTAGGATAATTATATGCGCAGTTACACTCCGAGATTTCAGTACCCCTCTATCAATAATTAATTGGAAATTAATGATTAATTGTTTAGTGCAGAAAAATCAGCAAGAAGTTAGGAGACTAGGGCAGTACTTGACTTGATTGACATTTATAGAGCATGCCATTCAAATACACATTCTTTCCAAGTGCACATGGAACATTTACCAATATAGATCATGTTCTGGGCCATTAAACAAGACTTAATAAGTTGAGAAGGATTCAAGTTACATAAATTATATTCTTTGACCATAATGGAATTAAATTTTAAATCAATAACAGGAAAAAGTCTTTGGGAAATTCTCAAACATTTGGAATTTAAATAACACACTTCTAAATAGTCCTTGAGTCAAGGAAAAATCAAAAAGGAAATTAGGAAGGATTCTCAACAGACTGAAAATAAAAACACAGCACATGAGAACTTATGCAAAACTGCTAGAGCAGGACTTAAGGGTGAAATTTCTCCTACAAAATGCCTATATCAGAAAACAAGAGCGAGCCCAAGTCAGTGACCCCGGCTTCTACCCGAAGAAAAATGGGAAAAGAAATGCAAATCAGCCCAAAGTAAGCATGAGAAAGGAAATAATACAGACCAGGAAGAAGCTGATGAAATAGAAAACAGAAGAACAATAGAAAAAGCAGGAAAACCAACCCAAAACTTTGTTTTTTGAGAATACCAATAAAAATTGATAAACCAGATCAGGAAAAGAGAAAAAGCGATAGGACTGAAGTGACCAACATCAGGAACAAGGAGGCGACATCAATACAGACTGTGAAAGTCACTCAGTCATGTCTGAGTCTTTATGACCCATGGTCTACACAGTCCATGGGATTCTCCAGGCCAGAACACTGGAGTGGGGAGCCTTTCCCTTCTCCAGGGGATCTTCCCAACCCAGGGATCAAACCCAGGTCTCCCGCATTGCAGGCAGACTCTTTACCAGCTGAGCTACCAGGGAAGCCCAGGAAGACTGGAGTGGGTGGCCTATCCCTTCTCCAGCAGATCTTCCCGACCCAGGAATCGAACTGGGGTCTCCTGCATTGCAGGTGGATTATTTACCAACTGAGCTATCAGGGAAGCCCAATACAGACTGTACAGCTATTAAAAGAATAACCAAGGAATATTATGCACAACTTTATGACAATAAATTTAACAAGTGAGATGAAAGTGACTTTCAAAACAAAATATCAAAGGCCAAGGAAAGAAAGATAATATTAATAATTCTGTATCTATTAAAGAATTTAAAGTTATAACTTAAAACCTTCCCACAAAGAAAACTCCAGACCCAGATGGTTTTGCTGGTGGGTTATACCAAACGGCTAAAGAAAAAATAATAGCAATTACATCAATCCTAAAGGAAATCAACTCTGAATATTAATTGGAAGGACTGATGCTGAAGCTGAAGCTTGAATACTTTGGCCACCTGATGTGAAGAACTGACTCATTGGAAAAGACCCTGATGCTGGGAAAGATTGAGGGCAGGAGGAGAAGGAAGTGACAGAGGATGAGATGGTTGGATGGCATCACCAACTCAATGGACATGAGTTTGAGCATGGAAGGGAAGCCTAGTGTGCTGCAGTCCATAGGGTCACAAAGAGTTGGGCACGACTGAGCTACTAAACAACAACAAAGTACCTATTCTACAAAAAAAATTTTGACTCATCTATGAGGCCAGCATTACCTTGATAACCAAAACCAAAGATAGTACAAGAAGAGAAAATCATAGACCACTATTCCTCATAAACATAGACACAAAAGTCCTAAGCAAAATTTTGCAAATAGCACTCAATATGTATAATATTGATAACACATCAAGACCAAATGTGTTTTATCCCAGTAATGCAGGGTTGGGACATTTAAAAATCAGTCAGTAACTCACCATCCTTAACAAACTGAAAAATAAAAACCATATAATCATCTCAGTAGGTGTAGAAAAAGCATTTGACAAAATTCAACACTCATTCCTGATTTCGTTAAAAATAATAATAATAATAAAGCTCTCAGCAAACTTAGGAGTAGAGGAAAACTTCCTCTGCCCAACAAGGGCATCTAAGACTGAATGTTTTCTCACTTAAG
>CM035297.1:46386273-46412556 GCA_020226075.1 Hydropotes inermis | reverse complement strand
CCAGGAGCAAGGCAAGAGTGTCTGCTCTCTCCACTTCCATCCAGGAGCAAGGCAAGAGTGTCTGCTCTCTCCACTTCCATCCAGGAGCAAGGCAAGAGTGTCTGCTCTCTCCACTTCCGTCCAACATTGTGCTCGAGGTTCTTGCCAGTGCAATCGAGCAAGAAGAAAAAGCCATGCAGACTGAAGAGCAGAAAGGAGAAACTGGTTTATTCATGGACAGCTTGCCACCCACAGGTGCAGGGGCGATTCAGCGCAGAAGTAACAGCCTTTCCAATAAATTGGACATCCACAAGCAAATGAAGGGGGAAAAGAAGAAGGAGGATAACTTGGATTTATACCTCATGCTACATCCAAAAATTAAGTCAAAGTGAATGAATCATAGACCTAAATGTAAAACTAGAACCATACAAACACAGGGGAGAACCTCTGAGCTATCAGTGAATTCAGACAAAGCAAAGATCTCCTACATTATTCCATGCGGAAAGCATAATCCCTAAAAAAAAAAAAAAAAGGAATGGGTAAGTTGCAATTCATTAAGACCTTTTAAAATTTGCACTTCAAAAGGCACTGTATAGACAATGAAAAGATAAGCCAGTGACAGGGAGAAAATCTTTGCAAAGCATACATTTCATAAAGGGCTGATCCATAATATAAAAAGACCTTTCAAAACACAACAATAAACCAACTTTTGAAAATGGGGAAAACCCAGTCTTAGACGTGACCCTTCACCAAACAAGATAATTGGATGGCAAATCAGGATGTGAAAAGGTGCCCGACACCATCAGTTACTGGGAAAATGCAAAATGAAATCACGGGGACACCATTCTAGGAGAGAAGCTAAAATCAAAAAGACTGACCGTCCAAACAGCCAGCGAGGAGGGTCCCCGCATCTCTGTTGGAAGCATAAACCAACATAGTTTGGCAGCGTCTCTTTTTCTGTAAAAGTTAAGCATACAAGTGATCTTGAAATCCTACTTCTAGGCATTTCCCCACGAGAAAAGGAAATGTTTGTCCTTACAAAGACTTTCACATGAATGCAAATAGCAGCTTTATTTTTAATTGACAAAAACTGGAAACAACCCAAACGTCCATCGGCAGATGAACGGATAAACAGAATTCTTTCTGTGTCCATACGATGGCAATCAGCAGGAATGTCCCACTGATGCATGAACAGGCACGGATGAACCTCAAAATAGTTATGCTGAGAGACAAGAGGTCAGGCAAGAAAGAGTACATGCTATATACTTCCATTTATAGAAAACCCTAGAAAATGTATATGAAGACAGCCACTGGCTATTTAAGACCTGGGGGTGGGGTACGGCATGGCGGGGTTCCCGGAGAGGCTGCAGGGGCCAGAGGACCCTCTTCGAGGTGATGGGTGTGCCTGCCATCCTGACGATGGCCTCACAGTGTCTGCACAGGTCAGAACTTGTCTTGGGATGTGTTTTAGAATGGGCAGTGTGTTGTATTGATGTGCCAACTACATCTCAACAGAGCTGTCTCTGAAACACTAGACGTATAATGGCAAAAGTGGGAAAATATTTTGGGTAAGATATGATAGACAAGGGGGTTATTGTTGTTGCCCAGTCACTAGGTCGTGTCTGATTCTTTGCGACTCCATGGCCTGTCGCCCGCCAGGTTCCTCTCTCTGTGGGCTTTCTCAGGCAGGAACACTCGGGTGGGTTGCCATCTCCGTCTCCAGGGGAGCTTCCCGACCCAGGTATTAAACCTGTGTCTCCTGCATTGGCAGCTAGGTTGTTTAGCACTGAGCCACCAGGGAAACCCCAAGGGCGTAATATAATTAATACATTAAGTGCACTTGGAAATCCATAAGGAAAACATTAACACCCTAATTAGTCTGCTAGGTGACCACGACAAAGGCCCACAGCCTCGGCAGCTTAAACGGCAGACATTTATCGTCGTTCTCCTGGAGGCTGAAACCCGAGACCCAGGGGTGGGCAGGGCTGGGTCCTCCTGAGGACTCTGCTCTGCCTGCAGACGGCCGAGCTCCCCTGTGTCTCCACAGGCCCGCCCCGCGCGTGTGTCTGTGTCCTGACCCCTTCCCACAAGGACCCGGGCCCCGCTGCAGTAGGCCCACCCTAGTGACTGCACTGTCATCTGACTGCTTCTGCAAAAGCCCCGCTCCTAACACAGCTGTCTCCTGAGGTGCTGGGGGTCAGGACCCCCAGGGACGAGCCCACTGCAGAGCCTCAAAGGGGGCCGTGAGCAATTGGCGGGCCGCTGACAGGGTCAGAAACACGGGTGACCCAGAAACACGTCAGAGAGGCGCGCAACCCAAGTGTGAGTGCAGACAACTGAGCCGCCGAGCCGCCCCCGCGCGCTCCGTGCTGAGGGCCCTGGTCGTGGTGTACAGACCCCAGCGAGACGCGGCCCCTCTGCCCTCCAGGAGGCCAGGCACGTGGTCCCACAACGGCGCCAGGGACTCCCGGGGACAGACTGCGGGGCTCAGGCCGCCTCCTCCAGCCAGGCCACACCAGTAGCTCTAAACATGGACAGCAAACACCTGAGGAAGAAAATTCAAGCTCTAAGGCAAGGCAAGGCAAATTTTAACACGACATTTTTTTTTTCCCCCTGCCCTTTGGCCTCCCCGCTCCCCTCTGGTGGGCATTATGCATCTGCATTATGCATTAACCAGACCTCCCCAAGGAAAGGAATACCTGCTCAACCATAAAAATCTATTTTTCTTGTTTTGACGTCAACCATGTAACTCTTTAGAAGATAACATTCCTTTCTCGGTCCTGTAAGGGGTCACGATGACCCACCACTGGCCTTGGACGTGCAGACATCTTTGGTGGACTTTATGAGCAGTGTATCATTTCCCTTAAAGATAACCGGTACAGAACAGACGGGCCAGATGACTGGGGGAGATAGCGGGCCGCACCTAACATTCTCAGCTTAAAGACACGCTCATGACCTTATTAACGCCCCTCGTTACATTACGTGTATTCCGCCTATTTTACCAGACGATTGTTTCTTTGATCAACAACAACGTGATTGAGCCTCAGATAAAATGCATGATGATTACAGACGACTTGAAAGGATTGACCAGCCAGCCAGTTTTGTCAGATCAATCACTGTAACTGTGTAAAATTCTAGGGGTAGGAAAAAGCAGCAAGAGCGACCCGCTTGCCGGCCCATGACAGAGGAGTCAGACTGGGGGTCAGAGGTTTGGGGTGACTGTTGACAGGGTCTAGTCCAGTCACATAACCCGAGCCACCCGCCACGGAAATCCTTGCCATGGAGCACACTGGTCACGCAACGCCCTTGGAGTCTTGACTGAAGTGAAGGCGGAAGGGGAAGGGACTGTAAAACAAGGAATGCTGCCCACCATCCAGTTCTACAGGAATGAAGTCATCGCCCAGCACAACGCTGGCCGACAACACGCCCTGCAGGAGCTTAGGACAAAGGGCAGGATGGGGGGCACGCCGGGAGGACTGGCAGAACTGGCCCGCAGACAGTTTTCCAGGAGAACATGTCATAAAGCTGGCTTCCTGCATCTCCTCGGACTTAGAAAAGCATGAGAACCATTGAAAACATCTTCCACGAGACGTGTGCTTGGCTGCACTTACCCTCCATCAAGACTGTGTGTTTACTGGCCTCCCCGCCCTCTTCAGAACGGCCCTCAGAACTTTCTGGAACATTTGGAGTGGCCCAGGTTACGAGACTGGGCTGTGATGCTAAGATTCATGAGAAGCGTATGTCTGGGGCTGCCCCCAGTCCCCGGCCCACACCTCCCTCCCCTGGAGCCCCCAGCAGTGAGACCCAGGACAGCACCATGGGTGACAGCGTCTGGAGCTCCTGAGAGCCGTGAAGCGGGCATGGGTGCCTTCTCATTTATGTTCACAGCAAGTCCCTTCTCTGCGCTGCTGGGTGACGTTCACGAGGAAGCTTTGGGGAAAGACCCAAGGAAGGGGGCTGACGGCAGGAGAGCCTGCCCTGAGTAGGGAGGGTCTCCAGGAGCCCTGCCGCCTTGAGGAGGGGGACAGGCCGAAGGCTGAGCGCACGGTCAGCGGCCAGTGATTTACTCAGCTGTGTTCTGTAATGAAGCCCCGCCCCCAACCCCAACCCCAGGAGGGGGGACCTGCTCAGCTTCTGGGCCTGTGAACCTGGGGAGACCTGCAGGCCTGGGGCTCGCCCCCACCCCGCCCTCTGCCTCTCTCTCACGTGGCTGGGGGCCTTCTCATGCAGCCTCTGCGTGCCCTAGGAGTGTTGGCTCCTCCGTGAGGCTCGCTGACAGCCGCATGTAAAACCGCAACCCCATCCCACCTCGGCCCCCTGCTCCCCACACCCCCAGCCAGGCCAGTGCATCTCACTCTTTTATCTTGAGGCACCGTGGTCCTCAGCGGCAGCCCCAAGGCACTTCCAAGCTCATCTTATCTCTCCCCCCACCCACTGCCCAACTTGGAGCCCTCCAGGGATGCCCACTACTCTCAGAAAGAAGCCCCCGCCCCCCAGTCTGGCTTGCAAAGCACAGTGGGGAGGCCACCCCTGGGAGGGCTCCTGCCCACCCCCCTCCTCACCCGCCCGTGGGGGTGCCTCCTCCCCCAGGCCACTGCCGGGCCTCCCCGGCACCAAGCTCGGGGGCCCCACGCCAGGAGGTCAGATCTAACACGTGAAAATGTTTGTTTAAAGTAAAAGAACTATGTCCCTACACATCTGTAAGGCCCGAACCAAAACACCGACACCGACAGATACTGTCTGTGGCTGGTGGGAACGCGAGGCGCCATCTCAGGCCAGGCACACACTCACCACGGGCTTCCACCACCACGATCCTTGGTTCTGAACCCCGAAGAGCTGAAAGCTCAAGCCCATGCAAAAACCTGCTCCTGGATGAGTACGGCGGCTTATTCATCATGGCCAACACGGGGAAGCCGTCAAGACACCCCTCAGTGGGGGAGTGGGGACCTTTCTGCGGTACATCAGGTGAGGGCCCATCAGCTCAGTTCCGTTCGGTCGCTCAGTCGTGTCCGACCCTTTGTGACCCCATGGACTGCGGCACACCAGGCCTCCCTGTCCATCACCGACTCCTGGAGTTTACTCAAACCCATATCCATCGAGTCGGTGATGCCATCCAACCATCTCATCCTGTGTTGTCTGATGGAGTATCATTCAGCTCTAAAGACAAATCCACTCACAAGCCGTGAAAAGATGCAGAGCAAATGTAAGTGCCAAGGGAAAGGAGCCAGTCTGAAAAGGCTACAGAGTGTGTGGTCCTAACTACGGGACAGTCTGGAAACGCAGACCCATGGAGACGGCAGGACGACCCACGGGTGTGGGGTCAGGACCGGGGGTGGAAAGGAGCAGCTCAGCAGGTTTTCTGGGCAACGACTCCCCCGTAGGTGCCGAGCTGTTACGTGGACACGTGTCCCTGTACATCTGGCAAAATCTGTAGACTGCCCACCAAGAGCGAACCTCAAGCCGACTATGGACTTCAGCTAACAACAACATACTAGCATTGCTCCATCAACTGTGACATATGTGTCGCGTTAGTGTAAGTGTTAATGCTATGGGAGGCTGAGGGGCAGGAGAAACTGAGTGTATGGGAATCCTTTGTACTTTCTCAGCAATTTCCCTATAAACTTAAAATCATTCTTTAAAGAGTCTATTAAAAAACAATAAAGACAGTTGTTTATCTGAGCTTTGAATTTAATTGGCATCCTCTCCTCTGTTTGGCAAACTCAGCCCCCGAAGCTGTGTGTTGCTCAGGAATGGGGGGAGGTGATGACCCGGGCTGGGGGGAGGGTGGAGGGGAGTGGGGTGGGAGGCCACCCGCGGGGCCCGGGGGGTCGAGGCTCACCCACCTCGCACTCACAGGTCCCAGGCCAGAAGGGGAAGAATCCAGCTGGCAGATAATCAGAGAAGCGGTCTAGTGTTGTGGGGTCTGCACTGTTGAGACCCCATCGAGGACCTCCGCGCTCTCAGCCTCACTGATCAGGGCCTACCGAGGTCCAGCAGGACGCCAACCCACACCGCCTCCCATCCGCGTGTTCCAGCCACGTTCTGAGCAACATGGAGACCTCTCCCTGGGTTGGCCACGTGGCTGCTAAGTCAAAGCTTTACAAATGAAGCAGAAATTTTCCCGGCCTCCAGGTTGGGGGACCCCTGTCCTCCAGCTCCCGCCCTCTCCCCACCTCTGGGGTCCTGCCATGGTCACCGTTAGCCTCACTGGGCCCTGGCTGCGGCCGGACATTGCCTAGCCCTCCTCTGCCCTCCCCTGCAGGCACACGGCCCCCCACTCACAGCTGACCCCCCAGCAGCCGCACCCCACCATGGGTCTCTCCATCCTAGAGGAATCCAGTTAGGGTCTCCGGCACCAAGCATGAGAGTGAGGAGGGCCCTCCAGCCCCCTCCCACCCTGGGGCCCCCAGGAGTAGCCCCTGCACCCTCCCAGGCTCCCCTGCTCCAGCCTCCTTGCTGCTCTGCCCCCACCCTAGAGCCCCGCTCCCCCCAGATCTGCCCGCTGTGTGTGCGCGGGGGTGGGTGTACAACAGAGGCTCTCTGATCCTGCTCTGTGATGGGGCCCCAGTGAGGGCTGTGCCAAGGCTGGAAGCAGGGCGGGCCAGCTGCGGCCTGGAAAAGCCAATGGCCTCACGGATCCTGGGGGGGCAGGCATGGCTGGGGGTCCCTGGGGGGCATCTCGGCATGAGACCTTGGCCAGAAGGGCTGGGGTGGGGCGGTAGAGTTCCACGGACAGAGGGAGGCAGCCACTGTCGCCAGGTGGCGAGAGGTGGTGATTCAGCCGCTCAGTTGTGTCTGGCTCTTACAACCCCATGGACTGTATGTAGCCCACCAGGCTCCATGGGATTCTCCAGGCAAGAACACTGGAGTGGTTGCCATTTTCTTCTCCAGGGGATCTTCCCGACTCAGGGATTGAACCCGGGTCTCCTGTACCGGCAGGCGGATCCTTTACCGACTGGGGCCTCCCACGAATTCACACCTTCCCCACTCCCCCAGCCTCCCGCCTGGGCCACCAGCTGGAAGGGTGGCAGGCTCTGGGTGGTGGGTGGCCAGCAGCGAGCCTGGGCAGGCTGAGGTCGTGGGGGCATCCGTGGTGGTATCCGTGGTGGTCCTCCGGTGCGCTGGGCCCCGGGGGAAGAGGGAGGACGTGAGCGGCTGGTGGCACTAGGGCGTGCTGCCGGCACGTGTAGGTGTGCGCAGGGCTCGGGGCCCAGGTGGGCCCAGGTGGGGCCCAGGTGTGCGGGCGGCGCGCGTCCTCCCGGGCGCCAGGGGGCGCTGCGCCGGGGGGCGGGCCTAAGCTGGGCCCGCCCCTCCTTCCGCCCGTGGCCCCGGAAGCGGGCGATGGCGCGGAACGTGCTGTGAGTGGGGGGTCCCGGCGCTCGGGGTCGGGGGCGTGGCCGCCCCCAAGGCTGGGCTTGGGGCGCCGGGCCGCGGGGTTGGGACTCGGGACCCGGCGGGACGCGCGGCGTTTGGGCGCCCGTGGGGGCGGGGCGGGGCGGGGCGGGGCCGGGGAGGGGGGTCGTTCCGGGGCCCGCGGGGCCCGAGCCTCTCCCAGGGTCCAGCCTGGCCTTCGGCGAAGGTGGGCGGGAGGTGGGTGCGGCCGGTCAGCGACGGCCTCGGGCCTTGGGCCCCGCGGGCATGCGCGCCCCCTGCCCCGGCAGCTCCCCAGGGGCCCGAATCGTGGCCCCTGCAGTGCCCGCGGCCGGTCACCAGGGGGAAGAGGCGAGCCTGGTGGCCACTCTCCGGCCCGGCCCCACGAGGACAGGGCGGGCACGCCGCCGCCCCCCACCCCCCAGCCCCGCGCTCGACGCTTTGCCGTCGGGAGGTGCTGCTGCTGGTGTTCGGCAGCTGCCACGTGCGACGGGAGCACCAGGAGACCCCAGCAGGCGTCAGCTGGCACTTAGCTCAGAGCTGGTCTGCCCGCGGGCGTCCCGGCCTGTGTCAGGGCCCCGAGCCTCTGCCACCCCCAGGATGCCCCATCCAGGACCCCGGCCCGGCCAGTCCTGCTCCCCAGGGTTGAGAGGCCCAGTGGCATCCTGGGACTTGGCTTCACCGAGCCCCCTCCCCTCGCTCTTGGTGCCCCCCCCAGATCAGAGGCTGTGTGCCAGGCTGCAAGCTGGTCACCAGGACCCCTTGATGGCATCGTCAGCCCCTGTGTCCGCCCTCCACCAAAACACCTCTCCTTGGCTCCCAGTGGACCCCTGATCCCTCGCAGGCCCTGCCAACCTTGGGCCCCCACCTCCTTGGACAGTGAGCCCTGAGGCCTGGTTGGGTCCAGTTGGCAGTGTGCCCTCCTCACCCACCAGACCCACGGGGGCATAGGTCTAGTTGCAAGGAATGGGTTGGAGCCACAGGTGGTGGCCGCCCATACGTTCTAGATGTTTCTGCCCCGCTTTGGGGTTTGAGGGGTGAGGGAGGCGGGCAGTGAGCATGTGCTGGTGACCTGCACACACCACCTTCCAGAGCCTCTGAGTCCCTTATCTTTTTTTTCCTTTGTTTGTTCACCCTTTATCGTTTGATCTTCACTCTTGTCAAGGATGAGCAGGCGCTTCCAGCATGGGGGGGGGAAGCGGGGGTGGAGGTGGCCCTGTCCTTGTCCTCTCAGCGGGGCTGAGCCAGTGCAGATTAAGCTGGTTCTGACTGATCCCACCTCACTGGAGCGGAAGGGAGCTGGAGGCCATGCCGGTGTGGGGCCCGTTCCGGGGGACAGCCATGCGGGGGCTGCGTGCAGCCGGCACTTTGAACAAACACATGACTCTGAGCCTGTTGACAGGGCAGGGTGGGCACGTCGTCTCTTCGTGAATCATTCACTGGTTCTTTCCAAAGGCCGACCTTGAGGGTCAACAGGCCACACTGCCCCAGGGATGGGACTGGCTGCCCCATACCGGGTGAGGGAAGGGCTGACCTGTGGGTGATTGCCCCCTCGGCTCCTCAGCCCCGTGGGCGTGATGACCTGTGCACCCTGCTGGGGCGTCCTGGGAGCCTCGTGTTCTGGACGTTTGACATGACCCGTCCCCCCCCCCCTTGCAGGTACCCTCTGTACCAGCTGGGCAACCCCCAGCTCCGGGTCTTCCGCACCAACTTCTTCATCCAGCTGGTGCGGCCCGGCACGGCCCAGCCTGAGGACACTGTGCAGTTCCGGATCCCCATGGAGTAAGCCTCCCCCGACCCCAGAGGAATTCAGGCCGGGGGGCCCACGGCCCTGGAGGTGCCGCTGAACCCCACTCACAGCAAGGGTCTTCCCACCACAGAAACTCCGCAGGCAACCCTGCACCGACGCCTGGTGTGTGCAGAGCCTTGGGTGAGGGCGCCTTGGGCTCCTTGCCACCCCCGGGAAGTCCAGCCTGAGAGATCCAACTTCTTTCCTTGAATTGGCCTGGCTGCTCTTCCCAGGAGGCTGGGCTCTGACCCTGGCACCCGCTCACCATGGCTCCCAGAGCCTCCGTCCTTGGGTGGGTCCTTCACAGAGGCCCCCGTTGCTGAGGGGACACAGTTTCTCTGCACCCCGTGCTGAGGTCTCAGGGCTCTGGGATCGGCTCAAGCCTCCGTGGGAGCTGAGGGTCATGCCGTCCGCCTCGGAGGCCAGGCCAGGAGAGGCTGGGCCCTGTCAGGGGAAGAGGGGACGGCACTGCCATCGCCTTGGCCATCCTTTCTGGGAGACGCCTGCGGTGGTGGCGGGGGTGCCGTGGACAGGGCGGCAGCTGCAGCGCAGGCGGCCGGGCACTGCAGGCGGCTCCCGGCAGCCAGAGGGCACTCGCAGACCGTTCTCCCCTCTGCGCGTCAGCTAGGCCCCCAGGCAGGGTGGACAGGACTGAGTCCTGGGAGCCAGTCCCCTGTCGCCCCCATGTTGCTGCGTCCAGATACCTCTGCAGGGTCAGCAGGGCCCGGCCCCCGCCCTGGCCGGCTCCCACCCAGTGTCTGCGCTCAGCGGCTCATGCCACCCGGCAGGCCGCTTCCTTCACCCTGTTCAGAGACCCCTCTTTCCCTCCGGCCCCAGGATGACCAGAGTGGATCTCAAGAACTACCTCGAGCGCATCTACAACGTGCCGGTGGCTGCTGTGCGGACCCGGGTGCAGCATGGTGGGTCACGGGCCCGGGGGCTCCTCCCGAGCTCAGCGGGCCCGGCTGTTGGCGCTGCTGGCCTGGCCCCTGTCAGCCCCGCTAGCACGTGGCCCTTTGTGTGAGAAGAGACAGGCACGCCTGGCGGGAGAGGGGCCCTCCTTCCTGGGGCTGGGGCTCGGAAGCCTGATTCCCGCCGGCTCCTCAGAGCAGGGCCCGCACGCTGGCGTCGGCCAGCAAAGGGCTCATTTTATTCCACTGGGGCTTTCTTATGCCTTCCCGTTGACCCCTGCTCCCCAGACCCTGGTTTCCTAGTTGTAAATATGACGACCCTCTGTTGAAGGGAGGTCAGGCTTTAAGAGCCTCCATGACACCAAGGGAGAGCCAATTCTCCAGTTGTCTTAGACCCACTGGGTTTGCACCAAGCAGATGCTGGTGCCTGCCAGCGGTGCGCCTGCCATCCTCAGATGTAGGTGCCCACGTGTGTCCCTCTTTCTAGAAAGCGGGTTCCTGGGTTAGGGGGGCTGAGAGCTGCACGGTGGGAGTGAAGGCTTCTGTCTCCCGCTTCCGACAGGCTCCAACAGGAGGAGGGACCACAGGAACGTCAGGATAAAGCAGCCCGATTACAAGGTGGCCTACGTGCAGCTGGTGAGCGCTCGCCCCCGCCGTGACCCAGGGCGGGCAGAGCCCGAGGCCCAGGCCGGCCCTTCGTTCTGGTTCGCACGGGGCCCCTGGAGGAGCTGGGGTGCAGTTCAGCTGGGGCGGGAGGGCCTAGGCAGGCTCCTGGGAACTTCTCCGGGGCCAGCTGTGAATGTGCTGAGGACAGAAGCAGGCTCCCTGGCCTCGGGGTCGGTTCAGACAGTAGCCAGTGTCCAGGCCGGGGAGCGGTCGGTTCCCGGCGGGTGGCTGCAGGGGCCCCCATCTCGGGCAGGCCACGTGGGGAGTCCTGGGTCCTGACTGACCCCCTCTCCTCTGGCCTGGACTGTGGGGGTCGCCCCCCATCCCACCCCAGCTAGCTTCTCTTTACACGGTCTCCTGCCTAGCAGGGGCTCCGGGAATGGGGTCCAGCACCCCAGCTGAGCCTTTGCTGACCGAAACCCCGAGCTGGAGAGAGTGAGACCCGCATTTCCAAAGCCCCTCTCTGCTCCTGCCTGCTGACCTGAGCTTTCCCTAGACAGAGAACCCCTGGAGTCAGGATCTGCAACCTTGGCCACTGGCAGTGAGGCCCGTGGGCGCCAGGTGGGACCCCTCTGATGGGGCAGGTGACCTTGGACCCGCGCACGGAGTTGGCTAGCTGCTGTTTGAAACCCTGGCTGGGGTGGGGTGGGGGCAGGGGTCTTACAGCTCCTTCAGTTTCCCTGTAAACAACCTGGTTGGGCGGCGCCCTCAGGCCAGCCGCTAGGTGGCAGTGGTGTTATGAAAACACCTCTGCCCAGGGCCCTGTTTCAGGCCTTAGGAGGCAGTTTGGTGAAAGACCCAGTTAGCATGGCAGCTTTTCTGAAAAACAGTCACAGTTGTTCTAAACAGGGGCCCCCGTAATTATTTGGCCTAATATTTGCTGTGCATAAAATCAGCCAATCCAGGCCAGGAGAGCAGCCGTTGGCCTTATAAAGACGCCTGTGTCCTCTGCGTTTAGCCGGGCCATCTGTCTTTGTCATGGCAGCCGGTTGACACCCCATATGTCGGCATTCGCCACGAGGCCCTTGAGCGGGAGCTATAGTTACAAGTGGCTTTTGAGTCATCCGAGCCTGGCGTTTCCCGGCCCCACCTCGCTCTGGAAGCCGAGCCGTGTATCTGCAGCTGCCACCCGGCCGCCTTTCTTCCCTGTGAAATCCCAGCGCGTCCCCACCCGGCACGCTTCCCTCTGCTCCAAAATTAAATTTGTAACGGACTCCCTCCCTGCTGACTCCAGCAGATCTCTGCCTGGAAACGGGCCGGGAGGTTGGGCCCTCGCCCCCTGAAGGGCTCCATTCTCTGTCCCCCATGAGTCCTGGGAGGCCCCCCCAGCTTTATCAGAGCCGACTGCAGTGCACCGGCATCAGACAGCAGGACAAGGGAAGCCCCCAGATGTGCGTGGGGGGGGCTGCTTTGAGAGAGCCCGTTTCACGTGGTGGGGGTCCCATATTCCCCCCACAACCCAGTGAACGTCTTTCTGGTGGAGAGTTGGGGAGCTGGCGAGCCTGGGTCACCCCACAGCACGGAGTCTCGGCCCCCAGCTGCAGCCTGCCAGGGACAGAGGCTGTGTGTTTGTGGAAACCCCTGTTTTGTAAAGAAATCGGGATTCGGCCCCCACGCCCTCCCGGTGTCTTCACTGTGACGCTCCCCCACCCGCTCCTGTGCTTTTCTGCTCATCAGCTTCACAAGGGTGGAGAGTTATTTCTGAAAGCACAGGGTGCCTTTCTCTAGGAAGGGAGCCCCATCTTGGAGAGACGGTGGGGGAGAGCACAGGGTGACCTTCTCCAGGCAGGGAGCCCGTCGCGGGGAGAGGCGGTGGGGGACTCTGCGTGGCGCCCTCCATCCCTCCCAGGCTGTTGCAGATTGCCGTCTTTGTATTTATGGTTAAAAATGTCACTTTGGGTTCCCCACCTCAGAAAGCTAGCAGAATCACCTCGGTATATTAAACATAAATCCCCCATTCTGGGCAAGCAGCCCTGCATGTAAACTATTGCCCTTTGGTATTTTAAAGAAGAAGAAAGAGAGTCTTGAAATGTGTAAGCGACCCCTCCTGCAGGCGGGCTACCGCGCGCACAGGCGCGGCCTTTCATGGCTTGGGGCCTGCGCTCGCCGCGTGAGCAGGCTTTGTGAACGCCCCACTCTCGGGGCCGGCGCTGTGGGCTGCTGCAGATCACGCTTGGCCGCCTGCCCAAATCCAAACTTCTTCACAAAACAAGGGTCTCCAAGAACCAAGCTCACTTCACTGATTTTACTTATTAAAACTTTCTAGATCCAGGTGCCGGCCTCCATCTCTCTGCCCATCCAGAGGTGGGTGGCGTGGCCCTGCGAACATCGGCAGGTCCCCCCCAGTCTTTGGAGCCACTTTGCCACGTGCATTGTGCGGAGATGGCCCCTCACCTCCCGCCATCGAGGTCCCCTCCTCTCCCCAGCCCCCTGACGGGCCGGACTGGTGTACCCCAGCCGTGTGTTGCGGGTCCAGGCTGGGACTTAGCCGGCCCTCCTGCATTCTGAACTTTCAGTGAAAGACGTAAAACCAGTTAATTTGCAAAGCCGGTCTTGATTTGTAGACGGCTTGCATGTACATTTCATTGTACGTTACATGTGTTTTGTTTGCCAAGCTGAGCCGGGAGGGGTCTTAGAGTTTAATGTGGGTGAAGGCCTGTAGGTGCTTCGGGTGGGAAACGTCCCAGGGACGCAGCAGACGCGAGCTGTGCCCTGTTTCACTTGCGCCCCTGCCTGCAGTCTGGCCTGGCAGCTCCTGCTGGGAGCAGGGGCTTTGCTGGGCTCCTCCAGTGCTGACACTGCTTGAAGAGCTGGCCTCATGAGAAGGGGCCTGTCACACAGTGGCTTCTGCTGCGGAAGCCTGAGGCCCGGCCCGCGTGTCTGTCTTCTGGCCACGCGTCTGTCCTGCTGGCGTGGGGCAGGCAGCTCCGTCTCCCCGTGGACCATCCTGCCGGGGTCCTGGGCTGAGCCCGTCTGTTTTGTCCGCAGGCGCTCGGGCAGACCTTCACGTTCCCAGATCTGTTTCCCGAGGGAAAACGGCCCGGAGGCCGCCCCACGGATGAGGACCTCCGGGACCAGGTGCTGGAGGACCAGAGGCAGCGCCAGCGCCCCGACCCGCGGCGCGGGGGCGTCCCAGGCTGGCTCGGCCTGTGACCGGCCGGCCGCCCCGCCAGAATAAAGTGCCGCTTGTGGAGACGGCCTGGCCCTGTGTGCTCTGCCCCCGCCCCGCACGGGGACCCGCCGTGTGAGCTGGCGTGGGTCCTCCTGGCCCCCCGGGCCTATGGGCCCGAGACAGCCAGGCTGGCCCTGAACCGCACGCCCCCCCCCCAACGGCAGGGAGGCTGCCTGCCCCGCGCCCTGAGGTCAGCCTGAGCCACTCCATTTAAAAGCCTGCCTTCATGCCCTTTGGGGAGGGGGCGGTTAGAAATGGGGGGTGAGGGCAGGGGGTCTGGGTGACGGGAGCTGCCTGGCTGGGGGTCCTGTGGGGCACAGTGGCCTTGCTGTGGGGGGTGGGGGTCTGCAGGAAGCTGAGCTGAGTCCAGAGCGAGGTTGGTCCCGGCAGGAAGCAGAGCCCACAGGGAAGGTGGCTGCCGCCAAGGGCTCCGGGGTGGGACGTGGCAAGCAGTCAGCAGGGGCCGCACCCGGGGGCGGGTGGGAAAGGAGGGGCTCGGGACCCGTGGGCTGGGGGGCGGAGGTGACACGGGGCTTCAGGAGTCTGGTGCCTGGGAGCTGCCCATGGCCTGGTGTCTACTGGAAGCAGGCTGCTGCTGGAAGCCACGTCGAGCACCCCCGGGGCGTCAGCTGGGCCCGGCTCTGATTGTCCGTGGTCCTGGGGGTCTGGGAGACAAGCGGGAAGGCGTCGTGGGTGCTCTGGGAATCAGGCTGTGTTCTCCCAGGGTGGGGGGGGGGTCACAAGCCACAAGGGCTGGGGGACCACCCTCTGTGCAGCCTCCCGGGTCCCCAAAGCCCATCCTGGAGCTGGGCCGTCCCCTCCGTAGGGGAGACAGTGGGGAGCCAGCCCGCCGGCTCCCCCTCCCTGAGGGACCCCAGAGGCGTCACGTGGGCCTTTGAAGCTCCCCTCGCCTGAGGGTGAAGGTCCGGGCAAACTGCAGCCTTCAGCGTTGATTTAAAGTGATGGGGAAGGTCGGGAGGGAGGCCGAGCGCAGAGTCAATGGTATTTTCCTGAGAGAAATAATTCATGGGGCCCCGCAGCCCCGAGGACCCCGACTCAAGGCCAGGGGAGGAAGCCCATCCTTCATCCGCTGCACGTCCAGAGCTGGCCGCCCCCGGATGCAGGCCCCCCGAGCCCCTCCACCCGGTGGCCCGCCGCCCCGCTCACGAGAGCCCCCACATCCCCCAGGGCCTGGCATCTGTGGGTCACGGCCACGGAGGAGGGGGCCGCCCCCCACCCCCAGTCTCCTCAAAACCCCCAGAGCCGGCGGGTGGGATGGCCACAGCCGGGCCCGCTGGGACAGAGGCAGGCGGGAGGGAGGCTGGGCGCGGTGGCCAGGCAGGGGTGGGGGTTGCCTTGCAGGCCGCGCAGGAACAGGAAGCCAGTGGGCCTTCGGCTGGGGGGCTGCCCGCCCCACCCCCCGTCACGGAGCCCGGAGAAGGGGCTGTGTGACCCCCCCGCCCCTCGCCGGCTGCAGGCTGGAGGCTGACCGAGACAGCCGGCGCCTCGGGAGGCCCTGCCCCGGGATGCGGGCCCCGCGCTGCCTTCTCTAAGACCCCGGCTCCCACTTCCTCCCACAGCTGGGAGATGACGGCGCTGCAGACTCCTGGGCCCCGCCGCTTGTTCCCCTCTGCTCCCCACACACGGGGCTTGCAGGGGGGGGTCTCAGGAGCCCCCGGGCTGGGCTTGCGGAGGCCTCTGCTGGTCAGCCTTGTAGGGGGCTGGGCACAGGAGGGCCTGGTGCAGTGGACTTGGGCTCCCTTCCCTGTGTGGGGACAGCCCTGCTGGGAGCACCCTGGGCCGGCGCTCGGGGAGAGCCCACTGCACTACCCCCAAGGTCCCCATCCACTGTGCGGCCGGGGAGGGCCGGCGGGCCTCTGCCACTGAGTTACGGCTGCAGCAGGCCCGGCCGTGGCCCCCAGGACACAGCCCAGACCCCCCGGCGGCTCCAGGTGAGGCCTGCCCGCCAGGATGGGGCGGGAAGCCATCTGGCCGCAGCCCCTCCGCCGGTGTCTGGTTTTCCTCTCCCAGGGCAGGGGGCCCCCAGGAGGCCGCCCTACGGTGTCCTCACCGCATGTACATCACAGGAGGCGCCCGCTGCAGGCGCCTGCTGCCTGGCTGGCCCCTCGCCGCTCGGGGAGGGGTGCCCGCTCCTCCTGCCACTGGGACCCCCGCCTGAGCCCCAGGAAGCCTGCCTGTCCGAGGCTCCGTCCTCTGTGCTCTGGGTGGGCTCCCCGGCTGCCCTGACGGGCCCAGAACAGGGACAGAGCCATTACCCTTGCCTGCCCCCCACAACTCCGCACCTCCCACCCCCCTGCCAGGCCTTAAAACACAGAGGGGACTGAAGAAATCAGATCAGGGGCCCTGATGGGGGCACTGGTGGGGTCCCCCCGCCTCCTGACTTCCGTGTAATTCTGAGCTCCGTGCACAAAGGCCTGAGTGTGCACCCCAGCCGGTCAGCCGCCCAGTCCTGCACGTCGGCTCGGCCACCCAGGAGAGCCCAGCCTGGGGTGCGGGGGGGGGGGCTCGCCTCCTAGGCGTGACTCCTGCCTCCCGGCTGCGAAGACTGGGGCTCCCCTCCTCACATCACGGAGGAAGGAAAAGCCCACCGGGGTGGTTCTTTTGCGCTTCCAAGCAGCTTTATGGAGGTGCGGTTCGCGTCTGTACAGTCCTCCCCTGCACGGAGTGTTCAGGCAGGGGTGTCTCCATGGCTGGCATCACTTTGAACACAGGTTGCTGTCACCCACAGAGCGACCCCGCACCCCGCCCCGGCCCCTGCCCACACGAGCCTGCGCTGCGTCTCTGGACCTGCCTGTCGGCGTGGCATGGCTGTGGAGTCATGGGGGTGTGATCTCCCAGGTCCTGCTTCTGTCACTCGCCATCATGGCCTGCAGGCCCACCCATCATGGCCTGCAGGCCCACCCATCATGGCCTGCAGGCCCACCCAGGCCAAGCGGCACCCGGCCTGCCTTCTTCTTTAAGGTCGAGCAACACTCCGCTGCGTGCGGGAGTGGACTTCACGTGTCCTGTTTGCCCGTGGGAGCTCGGCGTGTGTGTTACCTCTGCTCTGGGGGGTGGGGAGCTTAGCCTGGAATGTTTCACGGCAGGCCGGGCCTGCCACACCACCACCCAGGTTGTTTATCAGCCTCTGAAAGTCCCTGCAGGCTGTGGGGAGAGGGGCCGGGTCCAGTGCTGAGGCCTGGGTGGGGATGTCACCCCAGCCCGCCCCCTTGGGGGCCTGGGAGCGCTGCTGGGGCCAGGGTCGGCGTCCGGGGACCGGCTTGGGGAGGGCTTTCCAGCCAGCCCTGGGACGGCATTCCCGTGCCCCCTGCTTGCCTGCCGGGCTTCTCCCTGGGTGCAGACCACACGTGGCCCCGGCCCCCAGAAGGCCTGTCAGCCCCACGTGAGCTCCGGTCCTGTCCTGCCTCAGCTTCGTGACCCACACTGAGTCCCGTCCTGACAAAAGTGCCCACCCCCTCCTGGAACCACGCTGGCGCTCCCTCGGGGTGCCCCCATCCCGGGCAGTTCGCTCCACTTCCACCTGCGCCCCCACCTGCCTGCCCGGCTTGTGTCGGGGTGCTCGGCACCCTGGGAGAAACGGCATGGTGGCCCAGAGCCTGGGTCTCCTTCGCAGTGCCCCACCCGCCCCGCCCAGGGGGAGCCTTGCCCCACATGTGCAGCTGGACACCCCGAGGCAGATGCAGGGACCCCAGGGCCGCCGGCTGCCTGCACGGCACACACGTCGCTCCTTCGTGCCTGCGATCACCCCCAGCGCCCATTGCCCCGGTCATTTCATTATTTCTCTGACCAGGGCTTTTCCTGGTCAAAATGATCAACATTTTTTGTGCTGCTCCCACATCTGGCTTTGATTGGCCCCCGCCTCCTCGGGTGGGTCTGGACCCCTGAGTCTGCAGTGGAGGGAAGGCAAGCCGGCCCACTCTCCTCCCCGAGGGCGCCCATCCTCCCCCACCCCATATCTGCACCCTGCCTGGGCCCAGCTCTGCGGGCGCCCCCGGTTCCGCCTCTGCAGGGCTGGGGCACCCCTCACGCCGAGACCCTTCCTGCCCCATGGCCCCAGTGGGCTCCAAGGGGGGCCCACAGACTCGGCCTGCAGGACACCTCACCGGGGTCCTCCCTCTCCCCTGGGTGGGTGCTATTTTCTCCATGAAGGCGCTCCCAAGAGTGTCCTCGAGGAGAGTCCTGGTTTGGGGCGCCCAGCAGGCCCCTCTGCAGGCCGAAGTCGACCCCCCTTTCCTCTGGCCCGCCTGCCTGGGTGACCTGTCCCTTTAGTCCTCCCAGCCCGAGTCCCAGGAGCCGCTCGCCGCCCGAGCCAGCCCCCCTGCTGCACAGGCTCTGACGTGGGGGATGCTGCTTTTCTGAGCAGGAGAACCCGCCAGTGCCTGGGTGCCCTTGGAGTCGGCACTGACGGTGTAGGGGGATCTGTGCCCCTGCCCCGCTCCTAACGTGCACGTGGAGAGGCTTTCTGGACGCCCCCCTTGCTGTGCCTCCTCCAGCCCCGTGACACTCCGCGTGGCCACAGACCCTGGGCGACAGGCCTCTGGGCTGTGGGCAGCGGGCGGTGGGACAGTGCCTGCCTGCAGGAGCATGCCCGCCGACCACCAGGGGGGCTGGCCCTCAAGGACGGCCGCTGGGCTGGGCCTCGCGTCCCCTCGGAGGCAGGCAGTGCGGGCCTCACAGACCCCCTCAGGCCGCGCTGGAGCCCTGACAGCCGGGACAGCTCACGCTGCTGCCGGGGTCTCTCTGGACTTTGCTGGCGGCCAGAGCCCTAAATAACTCTTAGAAAAACCAGCGTCAGCCCCAAACCATGGGATATCTGATTTGTAGCCCTAATAAAACCCCACGCCTGCGGTCAGAGGGGGAGCTGTATGAATCCGGAGGTACAGAGGCTGTGTGTCACACGGGTGTGTGTGCACGTGTGTGAGCAAGAGTTCGAGTGAGGGGTGCTGTGCGGGGGGAGGCCCCCCAGCTCTGGGCCCCACTGAGGCCTGCCGTGGGCACCGGGGTGGGCGGACCCTCGCTCTGGTGCTGCGGGGCCTCGGGGCCCAGGCGTGCGGCCCTCTCCTCTGAGCTGCCGGCCTTGCTGCCGTGAAGCCCTGGGCTATGGCCTTGTCCTTCCCATCTACCGATGCCCACGTTCTTCACCCGGGGGTGCGTCCCCCTGCAGACCCCTGCCCAGCCCAGGGCTCTGTCCCCACGGCTGCCTGACACCATGCCTGGCGGCCTGTGCGGCCTGCCATGCCCCAGGTCCCTGCCAGGTGACCCCCGCACGTGGCCACGGAGTGGTGGGGTGGGCACGGCAGAGCCCCAGGAGATGAGTGGAGCTGTGGGAGGGCCCACGGGGCATCCAGATCTGGGACCAGGAGGTGGGCACCTGGTCACTGCCTGGTGTGGCGGCCCCGAGTGTGCCACCCATCCTGCTGGCCTAAGGAGCATCCCTCCACGCTGGCCCGTGACCCCCACAGAGCCTTGGCTGCTGGTTCCTCCGGAGCAACTCCAGGGACTCTGCTCCTCTAGCCTGCGGGCAATCTAACCCCCATATAGAGTGTCCCTGAGGGTGTCCCCAGCCCCACACTCTACCCCTGCTGCCCGGCCAGCCGCTGCCGTCCCCAGCACCCTGGCTGCCCGCTCTGTGGTCCAGGGCGCCGCCTGGCCTCAGGGGTCCCTGCGCTGCTGTAGGTTCTGTTCTAAGAAGACCCTCCGTCCCCGGCTTCCTTCTTGCTGTGTCCCTTGGCCCCAAGTGCCTCTCAATTCTGGGCTCGTGAATCTCCCCTCTCACCACTCTACCAGGCTTCCCCCGGGCCTTGAGGGGCTTCAGGAAAGGCCCCCCCGGCCCTCGCCTCCTGAGGTGCAGCTGTGTGGCTGAGTGTGTTGGGGGCGATGCCCCCAGAATTAGTCCTAGTCACTTGTCCCCAGAGACCACAACTGATGCCCCCCCACACACACGCCACCCAGGCCTCCCCTGGATCTGGGGGCCGCCTGGTGCGTGACCACACTGGGTTTGCCCTGTGTCCCCAAGAAGAGACAGCGCCAGTGCCCCAAGGTATCTCCTAAAAATAACAGTCAGGCACGGGGCCCTCGGGGCCAGTCCTGAAGGAGGCCAGTGGGATTAAGACCAGCTGCCGCTCCTGTCCCCAGCCTGTCCTCACCTCCCGAGCGTCCCCAGCTTCCCCGTCCCCTGGCCTCACCCCGGCTAAATCCGCCTTGGCCCCTCGGCTGGTACAAAACAGGAAAACTGTGCGTTCCGAGCCTCCTCTGGGGCTTAGGGGGTAAGGGGAGCCGCAGCTGTGAGCAGAGTGGTGAGCGACGCCCTTTATCTGAAAATATCGAGTTGCCGCCGGGATGCTGGGCCCGCGTGCCAGCCCTCCCGGCTCCTGCTGAAATTCAAATAGCTTCGGGAGGTGGGTCGCAGCTGTCCACATCAGTCAAGATGACCCCGGCCGGAACGGGTCCCAGCTCCCCTGAAAGCAGGCTTTGCCAGGGTGCTGGAAGGCCCCCCGGAGAGGCCCCCAGGAGGGGAGCAGAAAGTGACCACACTGGCCATCCCAAAGCCATGGCGGCAGGCCTGGCCTCCACTCCCAGGGCCGGCCGACGTCCTCACGGTCTCTCCTCCCCACCCAGAGACCCCGTGCGGGCTGCAGTGGCGGGCACAGCCCCGGGCACTGACTCGGGCGGGCTCAGACCAAGGCCACGGGGGACGGCGGGGTGTGGGGGCAGGAGGGAGGCAGGATGAGAAGTGTCGCCCGGGGTCTGTGCCCTGGGACAGAGGGGCAAGGAATCAGGAAGGCCCTCGCAGCAGGAAGCTGGGACCCAGAGCAGCAAGGAAGAGGCTGCAGGCCGCGCGGTGACCCCGGGGCGGGAGGGGGCCAGGCGCCGGCTGGGCGTGCTGGGCCTGGCATGCGGGCCACATGCTTGCCCACGGGGCTCATGGAACATTCTTGCAGGGGGCCGGGGCCCGAGGTGTGTGCATCCCGAGGTGGGGGGGGTGGGCGCCGGGCGCTATAACGGGAGGAGCACACACACTTAGTCACCTCTGAGGTATGGCTCCCCGGCCGCACCCGTGTCGTTGCCGTGGCGACTCCGGGAGGGGATGCAAACAGCCCCAAACAGAGTGGCCCCCTGACTCCTGGTCGCCCCCTCGAGGGGTGGGACGCTTGGAGAGACACTGCCAAGTTTGGGAGAAGGAGCTTGCAGGCTGGCCTCGCTCCAGCCCTGTCCTGGGATGTGTGCACCCCATCTCAGCCCTGCCCCACCTGGCCCGGAGCCTGGAGCCACTCGGGGGCCAGGGCACCAGGGCTGAGGGGCTGGAACCAGGTGGCCAGGCCCCCCAGGTTCAGGGCACCCCAGAGTGCTGGGCTGGTCTCTTTGTCAAGAGAGGGGCCTGGCTTGCTTCAAACTCAGATTCCAGGGGCTTTCAGGCCTGTGGCTCACGGACAAGCCCCCTCCCAGCACATCTGCCTCTTCTTCCATTAAAGTAGAGACCCAGTGACCCCCACCGCAGGTCCCCCTGCTGCTCAAGCTGTTGGGGTCCTGGGCCACCGGAGTGGGACTGGAGTGGGGGGCACGGGTAAGGAGGGGTCACCAGGATGGAGTTCCAGGGCGGCCGCCTGATGAGGCAGTCATGTCACACCCTGAGGGCAGTCAGGGCCAGCGTTCAGCCTGGGAGCCTTGCCCCCCAAGAGAGGCCCCTTCCTACCGCCCCCCTCCCCAGGAATGCAGCCCGGGGCTTGGCACCCACATGCCCAAGGAGCACCCACCCACCTTTCTGGGGTGCCGGCCTGGCCTGAGCAGTGACTGGGCATTAATTGGCCAAGGGCTGAAGAGGAGGCTTTGGTCCAGGGCAGGGACTGCCGGGGACCACCTAGAGGGGTTCTGTCTGCAAAGCGGGGAGTGTGCCAACAGCCTGGGCAGCCTGGGGCATCTTCCAGGCCCCCCAGCAGGCCGACACCTGGGCCGACCAGGGCAGCCCAGAGCTCCCGCACCCACCGCACCCAGGCTGGGCCCCCGGAGGGCTGACGGCCTGGGTGGACCCAGCTCCAGGGCTTGGGTAGGAGCTGGTGTCTCTCAACTGTGCATGCATCATGCCCTCCATGGGCGGCGCTGTCGGCCAGGAGGGAGCCAGGCCCTGCTCGGAAAGGTCATGTGCGGTGACGGCTGCACTGCCCTTCCCGGCCCAGCTGTCGGCAACCTGAACCCCGGGCGAGGGCTAAATCAGGGTCTGACGCAGGGGCCGAGGCATCACGGGACGTCTGAGCCTCCATGGCTGCAGGCGCGTCCAGCAGGGCAGCCGGCAGCCACACGCGTTTCCCATCGCACTCGAGCATGCCCGCCGTGTGGATGCCTGGCCCCCGAGGGCCCCGGGCTCAGCCCCCTCCCCAGCCCCTGCCTTCCGGCCCGCATCGGCGTTCCGGGTGAAGGGCCCGGGTTCAGCCCTCCTTGCACGGCTGCGTCTTATCTCTGGGAAAGAGATTATGGTGTTTCTGACATTAAATTTTCATGCTGAAGTTTTCAGCATGTAGTTTTGAAAACTTTTTTTTTTCCCCCCAAATAACACCTGGAGGGGAGGACAAGAAGGATGTTGAGTCTGCACAAAAACGACTTTGAACCTGGGGGTGGGAGGGACACGCCATCCGTCAAGTCTCGCTCCACGCTGCGGCCAAACCCTCCCCCTCCCTGAACTTGAGTTATGGATTCCGGCCACACAGCCTCCTCGCTGGGGCTCGGCTCCCACCAGAGCCCCTCCAGCCCCCCAAACCCTGTCAGCTGCCAGTCCCTGGACTTGGGGTGGGTGCCCGGGGTGGCCTGAGGTCACAGGGCTTTAGCATCGCGCATTGTTCTTTGTCCTGGGCGCCAGCCCCAGGCGGCCGCGCTCACGTTTGCGGGGCTGCGGGCAGCCAGCTGTCCTGCACCCCA
Organism: Hydropotes inermis; assembly: GCA_020226075.1. Classification (NCBI taxonomy): domain Eukaryota; kingdom Metazoa; phylum Chordata; class Mammalia; order Artiodactyla; family Cervidae; genus Hydropotes; species Hydropotes inermis. The sequence goes on along the minus strand of CM035297.1, from coordinate 46,389,737 downwards.
CCCCCACCCCCGGCCCCAGGAGAGGCGCGCTGGGGAACCAGGGGCTGGAGACTGCGCTCTGCCCCGGGGGTCCTGGGGTCCCCGCCGCAGCAAGCGTTCCTGCCCAACTGTGTTTTCGGGAGGCTGGAGGGCCTACTTGAGAAACCTAGTCTCAAACTCGTGGGTTGGGTCATTTCAATCTAGGGCTTTCCGAACGTCGGGTCCACTAGAGGTCACCCACTGACCCCGGCCTGCCTCATTATGTCCCAGCCGGATGGCTGTGACACCTGATGGGATCCAGAAGGCCCGGGGCGGGCGGCAGGCTGGAGGTGGGGGTGGGGCAGCCGGCCGGGGTGGGCTGGGGGCTGCCGGCTCCACTCGCCCAGCCCCACCCGAGCTCCAGGGCTCTGAGCAGAGGGGCCCCCTCATCGCCCGCAGGCCAGCCAGGGCCTCCGGGGCCCAAGTCTGGGTGGGCTCCCCACATCCTGAATGTCCTCAGTGTCGGCCAGGCCCGTGTCCTTGGCCTGCAGGCCTGCTCCCACTCTGGACGGGGCCCTGCGTCTTCCGGGCCCACTCCCTTCCCACGGGCCCCGAGGGTAAGGGGCGGCCCCAGGTACACCGTCCCCCAGGAGCCTCCTTCCAGCCTCACCAAGCCCTGCGTACCCCTCCTGGCGAGACGGAGCGGCCCCCACCCTGCCCAGCCCGCCACACTGGAGCCCCAGCCACCCTCTACAGCTGGGGTTCCTCTCGGGCCATCCCTCCTGGCCCTCATGGCCTCTTCCTCAGGGAACGGAATTACTGGGCTTGATCCGAGACCCCCTTCTCTCTCATGACCTCCCCGTGGCCCCAGACAAGGCCGCACACAGAGGAGGTCTCCCCGAGGTCCAGCGGGCTGCCCTCACCTCATCTCCAGACGAGCCCGCCCACCTGTGGTCCCAGCCCTCCCTTCTTTCTCCCTCGGGGTCCCTGATGGACGCCCCCTACACCCGCCCTGTGGCTCTCGGCCCTTCTCTACTTCCTGCCCAAGTGCTGCCCACTCTCACCCGCGGTGACCCACCGAGAGTGACCACCCGGGCGTGCTCGGGTCCTTCCCATGCCTGCCAGGCCTCCTCCTGCAGGAAGACCCTGGGGATTTGCTTCTGGGCTGCTCTGCGAGCCCCCCCAGTGCCCCCACCCCGCCTGGGGCCAAGCCCCGCCCTGCAGCCCCCGTCTTCCAGGCGCCAGTTAGCCCTGAGGTCAAGCCTTCCTCCGTCAGGAGGGGCCCTGTGAGAATTGGGGGCAGGAGGGGGGCACGTGGGAAGGTGCCCTCCGGCCGGCAGGGCCTCTGGCTCCATCCGCTTCCTTCCTCCTCCCTCAGCTCCCAGGGGAAAGGTGCTCGGAGCAGGGTCTCAGAGGAGGCCTGAGTGAGGGACCCGCCCGGGATGTCTGACGCACGGTGGACGTTTAACCCTCTCCCTGGTGACGCGGACAGCCCTGCCGGAGTGACCAGGCATGCCCGCCCCGGGCACAGAGCCGGCAGGGCTGATGGCCCCGGAGCCCTGGAGAGGGGAGACGGGGTCGCAGTGCCCGGGGCGGGCAGCTGCCTCTTCCTGTCCCCTCTGGGCCTGGCTTGTGGGCTTGGAGCTCCGCGCTCGCTGCAAACCCTGCACACAGCGAACGGCTTGGCCACCTTCCCCAGGGACCCTCCTGCCACGCTCCTGTGGGGCCTCTCGTCTCTCCTCACCCTTCCTGTCCACCCCAAGGCCCTTCCCAACTCCTAAGGGGAGCAAAATGGCCAGGGTACCCTCTTCCCCGCCGCTCCCCCTCCACCTGTCGGCCCAGCTACAGAGACAGGCGGGCGAGCCCCAGGAGGAGGGCACCCTGGACCTGCCTGGAACCCCGCAGGCAGCCGTAGCCCCTGGCAACGGGATCCAGACGACCGGCCAGCACGTCTCTTGGGATGGGAAGCCCTGTTCGAGTAAGGCCTTGGCTCTGCTGGCTGGAGGACCAGGTTGTTTCTGGATCCCCTGTGCCCTCACCTTGCCCAGGAGCCCCAAGTCCAGTCCCACCGAGGTTCAGAGGCTCATGAGCACTTCAGCGGGGCCTCGGGGTCGTGCGGCAAGGACAGCAGCAGCGCACCCTCACCCGGCGCTGAAACGAGGCGGTCCCGGCCAAACTCAGTCACCGCAGCTGCCAGGGCTCGGCTGCCCCTTAGACGGAGGTGCTCAGGCCCCGGTGCGGTGACCACTCACTGGCCCAGGCCAGACACGGCCCCGCCAGGTGAGACCCGCCCTCGTCCCAGGACAGGCTCCAGCCGCCCCTGGCTGAGGTTCTCCATCGAGCAGTTCCACAGAGATCCCCTGGCCCCCACGCACCCACCCCCACCTGCCAGTGTCCGTCAGCCGCCTTGACCCCCAGGGCCCCCAGGCCACCACCTTCACGGCCGAGTCTCACTGCATCTTTCCTGCCTGCTGCCCTCATGCTGCTCTGGGAGGGGCAGAGCAGGAAGCGGGTGGGAGTTTCAGGGTGGCCCCGAGCAGCTCTGGGGAGAGGAGGTTGCCAGGAGGCTGGAGCAGAAACTGAACCACGCGTGAGAGAGAGCCTGGGAAGGGCAGAGAGCGTTCAGTGGGGACCAGGGGAGGAGAAGAGGAAAGATTTGGGGGAGAGAGATGGCTCGGGGCTTGGGGAAGGGGACAAACACAAGCCTGGAAGAGGCAGAGGACTGGGGGGGAGGGAGTGGAGCCCCGGGGCCGGAGGGAAGAGTCTCCTGATGCTCACTCCGGGGGAGAGAAGGGGGTGGGCACAGGGTGGGCAGTGTCCGTCCATCCGAAGAGCAGCATCTTCCTTCTTGCTGAGGAAGCAGGATGGGAGCCATTGTGTGGCCGTGGGGGCCCTCGGCACCCCCACCCCAACCGCCATCCACATGGGCAGCGGGGGTCCCCTCCAGTGGCGGACACAAACCTGGAAGAGACGTGTATCTCGGAGGTTGTCAGTGGAGGCAGGAGACATGCGACGGGCTGGGAGTCCCTGGCCACATTCTGCCCTCATTGCAGCCCCGTTGGAGGCTGGGGCATCTCTGGGCAACGTGGGGGTCGGGGCGGGGAAGGAGGGCTTATAGACAGACAGTGGTCTTCAGAGCTGCCCCGTGTTTCCTCCCAGACTGAGGGCAGGGTGCTGGGGTCCAGGGTCTGGATGAAGGGGGCCTTGTCCCAGGGGCCAAGTGGTGTCGAGTCACTCAACCAGAAGAGACACTGAGGAGACTTCTAGAGACCCAGAGCTGTCTCCTCGCCCTTGCCCCTTTCCCAGGACCCCCCTCAGGGCCAGCGGGGCCCCAGCCCTGCGGCCCCCTGCGGACCTCGCCGCACTGGGCCTCGGGCCCCTTCCCTCCGGCCTCTGTTCTCTCACCTGAGGGGACGGCCTGTCTCCATGGAGCTGGGGCTGGATGGTGTCTGAAGAAACCCCGCAAAACGCACAGCACCGTGGTGTTCAAGGCCCAAGTCGGGGGG
>CM035297.1:46364742-46381455 GCA_020226075.1 Hydropotes inermis | reverse complement strand
CCCCCCCGCCCCCCCCCCCCCCCCCCCCCCCCCGCCAGGTCCGAGCTCATCTGCAGCCCCAGAGCCGCAGAAAACCATGCTGCCCCTGAAGGCAAAGGCGGGCTCCGCTCCTGGGGACAGAGGGGCCCCAGGATGAGTGACTCCGTGGGGATTGCATGCCCTGGGGATGGGGAGAGGGGAGGAGCAGGGCGCGGACCGGGTGCAGGGACCACCGGGCCTTCCGGAACAGCCGACCCCGAGGGGGCGGATCCGGAGTTGGATTTTGACCTGGAAAACAAGCTTTTTCCAGAAAAGGGAGAGGGGGCCCGCAGGGGCCGCTGGCCACATCTCTCTGACCCCTGACCCCTGGCTCTGGCGTTTGCTCAGCCAGCTTTGCAGAGACCCGGCAGAAAATCCCCTGGGTCACTGACTCCCGGGCCCCTCCTGTGTCCTCCTCATGGCCTCCTCTCCCTGCCCACCCTCCCGGCTGCTCGGGTTCTCCAGAGGTGCCTGGGAAAAGGCCCTGCCCCCCGCATCCTGGCGCCTGCCTGCCTGCCCGCCCCCCCAGGGGAGCAGGAGGGCTTCCGGCTCTGTCCCCCGTGGCCCTGAGTGCGGGGCACCCTCACCGCTGTGCTCAGACAAGGGTGGGAAACTCCATGTGAGGCGACCCCAGAGGCCAGCCTGGGCACAGAGGGCATCAGGCCTGGTGAAATTCTCGTGCCGCCCACCGGCATGGGCAGTGGCCCCAGAGTGTGGGCCACCCCCACCCCGTCCTGGCCTTTGGTCCCCTCTCTTCACGGGTCAAAGCGGGGTACACCTTACAGGGCTTCTTTAGTCCTGGGGCGTCCCCCAGGGGCAAGGGGCCGCAGTAGGGCCCTGCGGGCGGGTTCCCGGGTCACCAGCCTGTCCAGCCTGCCCCAGCCCAGGAGCCCTCCCAGGGCAGCGTAATTGTGGGAAATGCAGGCCACATGCCTCAGGCTCATTTATACCTAATTCAATACAATGAGCTTCCCAGGGCCTTTGATGTCCCAGGACCTGCCGGCCTTTAGTGCCTTGTGGGCTGCAAGGCCGGAAGCCATGGTTTAGGGCAGAGCTGGGTGCCTCCTCCCCTCTGCGGTGGGCTGTCGGGGACCCAGGGGCTGGTCTCCTCCCCTGGGAGGGAAGGCTGGTTGCCAGGCAGCCTTGGTAGCTGCACGGGCCTCCCCCAGCACCCTGGACCCCTCCCCAGACCACGGGCATCCTCTGGAAGAGCCGGGCACTGCACGGCGGGGAGGGCCGGGGGGCCTCGTGGAAGCCAGATTTGGAAAGCAGGTTCCAGGGTGGGCTCAGCGCCCGTCAGGAGCAGCCCCAGGCCACAGGCCACCTCACTGAGCCGCTGCCACCCAGGGGGCCTCCGGACCAGCCCCTGGCCTGTGGGTGGAGGTCACACCTGGGGGACAAGGGCCAGCCGGCACGGCTGGGGAGGGGCTCCTGGAGATCATCGAGGATGGGGGCCGTGGGGCCAGCTGAGCCCCAGTGTGCCCGACTGGTCAGCCTCTGCCTGAGGGCCTGTGGGCAGGGGTGTTCCAGGGCCTTGCTGCAGGCCGCAGGTGGAGGGGGGGTGAGAGCGTGCCAGCTACCCATGGGGAACAGGCCCTCCTGAACTCTTCCTGGGGGCTTCCTGGAGGTGGGGGCTCGGAGGGCAGAGAGGGTTGTGTCAGGCTGCAGGCTGCGGTGGACGCCGGCTGGGAGCCCAGCAGGACGGGAAGCTCGTAGCTCCCCCGGGCGTGTGGTGAGAACACATGCGAGCTGGGGCTGGTGTCCGAGAGCTCCGGGCCTGGGGCGCTGGGGCCTGTGGGCTGGCCAAGACAAGCTCGCCCTGCTGGGTCTGCAGGGGCGTCAGGGCCACGAGGGCACGGGAGCCCGAGGAGGGCCAGGGCCCAGGGCCGGGCTCCACGCCGTGCCCGCGTGCACACAGCGTCCCCCAGGATGGCCTCCGCCCCCGCCCCCGCCCCCGCCCCCACCCGGAGGGCCGGGCTGGCTCTGGGGAGGGGGGGACAGCTGTTGGTCTCTCACATTCCAGACTCGGGGCCAAGCATTTGGGTGAGGCTGTTTTTCTTAAAAAGTGTCATTTGAAAATAAACAGTGTTGCTGGCGTTTCTCTGATTGCCCCAGGTCCCTAGGGAGCAGCAGCAGGCAGGCAGCGTCTGGGGGTCCAGGTGGCTGGGGTCTTCCAGCCAGGTCGGGCCCCCCCGCCTCCCAGAACGGGCCCTGCCTCCGAGAAGGCCCACCAGGCTGGGGCCTCCCTCACCATGCCGATGGCTCCAGAGGCCGGGTGCCCCTGTGGGCAGCCAGGCCCGGGGAGGTGGCCGGGAAGGACAGGGTCTTCCTTGTCCCAGGGCAGGCCAGGCAGGCCCAGCTGGCCTCACTGCCCAGGGGCTGCGTGGGGTGCCCGGGGGCCTGATGCCTCCGATTCACCCACACGCCCAGGGCTCTGGGGGGCCCAGATTCCACCCCCTGCTGCCACCTCTGCTCTTAGCTTCTCAGTGAAGGGGGTAGAAGACCCCTTCCTGAGCTCCAGAACCTGAAGGCTCTGCGCTTCCTGGGGGGCTGCCCACCACCACACCCCCTGCCAAGCACAGTCTTCGCCAAGGCAACCACACTTTCTCCTCGTGGAACTCAGGCCAGCTCCCACCTTCCCAGGGTCATCTGAACCAAGGCCAAACCACGACCTCTGGGCGCCACGTCTCTCTCTCCTGCCTGCTGCCCACTGCCCACAGGACGGTTGTGCCGTGACCCAGCTGGCAGCCGTGAGCCGGCCCTGGGCTGTCAGTCTGGGGGGAGGTGTGTCGACCCCCACCGGCCTGAGGGCCCGGAGCCCCGTCGTGGCCCTGCGGCGTCTAGAAGCGGGGCTCACTAGCCTCTCCCACACACTCGCTGCTTCCCCTGGCTGGACAGGTGGGAGGAAGAGGGAGCTGGCTTTGGTGCACGGGCCCACCTCGGCCTGCTCCCAGGCCGTGCACCCCCTGCAGAAGCTGCCTGGGGTGGCCGTTACTAGGGGGTCTCGTGGCCCCCGATGCTGCATGGGATGCTCTGTGCCTGCCCCGCACCCCAAGGAGCTAGGAATCTGGCTGCAAGGCCTTCCCCACTCAGGCGGAGCCCGGGGCCCTTGCTGAGCAGAACAGCAGGCCTCAGGGGGAGAGGGTCCTCCTGGGTGGGGGTTGAGGGGGTGGCCCACCACGTCCCCCCGACACCACACTGCTGTGACACCGTGAAGCTGGGCTGCCCTGGGGGCGTGGGCAGCAGGAGACCCCCAGCCCATGCTAAGAGACCCCTGGGCTGAACACAGCATGAAGGACATGGGAGGCGAGGCGGCTCCTGTCCACCCCCAGAGCAGCCCTGCATGCTTTCCTCCACTGCGGACGTGCTGACCCTGACCCTCTGTCCATCCGGGGTGGGCCCGGCCCCACCGGCCCTGTTTGAGCTCCGAGGTCAGTGCCCAGGACTTTGCCTGGGGGCTGTGCCCCGGAGACCACGCACTCCTCACCTGCCTGACCCACCCACCCTGCCGGGGCTGGGGAATGGGTGGCGGGTGGTGGGATGACATAGAGCCCGCCCCCCTCCGGCTCGGCGCGCGGAAGCCTTTGACCTTCCAGGAGGTTCCTCCTCTGCTCCCCGTCCTCCCCCAGGCCCCTCACGCGCTCACACTCTGGGGCTGTCTTCCTGCTGGAGTTTGTCCCTCCGGGCCTGTGGTGACCCCCCACCCGCAAGTGCACACAAAGCCAGAGGTGGGGTCTGAGCCAGCTGCACCCACGTCCTGCGGGTTCCCTCAGAGCCTGTGGGGCTCAGGGTCCCCTCCGCCTCCCTGTGGAATTCAAGGGAGCGGTTGGTGTGCTCGAGAAGCTTCCTGTTGGTGCAGAAGCACTTCCCTGAGGCCTGCCTGAGGTTCTGGCTGCAGGGCCCGCGGGCCAGAGCACACTCCCAACTGGCATCTGGAGGCCAGAGTCACCCCGAGTCTGGGACCCCCCGGCCCTCTCCCAGGAAGCTTCCCCAGACCACTCAGCAGCACCTCCGCCGGGTGGGCAGGGGTGCACAGGGGCTGGGCCCGACCCTCGGGGGCGCCCCCAGTCTGGAGTGACCGCAGCCGGGACGGACAGAGAACTCAGGCCAGGCTGAGTGGGTGCTCTCACGGGGCAGGCTGAAGGGCGGCTGTCACGGAGCGGGTCAGGCTGCCCAAGCTGGTTGTCTGCCGAGCTCAAGTGTTAAAAAAGAGGGAGACTGTGCGTGGTGTGCCAGGGGAGAGGGCCGAGGGAGACCGCAAACCAGACCCGCAGCCACCCCCAAGAGGGGGCAGCTTCTGTCCACCAGGGGCCAGGCCGCAGGGGCCGAGGGTCAGCCGGAGGCTTCCCCTCTCCCAGGAAATGCCCCCATTCGGAGACGTTGCCCAGCACCCCTCCTCTCCAGGGCCTTTCCCCTCCATCCTCACCCTTGGCTTCCTTTGTTTCTGGGCAGGGTTCCTGGGGAAGAGGCGGCCGCTGTGTGGGACCAACCCTGGGCCTCTGCCGCCCCCCACCCCCCCCAGCTGACCCGGCCCGGGGCAGGCAGGGCTGAAGGACTGTTCCCCAGGCTGGCTGCCCCGAGAGCAGTGGGCAGATCCTTAGCGACAGTACTGCCATTTTGGACGTGGCGGGCCTTTTGCTCTTGGCTCAGGCTGGACTGGCCGGCTGCTCTCGAGGCTCCAGGAGCACAGCCTGGTCTGTCGGTGCCTCCCCACCACCACCGAGGCAGCCAGCAAGCCAGAGGAGGCCAGGGCTCCCGGGGGAAGGCCGGAACACTCGTGCGGGGGCCCATGTCCACAAGGAGAGCAGGGTCCCAGGCCTGGGCTGGGAAGGGGGCACTGGGGCAGCGCGGGCACCGTGTTCACAGGGCGCGGGTGTGCTCTGGGGGCGGGCGGGGGACCGGAGCCTGCCTGGGGCCTCCTCCCGAGGGGAGCGCGTCTGGAGCACGTTCCTGGGTGACAGCTCTGTGATGGATGGCAGGGGAGCGGGGACGTCTGGGGCCCATCCTGACCCATGGGCTCCCTCCAGGCTGGGCGGCCGCGGCCCTCGGGCTGGCCTCTTCCTACCGGCCCCAGCCTCCCCCGGGAGGGCTGAGCACGGCGTCCGGCTGGCTCAGCTGGGCCCCACGCTCAGCTCGGAGCGGAAGTGTGGGTGGCTCCCTGGGCCCCCGCGTGACAGCCGTGGAGGCCTGGGGTGGGGGTCTGCTTCCAGACCCGAGCCCTTCTTGCCGCTCCAGAGGCTCCCAGGCCGGCCGGGCGGGTGGGCGGGCAGGGGTGGCCCTTGAGCCATTTCCTGCAGACCCCCTCCTGCCCGCTTCCCACCCAGCCCCCACCGCCCCTCCTCTGCACAAGCACTTATCCGTGACAGGCACATCATGTCAGCCCTTAATCCCAGCGTCCCGGCCTCCCTCCTGCGGGCCTGGAGCCTCCCACTCCCCAGCCCCTCCAGCCCCTCCTCTGGCCCGGGGTGTCAGCCCCTGTGGGCAGGGGCCGTGCCCACCAAATCCAGGACCCGTGAAATTTGTCCTTAATTAAGTCGTCCCATGACAGGCTCCCACATGTGGGAGGCTAATGCTCTGAGACCCTCTCAGCCGCCTGCGGGGCGGGGCTCCTGGGAGCCTGGGGGGAGGGCTGGCTGCTGGTGGGGGAGGCAGGGCCGGCCCCCAGGTGGCGAGCGTGGGCCCCCGTGTGCAGCTACCCCCTCCTGCTCCCCTCGGGGGCACCCGCGGCAGCGGCCTGGCCTTGGCTGGGGCGGCCCCACGGCCCCCTCTGGCTCCGAGCCCGCTGGGAAAACAGCCGCTTTATCTCGGGCACCTCCCGACCTGCAAACAGCCGTGTGTCCCCTGGGGGCTGCTCTTGGCACACATGCCCTCTGCCCCCATGTCCCAGGTGAGGTCGTTCACCCTCGGACGGGCCAACGGGGGGCAGAGGCTGTAGGCCCCCAGCCCTCAGCGGGCCTGCAGGGACAGATGGGTTTGGGCTGAGAACCCCTGGGCTCGGGGTCAGTCCCAGGAAGGGCCGTGGGCGGGGGTGGGGGGTCACGCGGCAGAGACAGGCTGTGGAGGGGGGGCCGGAGGCTGCTAAGGAGAGCTGGGCCTGGGTGGTGAGCCCAGGAGCCATCCCGTCGTTCGCCAGCCCTTCCCTGGTGACCAACAGCAGGAGCCCACTCGTCCCCCCACCTTCTCGGCCTCGCTCGGCCACTCACCCACCCGTCCATCCACCACCCCAGGCTGGGAGCTCCAGGGCCTGCCCCAGGCCAGCAGACTCTTGGCCTGGGAGGGCCCTCCGGCCTAGCTTCCTCGCCACGCTCAGCCAGCTCATCCTATCTGGGTCCCAGAAACCTTTGCAAAAGCAGCAGTAACCTCAGGGAGCAAAAGCTTTAAATCCGAGCCCTTCGCAGGCCTGCATGGCGGTGTGGCAGCGGGGGGCCTGGCGGGGAGTGAGCCGGCCTATGCCTGAGGCCAGGCCTGCAGACCCCGAGACTCCTGGGGTCCCCTAACCCAGCAGAGTCTGCCTCCCCTCTGCCGAGGGCTCCTTGTTACACACAGGGGCTCCGGGAAACCAGGCTCTTGGGCAAGGCGCTGCCCTGCCTGTGCCCTGGGCCTCCCCACACTTTCCCAGAGATGGGGGTCTTGGCTGCAGAGGGCCGGCCAGCCCCCCGACCCCAGAGGTCTCACTGGCAGGGGCTGTCACCACGCTGCCTCTCCCCACCTCCCCTCTGAGTAGGGGCCCCCGTCCAAGGCTGGGCGTCCACCAGAGCAGGGGTCCTGGAAGGCCTGGCCCCTCTGGCTTCTCTGAGGTCTGTGGGGGCCTGGCCAGTGTTGGAAGGGACCCACTGGGGCCCACTGTGCCACGCTGGGCCTGAGGCCTGTCTCAGAGGCGTCTCTGGACAGAGAGAGGAGAAGGTGGAGGTCAGGCCGCAGCCTCCGCGTTCTCTGGTGGGGAGCGCCAAGGCCTGGGGAGCGGATGGAGGGACAGGCAGCCCTGTGGAGCCTTGGGGGGCCTGGGCTCCCAGACCCCAGAACAGTGGGCCAGTGTGTGTGTCGGGGGGTGAGGGTGGAGGCCCGGGCTGGCCTGGTCCCGCTCCATAAAGCCCAGCGGGAAGCTGTCGACTCCTCGGTGTTGACATAGAGATGATGTCACTGCCGGCCAATGGGGTGCCTGCTGGGGCTCCGTGTGAGCTGCTCTGCGGCCCGTGGGCCCCGCCACGCATGGGGCAGAATCTGAAAGCCACCTGAATAAACCCAAGGCGCCCGAGTCTCCCTAGGCCTTGTCTCCTGCCCGCACGCGCGAGGTGCCCGGGAGGGCAGGCCAGTCTGAAGACACCCGTGTCCTGAGTCTGCCCATCCTCAGATCTGAGGCCTGAGTCCCCGCCCTGCCCCCGCAGCGCCCCTCAGCCCCGTGGGCCCCTCCTCCATCTTCTGGAGCTCCCTGCAGCTCACGGTCCCTGAGACCACGCTCTGCACCCTCTCTCGGGAACATATGTGCCCCCTCCGTGTCCCCAGCCCAGGCCTGCAGCCCTGCGAGGCCCGCCACCCCTCTCTGAGCCCCCCAGGTGAGCCTGGCGCCCCCGGCACACAGCTCGACCAGGCCTGGCCCGCCCCTGGCGACTTGGGGTCCCCATAGTCCCCTCATGGCTGGTGACCGCCCTGCTCCTGGCCCCTCCTGGCTCCTAGTCCCCGGGAGCGCTTTTCCCAGCCTGCCATCCTCCCCTTCCTCCCTTCCCTCCGGGGGCCTCTTCCTACCCGGTTCAGGGTGACCGCTCCGGCCCCGCTTCCTGACCCCGCTCCTCCGCCCCCTCGGGCTCTCCGGGCCGGCCTTCCATGCGTGCTGAGGCCTCTGCAGAGCGTGGGAACCCGTGGCCCGCCGACCCCTGCACCCCCGCCCCCTCCTCAGCTCTGCGCCCGCAGCATTGCGGCCCCTGGGCCGGCCCCGCCGGGGGGCGCACAGCCAGGCGAGCACAGGGGGCCCGCACGGCCCCAGCTGCCCGCTCATGTCCGGCCAGGTGTTCGGAGCTGGAGCGCGGCGTCTGCTTCATGCAACACGGTGCTGACAAGGAACAGAACACCCTCAGTGACCGTTTCCAGGAAACGGCGTGGGCGGGGGGCCGAGAGGGGCCCTTCCCAGCAAGCGGCCTGCAGGTGGGCTTCCAGGAAGGGGGCCCCTGGTCCTCCCAGCCCCTGGCTGAGAGCCAGCCGTGTCACCAGGCGCAGCCTGGGAGAGGTGCGGGGAGAGGGGCCGGGAAGGGAGGCGGGCAAGTGGCCTGGGCCAAGGCCCAGCATGGTCCCCACGGCTTCAGGAGAGGCCCGCACTGACCACATGCCTTCTAGCACCTTCCATCTGCCCTTTTCAGAGTCACGCAGTCTCTGCTGGGGCCCCTTGCTTGGGAGCTTGTCAACACAGCACATCCATCCAGTTCAGTTCAGTCACTGAGTGGTGTCCAACTCTGCGACCCCATGAACCACAGCACGCCAGGCCTCCCCGTCCGTCACCCACTCTCGGAGTCCACCCAAACCCATGTCCATCGAGTCGGTGATGCCATCCAGCCATCTCATCCTCTGTCGGCCCCTTCTCCTCCTGCCCCCAATCCCTCCCAGCATCAGGGTCTTTTCAAATGAGTACAACACATGGAGAGACCTGAACACAAGAGGGAGGTGCAGAAAGGGGTTCTGAGTCCAGGCTGGGTATGAGGTCCTGGGGCTGAGCCCAGGGCCAGGCCTCCTGGCCTCTCTGCACCCCAGCATAACGCCCTGCCAGCCTCCAGCCCAGGCCCGCGTCTGCCGCACCGGTGCTTGCTGCAGCCCAGAGCCCAGGGTGGGACAAAGCCACGTGGCAGCCCTGCCCTGCTCACCAAGCGCCCCAGGGCACCTGTACACAACGTTGGCCCTGGCAGGGCATCGCTTCCTGGACCACTGGAGATACTTCTGTCACCTTTCAGGGCTACAAGGAGGGCTGCCCCCCCACTCCCACCCCAGCGTCCACAGTCCCGGCCTGAAGGCGGGCCCAGAGGTCATGAAAGCCGGGCCCAGCTCACGCCTACACATGCAGCCAGGGCCGAGCAAAAGCCAGTAGGCCCTGCAGAGCAGCCCTAGCTGGACGGGGCTCCTCCACTGTGAGCAGCCTGGTTAACGACCCCAAGCAGAGACCCTCAGTCATGCGGTATCCATAGACCTGTGGACACACAGCCCAGGAGAGGCAGCCCGTTGAGCCTGTACACGCCGAGAGCACACAGCCAGACCACTGACCTGCACACACAGGCCCACGGGGACGTGCTGAGGTGGACACACAAGCCCACACATGGAGACTTCACTCACAGGAAGACACACATGGACACACACGGGTGTACACGCGACCCAGACACACAGACACACGTGTGGACACAGGAGTGTGGGCACACGGACACGTGAAGGCCTATTTTCTGTAGGCCAGAGGCTGGACGGTTGCTCATCCTAAATGCCCTGTAGCAGTGTGACTGCAGCTTGACCTAGGTGTGAGGACCCGGCGAGGGTTGGGCGTGGAATCTGAGCCCCTGTTTGCCTGGGGACCCAGCTCAGCATAGGGGCATCTGAAGGTGGCTTTGGGTGGGGGCCTAGCTTGCCTTTCGGCCCCCTCTGGGCCCCTTCTCTAAGGCAGGAAGCGGGGCTGGGCCAGAGGTAAACACATTCCAACCTGGGGTCCCTGCTCTGCAGAGGGGCCCTGCGCGGGTGTTGGCCACCGGCTCTCCCGGCCCCGGTGGGGCCCCAGGCCCACCCCCGGCCTCCCCGCATGCCGCCTGCACCCCCACAGGGCCCTCCTCGTCGCTGCTCAGGCAAGCAGCCTGGAAGTAGAGCCGGGGGCCGCACCCAGCGTGCCCAGTGTCTATGGGGTGGGAGGTGGGTGGACACAGCCCGGGTCAGGCAGGGCCTGAGGGCCTGGGTCGTTTCCCTGGGTGGGCCTGGCAAGGAGCGCTCACTCCCCCAGGTGAGCCTCAGGATCCAGGGGAAGCCTGGAGCAGAAGAGTGGGTGTGACCAGGACTCAGAGCTCCTGTCCCCCTGCTCACCCCTGCCATGGCCCGTCACTCTCGGGGCCCCTGCGGCCGCTTGTGGCCCCCTCTACACCACCTCCAGCCCCGGGAGACTGGGTTTTGTCTTCTGAGGCCGGCTCAGCAGAGCTCTAGGGGAGACAGGCTCGCAGAGACTACAAGGATGGATTTCTTTGTCCTGCTGGCAAAGCCCACAGGGGCAAGTCCAGCAGGCCGTGGGCCCAGGGAGGGACAGGTCTTGCCCGTGAGCTGCCGGCTGGGGCCCGTGAAAGCCCCCCCCGGGGGGGGGAGGTAGGAGGCTTTCAGGAGCCCCCAGGTGCGCCCTGGGCGGGAACATCATGAAATGCCTTCGTCCCAGCGCGCCGTGCCGACCACCCGCCCGGCTGGTCTGGGACTGTCCCCCTTGCAGCCCTGGAATTTGCACGTCTCCGCTCGGGGGGAGCTGGGCCCAGGGAAGCCAGATACAGAGCCCGTAGGGAGTGTGGGGGGTGGGGGCGACTCTTGGGGCCGGAGCCAGGGCAGCCAAGGGCCGGCCGCCCGGACGCTGGGAAAGGCACGAGCTGGGGGTCTCCCAGGCCTCTGCTATCTCCTCTCGGTCAGTCGGCCCGCAAGGCATTTCCTGACTGCCCTGAGCACGGGAAGGGGCCAAGGACCCAGCCCTCCTTCCAAGGGTTCCCAGCGTCGCGCCTGGCGCCCAGGAGCTGGGAGGCTGGGGTGGGGGTGGGGGGTCAGAGGCAGAGGGGTGGCTCTGGCCAGCTGCCGCCTTGTACCCGGACAGGGGCCCCAAACGCAGGCGGGGGCTGCCCGTGCACCCCAGGCGCACCCCAAGGCCAGACGCCAGCAGGACGCGGCCTGGGGAAGGATATCTCTGTGCGCCCCCCTTCCCTGCAGCCTCGCCCCCTCCTACTGCTCCCCACTGTTGCCCGCCTGATGAGCGCTCACCCCCAGCCCCGTTCTGCCCCCCACCACAGCCAAGCAGATTCCACGGACCTCCTGCCTGTAGCCCCCCTCAGCGCCCCCTCCCTGCCTCAGCACAGCAGAGAATGGGGAGAGGGGCCTCTGTGCCCCAGCCCAGCACTCTGGGCCTGCAGTGCTGGGGAGAGAGGGGGCGGTGGGCTTCCTGGAGGCGTGGCCCGCCTCCTGCCAGCACTGCAGCTTGCCTGATCCCACGTCAAGCCTACTCTCCTGGGACGATTCTAGAAAGCAGCCTCTTAGATTCAGGACTTGGGGGTCTGACTGGCGGCTCATGGAGGCCTGGGTATCGTGGGCGGGAGGGGCTCTCTCAGGGCTGATGGCCCTTTGTTCCCCCTGCAGGGACCCTGGGTCCTCCTGCCCCTCACCCAGCCCCCATGTGTTGCTTGCTGCGGTCCCTGAAGTCCCGGCCCCCTCGGCCGCCTCTCCCACAGGACCCCCCGCCCCATGTTATCAGCCCGTTCATTGCCCACCCCTTGTGTTCACAGGCCCCCCTCTGTGTTCCTGCTCCAGGCCGTCCCCCTCCCCTCCACGTGTCCCCCACCCGTGTGTCCCCACCCATGTGTCTGGCCCCTCGGGCCCGCGTGCCTTCTCGTGTTCCCTGGCCCCATTCCCCCCCAGCCCCCTCCCTGTTCATCTCAAATGCAAGAGTCCTGAGACAAATTACTGTAACTGATTTTATTGATGAATCCAGGGCTTCTGGGGAGGCCCTGGCAGGGAGGGACATGAGCGAGATGGACACACAATGAAATGCTTGGTGTGCTCCTGATGTTCGGAGCCTCCAGACTAGGTGTGGGAGGGTGGGCCACACTCGGGCCCCCCAGTCTGGCCCCCTCCCAGTCACCCCCAAGGGTGGGCGGGGTGCTGGGTGGGGGGCACAGGCCGAGGAGGCCTACACATTCAGCAGTGGGCACACACACGCGCTTACACACGCTCAGAGACCAGGGCTGGCTCCAGAACCCCAACCAGTGCAAACGACTTTTAGTGCAAATTAATTCAAGAGGGACGGGGAGAACGGGGCTCTGAACGCTCTGAGTCTCCTGAGCAAAGGACAGCAGAGAGAAGATCAGAAAATAGAGACAGAAAAGGAGGAAAAGGAGAGAGGGAGGCTGTTGGTGGTCTTGGGGCTGTGACAGGGGTTGGCCGCAGAGATGGAGTCGCCGGGCCAGGGTGGGTGTCTCCGCGGGGGCTGCTCTTCCGGTGGTGTGGGTCGTCTGTTCCTTTAGATCAACCTGCGGACAGAGACAAGGTGTGAGGGTGGGGTCCTGCGGGACAGGCTGGGCAGAGGGGGCGTGGGGGGGGGCTTCGAGAGGGAAGTACCTTCCAGAGCTGATTCCTGAGTTAAGGTGTATAGTGGTTCAAAAATGCAGCATATTCTCGAGTCAGAGCTAGAAAGACTTGAAGAAGTCCGTGTTCCAAGTCCCAGGCATGAGCTGGGTAGCACCATTTCTGCGGGGATAAGAGAGCGTGAGTGCCCGCCTCTGGGGCCCGTGCCGCCTCCCCTCCCGCCGTGTGTAGCAGGGACCTCTCACCTTGTCATCTTGAGGGTTCTGGGAGTCTGAAGAGCAGCAGTACTGTGTTTGCTCCTTCAGGAGACTAAAAGAACAGAGATATCCCGACTCCTCGCGGGGCCAGCTGACAGAATTCTGCAGGAGAGAGGCGCCCGTGAGGCTGAGTGCGGGTCAGCGGGCCCGGGGTGGGGGGCCCAGCCCGCGTCTGCACTCACCTGGTAGGCTGGACGGTCCCACCTACTCTCTCCATCACGCCGGACCACATCATATCACTCTGCGCACGTCCTGGCCGCCCGGCCTCCGTGACTGGCAGGCACGACCACCCCACTAAGACGTGGCTGTGGGCAGGGAGAGAGAGAGAGGGGGGCACTGACTGGGCGGGCAGAGGCAGCCGAGGGCATCAGGAGGGCAGCGGGCTGGATACTCACCATCGTCTCTGGTCCGAGCTCAGAGGCACCGATCCCGCTCCGTCATCGCCCGCAGAAGCCCGCCTTGGCCACGAGCTCGAAGTCCAGTGCCCCTCCCACCGGCTCGGTGCCCGGCTCCGGCCCCTTGCCCCTGCCTGCGCCCTGACCTCCCTCCCCCCGAGAATGCACACTCACGCCATCCCCCCCGCCCTGCCTAGCCTGGTCTCGCCCATGTCCTTGACTCCCCTGGGTGCTGTCCTGTCTATCATGCCCGTCCCAGGGGCCTGCGGTTCGGGTCAAGTGTTCCCAGTGTCCCTAAGTGCACTGGGGCCCTCCCGCGTGGCCCCCGGGCCGCAGTGCCACATGGGGCTAGTTTCCGCGGGCTGGGCCCGCGCAGCCTCCCTGCTGCGGGTATCTCTCCGGGCCTGTCCCTGCGGCCACCGCCCCCCAGGTGATGTCCCGCCGCGGTTGCCCGCGCACTGCGCTGCCTTCTCTCCCTCTCCGGCCCTCGAGGCTCCGGCTCAGACCTGAGGACGCCTGGCCGGAGCCGCTCCTGTAACCTGCTACTAAATGAATTGCAGTGGGTGAAGTGGCGGCTGGGAACCCCTCTGTCCTGAGTCCCCGCCCTGTCCTGCTCGCCCCGGGGCTTGGGTGCCCCCTACATGTGCTGGCAGCCCTGCCTCCTGAGCTCCCGCCTGACTCTCTGGAAATGCCCTTGCCACCTGGGGCGGCCTGCGGCCCCCCAGCCCGCTCTGTCTCAGCTCCCCCTGAGACGGTATCACCTGTGCCGCCTGACCAGCCTGCGTCTTGCTGCTCTGCCGGGAGGCCAGCCTCTCCGCCTCGCTGGCCCTCGCTCTCCAAAACCTCCTTTTGCAGGAGGCCAGGAGAGCAAGACCCAGGGAGGAGAAGGGGACTCACCTGGCCGGCAGAGCGCTGTCTTCACCTGCCCACGGCTGCCAGCGACACCTCCACGGCCCCGGCTCCGGGGCGAGCCTCTCTCCAACTCCCCTGTCCACCAGCCGCCACGACCTGAAACCAAAATTGACCGGGATGAATGCCTGGCTCCCCCCTCTTCTCCTCCACGCTGCTAGCTTGGGTCTTTTACCCTCCCGCCTACCGGGCGCCCCGCGGCCCTCCCCAAGCCAGCCCCTTCACGAGTCCGCTCCTGCCAGGCTCCAGATGTCCAAGGTGATCCTTGGCCCACCCCACGCAAACTTCCCTGCACCCCACTTCCCCAATTTCCCCCGGTTACCCCCCCGCCCCCCCGCTTCCCCAGTTCCCCCCGTGCCCCCCCATCCCTCCCGCCACCCCCCTCCCACACCCTGCTCCTCGGGCCCTAGCCCGGGCTTTTTCTAACTGGAGGCGGCCCCGCCCAGCATCCCCGCCCCCGCCCAGCCAGCCAATCAGCACAGGGACCGTGTTGGGGCCCCCGCGAGGCCCGCCCCCACCCGGGACGGTCCAGCGCACGTACCTCACCCGCCCTGGAATTCTCCAAAGAGGGCCATCCCCGCACCCCTCCTTTGGCATCCGGTGGGGAGGCTCTGGCATTGTTCCCGAGCGCCCCCCCACACCGTGTCCTGGCAGGCGGCTGCCGCCCAGCCCCCAGGGGCGCGCGCTGCCCCGGACAGAGGTCTGGGCGGGAGGCGCCAGATGCCCCGTGGGACTTCAGAGTCGCCTCCTGCTGCCGCGTGGCTGAGACCCCACCGTGGTCCAGAGCCCGCGGCTTTGGGGTGCGGGGCGCGGGGCTCAGTGCGGCCGAGGGAAGTTCTCTGGTCTCGCGGGCCGGCAGGGCCGACTCTCCCGCCTGAGGGCCATCTGGCCAGTGGCTCCTGCTGTGAGCACAGCGCCCTGAGTGAGGCAGGGTCTCCCGCGTGGCCGGGGAGCCCCGTCCCGTCGCCCCCACGGTTGATCCCCGTCGGGGCCAGGCGTGCCGCTGTCCTCTGCACTCGTAGGCGCACCGGGGCGGTGAGCCTGACAGCCTCCCTGGCTGCTGCAGCCGCGGTTCACATCCAGAGTCCAGACAAAGACCAGAGCCTTGAGCCCCCAGCCACCCCATCCCTGGGGCTACCACCTAGGCCTCATGGGGGTCTTTGGGAACCAGCGGTCTGGAGGGTTTGGCCACCAAGTCTACAGTGATGGGGCCATGAGGTGGGGGGCATGCCCCAGCAAGGGACCCAGAGCTCTCCAGGGGCCTTGAGATGACCCTGCTCTCCTGGACATGCCCGATGGCCAGCCTTTGCTATGGTGAACCCCCAGATTTACATGGGAAAACTCCATCCTTCACTTTGGGTGAGCCCACAGAGTTACATGGGAAAGTTCCAGCTTTGACCTTGGGTGGACCCCCAGATTTGTGTGGGAAAACTCCAATCATGGCCGTGGGTGAACCCCCAGATTTACTTGGGAAAACTCTAGCCTTGACCGTGGGTGAACCCCCAGATTTCTGTGGGAAAACTCTAGCTTTGACCATGGGTGAACCCCCAGATCTCTGTGGAAAAATCCCAGCCTTGGCCATGGGTGAACCGTCAGATTTCTGTGAGAAAACCCTAGACTTTACCGTGGTCAGACTCCCACGTTTGGCCGTAATCAGCCCTCAGACACAGCGGCCGCGGGCGGTGGCATTCGCCCCTGCACTGCCGCCTCGTGGCCGCGTCTGTCTCCACACCTACAACCACTCAGCCCTACTTGGGGGGTGAACAGCCAGGGAGGTGGCCCTTGATGCAGCGGGGAGGACCCCAGGATCCTCTGCCTTGGGCAGGCAGTGCCCGGCGCCCTGTGCCAGGGGGTCTGGTGCAGGCCGGGTCCCTCTGGAGCTAGGGCTGTGCCTCACCAGGCTCCCCGTCAGATCCCTGTCACCCCAGCACAAGCCCTTTTCCTCCCCTATCCCCACTTGTCCCCCACCTTGGTCACAGGAGGCCATGTCTCTAGGGTGCTGTGGGGCTCACTTCCAACAGCACACAGGCTCCTGGGGAGACTCAGGGGGCTTCCATTGGTCGGGAAATGCATGACCATGAGACTGTGAGGGTCCCAGAGTGTGGCGTGGAGAAATGACCAGCCACTGAGCACGCCTGCCCAGCCCAGATCCCCACCGGTTAACGACCCTAGGGCACTAGAGTGCCTGCTGCAACCCACTTTGGTGGCAGTGCTCCGGCAACCAGCAGACCGGCCGCGGCTGAATCCAGCGGCAGCGGCACGCCCAGACCTTTAGCATTTCAAACAGCCGAGCTGCATGGAGATGCTAATGACTGACTGTTAGGGGTGGAGGCTCCCCTTGAAGGCAGATGCAGCTCAATAGCAGATCCAGAGTTTGGGAGGTCTCTCTGGGGTGGGGGCTGGGACGGGGGCAGGCAGCGCACTGGACTAGAAGCACAAAGTCCAGGTTTTAGGGGCACAGGCTGCCCTTCTCATGCCAGGGAAATGTCACTTCAGTCCCACACGGTGGGGGGGGCGGGGGGAGAGGGACCTGCGGCTGAAGCTGAAGTGCGGCCCAACCTGGCACCTTAGGTGGCTCAGATGAGTGCCCGTTCCCTCTGTGACCCTCATGGGTTGCCGTGATATGACTTGTGCAGACCATCAAAGTCTCTGGCCGGGCGCACATGGACCCGGGCCGCCGCGTGGGCGAACCCCCACTACTGATGTGTGAGCCCGCACTGCCGCCTCGCGGCCACTTCTCTCCCACATCTGCAACCCTGGGCTCTGTTCAAGGACTGTGATGGGTCTCTCGGGTTGGCCCTAGACGAAGAGAGAAGACCCCCAAAATCCTCCTGCCCTTGGCAAGGTGGCGCCCA
>CM035297.1:46321898-46364732 GCA_020226075.1 Hydropotes inermis | reverse complement strand
GCACCCTGGGCTGCCGAAGGTCCCATAGAAGGAGTCTCTGAAGTCGGCTCCGCATCGCCCCAGGCATAGGGACCTCTCATTGTCCCCGAGTGCTCCTTCTCCTCTCCCACCTTCAGCAGCGCAGCCCGGGCTGACTTGGGGTGACACGGGGTAGCTCGGACGGGCCTCCCATCTCCCTGATGACCCTCGTGGACCAGTGCGGTACAGGCCTCGGCGGCCGGGATGCCGCGCGGGCAGACCCCGTGGTGGGCAGACCCCACCGCGGCCACCTTGGGTGGTGATGTGTGAGCCTGCACTGCCGCCTCGCGGCTGCCTCTGTCTCCACACCCACAGCCACTCAGCCCTATTTGGGGTGAGACCAGCTAGGGAGGCGGCCCCTGACACAGCAGCAAGGACCTTGGGAGCCTCTGCCCTGCGCACTGTGTCACCAGGGGTCTGGTGCAGGAGGCTCCCTCTGGAACTAGTGCAGTTCCCCACCCAGGATCCCCATCAGGTCCATGTCACCCCTGGGTATAAGGCCCTTTATTCCCCCATCCCCACTTGTCCCCCGCCTCGGTGACTTGGAGCCATGACTCTAGGGTGCAGTGGGGTCCACACTCAACAGCACAGGGGCTCCAGAGCAGACCCAGGGGGCCCTGTCAGTTGGGAAATGCACCTCCAAGGTCTCGTGTGGGTCCCAGAGTATGATGTGGGGAAATGACCAGCTTCTGAGAACGTTTGCCCAGCCCAGATCCCCACCAGTTAAGGACCCCAGGACACTAGGGTGCCTATTACAACCCACATTGATGGGGTACTCTGGCGAACCGCAGACCCGCCGAGGCTGAGCCTAGAGGCAGCAACACGCCCAGACCTTTAGCATTTCAGTGAATGGAATGGAGATGCTAATGACCGGCTCTTAGGGTCTCCCATTCCTCTGGAAGGCGGATGCGGCTCAATAAAAGACCCAGAATTTGGGAGGACTGTCTGGGGAGGCAGCAGGCTGGGCTGGAAGCACAAGTCCAGGTTTTGGTGGAACAGACTGCCATCCTCCTGCCGAGAAGACATGACATAGGTCCCACGCCTTGGGACTTTGGCGGGGAGGCGGCTGTCCGTGTGTGTGTGTGTGTGTGTGGCTGAACCTGCAGTGTGGCCTGACCTGGCACCTTGGGAGGCTCAGACGAGTGCCCTGTCTCCCTTGTGACCCCTGGGCCCACCGCAATTTATGGCTGCGCGTGTGGATCCGGGATGCCACGTGGGCGAACCCCGGCCGCTGATATGTGAGCCTGCACCGCCGCCTCGCGGCTGCTTCTGTCCCCACACTCATAGCTGCTGGTTTCTGTTTAAGGGCTGTGATAGGACGGCCAGGTCAGCTCAAGACAGAGAAGAGCTGTGAAATCCTCCTACCCTGGGCAAGGCGGCACCCCGCACCCTGGGCTGCCGAAGGTCCCATAGAAGGAGTCTCTGAAGTCGGCTCCGCATCGCCCCAGGCATAGGGACCTCTCATTGTCCCCGAGTGCTCCTTCTCCTCTCCCACCTTCAGCAGCGCAGCCCGGGCTGACTTGGGGTGACACGGGGTAGCTCGGACGGGCCTCCCATCTCCCTGATGACCCTCGTGGACCAGTGCGGTACAGGCCTCGGCGGCCGGGATGCCGCGCGGGCAGACCCCGTGGTGGGCAGACCCCACCGCGGCCACCTTGGGTGGTGATGTGTGAGCCTGCACCGCCGCCTCGCGGCTGCCTCTGTCTCCACACCCACAGCCACTTAGCCTTATTTGGGGTGCAACTAGCTAAGGAGGTGGCCCTTGATACAGCGGCAAGGGCCCCGGGGTCCTCTGCCCTGGGCGGTGCCCCGGGCCCTGTGTCACCAGGGGTCTGGTGCAGGAGGGTCCCTTTGGAACTAGGGCTGTGCCTCACCCAGGCTCCCCTTCAGGTCCCTGTCACCGCGGATGTAAGGCCCTTTATTCCCCTACCCCCACTTGTCCCCCACTTTGGCGACCTGGGCCCATGACTAGGGTGCAGCGGGGCACACACCCAACCGCGCATGGGCTCCAGAGCAGACCCGGGGGCCCTGTCAGTTGGGAAATGCCCCTCCCAGGTCTTGTGTGGGTCCCAGTGTGCAGTGTGTGGACCTAAACAGCCACTGAGCATGCTTACCCAGCCCAGATGCCCACCCCTTCATGACCCCAAGACACTAGGGTGATGAAACCCACACTGATGGTAGCACTCGGGCGACCGGGTGACCAGCAGACCCGCCGCGGCTGAGCCCAGAGGCAGCAACACGTCCAGACCTTTAGCATTTCAGTGAACTGCATGGAGATGCTAATGACCGGCTGTTAGGGTCTCCCGTTCCTCTGGAAGGCGGATGTGGCTCAATAAAAGACCCAGAATTTGGGAGGACTGTCTGGGGAGGCAGCAGGCTGGGCTGGAAGCACAAGCCCAGGTTTTGGTGGAACAGGCTGCCATCCTCCTGCCGAGAAGACATGACATAGGTCCCACGTCTTGGGATTCGGCGGGGAGGCGTGTGTGTGTGTGTGTCTGGTCTGTGTCTGTGTGTGTGGCTGAACCCGCAGTGTGGCCTGATCTGGCACCTTGGGAGGCTCAGACAAGTGCCCTGTCTCCCTTGTGACCTCTGGGCCCACTGCAATTTATGGCTGCGCGTCTGGACCCGGGATGCCGCGTGGGCAAACCCCGGCCGCTGATGTGTGAGCCTGCACCGCCGCCTCGCGGCTGCTTCTGTCCCCACACTCACAGCCGCTGGTTTCTGTTTAAGGGCTGTGACAGGACGGCCAGGTCAGCTCAAGACAAAGAGAGAAGAGCTGTGAAATTCTCCTACCCTCGGCAAGGCGGCACCCCGCACCCTGGGCTGCCGAAGGTCCCATAGAAAGAGTCTCTGAAGTCGGCTCCGCATCGCCCCAGGCATAGGGACCCCTCATTGTCCCCGAGTGCTCCTTCTCCTCTCCCACCTTCAGCAGCGCAGCCCGGGCTGACTTGGGGTGACATGGGGTAGCTCGGACGGGCCTCCCATCTCCCTGATGACCCTCGTGGACCAGTGAGATACCCGGCCTCGGCGGCCCGGGATGCCGTGCAGGTGGATCCCGCTGTGGGCAGACCCCACCGCGGCCACTTTGGGTGGTGATGTGTGAGCCTGCACCGCCGCCTCGCGGCTGCCTCTGTCTCCACACCCACAACCTCTCAGAAATTCTCGCAGAGGAAATGGGGCTGGGAGGTCAGCCCAAGACCAAGGGAGAAGACCCCGAAATACTCTTTGCGCTGGACAAGGCAGGCTCCAGAAGCCCTGGGCTGCTGAAGGCCATGCAGGAAGGGTTTTCCTCTGGACTCAGTGTCCTGTCCCTGGACAGTCCTCCCCTGGGCTCCCGGTCACGTCCTCCACGGGGCAGGGCCACCCTGTCTGCCCCCATGTACCTGCTGTCACTGTCCTACAGGTGCAGGTGGGGGCGCCCCAGGCCCGCTGTCCCTTGCGGTCAGGCTCGCTGTATCATGTGGGTTCCTGGGAGGACCCGGCGCACTCCTGTGGGCCCTCCTGCCCACTCTCCGGTCACTGAGCCAGGGCCCATCCGGGGGCCCTTCTGGTTTAGATGCGCACTTTTCTGGGATGGGTAGCCACCGTTTCTGCTCACTGATGCCCTTGGGGGAGAATGGGAGGTATTTGCCGAGAGATCTGGCAACCTCCTCCTGTTTGCATCCTAATGGGTTATTTGCATCTCTGTGGAAGGACTTGGAGGAGGGGGAGAATTTAGCGTCCAATCTCAAAGGCTAGAGTGGGCTCCCCAGTGGAGAGGCTGCCAGGCTCCAGGGCCTCTGGTGTTAGTCTGGTCTTGGTGTGACAGCAGTGGGTGCTGCTCTTGGCGCATGGGGTGGCACCAGGAGGAGCTTGAGGGTCGCCAGCAGACGCGGCCTCGGGCGCGGCCGGTCCAGGACGGTGGGCCATCGTGGACAGACCTCTCTCTGGCAGTCTCGCGCCTGTGCTGCCAGCATCTCCAGCCCCAGGCTGGACCTGTGTCCCGCCATACGTGTCTCCATCACCGCCGTGTGCCCCGGAGTAGCACTCAGAGCGTGCCAGAGCGGAGGCAGCTCCACCCTCTGCCCCTCACCTGAGTGTGGGCCAGGGACTCCTGGCTGGCCCCCGGGCCCCAAGCTGCTGCAGTCTAGCGGCCAAGTCAGCGGAAACATACCTGGTGCCTAGACCGCAACCGCCGAGCCGTGTCCTGGGGACCCAGTGTGCCCCTTTCAGCCACCGGGTAGGCGTGCATATCCACCCGAGTGCTCAGTACTACCCGAGTGCTCAGTACTACTTCCGGGACAGGTAACATGGGAAGCGCTGCTGACGCTGAGAAGCTAGAGGAAAGTGATGACTGGTGTCTTGCAGGGTCGTCACCCTACAGTCGCCTGCGGGCTTAGGGCTGGGTGGAGAGGGGCTTGCCACCCGAGTGCCTGGAGAGGGTGTCAGAGAGAGGCCCTCACCCAGCCCCGGGGCCTCAGGCGGGGAGCACAGGGACCACCTCTGTTGCTGGTGCCCGGTGGGCTTCCCTGAAGATCTGAGAGTGACTCCCTAGGGTGGGGGCCGGGGGCTCCGTCCATCAGAACAAAGGCGCGTCACTGCGTCCGGAGGGGCGGAGAGCAGGAGAATGGGGAGGGGGCAGGCGTGGCGGAGGGTTCAGGGCGGAGGGTCAGCTGGGCCCTCAGACTGGGGCACAGCCAAGGGCACAGCGGATGGCACAGGCCCCGGGGCCACGAACAACGCAGGCCCTGGGCTGCCCTCACCCCTCATGGCCCGCGGCTCACGCACAGCCCTGCCGACTGCCTGCACCTGCCTCCTGGCCCTCAGGCTCCCGGATGCTCAAGCCTCAGGGCTCACTAGGCTCGGGTGTGTCGCCTGGCACCCCACGTGTGCCTCCAGCCCACCAGCCCCAGTCACGGCCGCTCTTTTCTCCACCCTGCCTCTCTCAGTCTTTCCTTCATGGAAGTGGTCCCATCCTCATCACTCTCTCCCTTGCCCCCTCATCTTCCAGATCCAGTCATCGAGGAGGCAGTCACCGCACCTCGGGCCAAACCACCTACACCCGCATCCCATTGGCGGGACTCAGCGACACCTCCATGGGGCACCGACCTCCTCTCTGGGTACCGGCCCCCGCTGGCGCTTGACCCCTTGCTCGCTTCTCTCCGTGGCTGCCAAGGCTTCTGGGATCTGCCCTCGGCCGTTCTGGCCTCCCTGGCCTCCAGGCTGTGACCGCGCCCTTTAACCCGGATGTAACCCCCCAGCCCCTTCCCACTCAGCTCTCAGGTCGCCCCGGGGAGGCCCGGCCCGCTTCCTCAGCCAGCTCCTACGCGGCACTGGCCTTCGAGCCTGTCGCTGGGTGGTGGTGCCAGCCCATGCACCTTCCTCCCCAGGGGCCCGAGGGGATGCCACCCCTGGGGCTGGGCACGCAGAAGGCAGGAGAGAGCGGGCGATGCAGCCTCAGTGAGCTGAGCCAGACGACCAGGGGCACATGTTCCCCCAGCCTGGCCTGCAGGCTCCTCAGGACGCAGGGCTCAGTCTCCTGTGTGGTGTTCCGTCCAGCTGACCATCCGCCACTGTCTGGGCCTGGAGCTGCTGCCTCAGCATAAACCCAGCCAGCACAGACCAGCACCTCACTCACCTGTCTGCATGGCTGCCCGGCTGCCGTGTCCAGGTACAGTCACGGGGCTGTTCTAACACCTCCGTGAGCCTTGGCTCGTGCCTCCTACTCCTGCTCAGAACCTTCTCTCCTCTTTCTCAGCTGCTGCCCAGACAGGCCTGGTCCTTGGTGCCCATTGGACCCAGTGGTAGCCTCTTCCCTGCCTCCTCACTGCACGACACCCAGCCCACCCTCTCCTGGAAGCGGGGCTCGGCCGATGGTCAGAAAGAAAGGCCATTTGTTCTGACCCTTGGAGGGTGTCTCTGCTGCCTGAATGAGGGTGGGCCAGTTTTCCCGACGGCTATTGGTCCCACGGGCAGAGTGGCCTGGTCAGGCATTGGGCAGGCCCTCCAGGGCCCCTTCCTAGGCA
Source organism: Hydropotes inermis (assembly GCA_020226075.1). NCBI lineage: Eukaryota > Metazoa > Chordata > Mammalia > Artiodactyla > Cervidae > Hydropotes > Hydropotes inermis. The sequence continues at coordinate 46,358,709 of CM035297.1, read as the reverse complement.
GCTGACCCCCACCCGATCCTTTTCTTCCTCCCTCTGTGACCCACACAGACACCCGTCAGACTCGGCTGCAAGAGGCAGGCTCTCAAGTCAGACTGGCTTCAGCCGTATCCCAGAGCTGGGCCCCCACAAGCCCTTTGCAGCTCCCCGCCCTGATACCCATTTTTTCTTGCTTTCAGAGACCGTCCATCCCCAGGCCAGTGTTCACTGCAGAATAGCATCTCTAGTGAGCTGAAGAGGCCCTCAGAGGACATGTCCACGTCCTCGTCCCCAGACTGACTCCCTGGAAAAGGCCCTGATTCCGGGAAAGATTGAGGGCAGGAGGAGAAGGGGACGACAGACGATGAGACGGCTGGATGGCATCTCCCACTCAATGGACACGAGTTTGAACAAGCTCCAGGAGATAATGATGGACAGGGAGGCCTGGTGTGCTGTGGTCCATGGGGTTGCAGAGTTGGACACGACTGAGTGAGTGAACAACAAATCCCCGAACTTGTGAGTGTGGCCTTATTGGGAGGAGAATCTTCAAGCTGTGATGAAGGATCTCAATGGAGGGCATCCTGGGTTACCCAGGTGGCCCTAAGTCCATTGGCAAGTGCCCTTAGAAGTGGCAGAAGAGAGCAAGGGCGCAGAGGGGGCCAGGTGAGGATGGAGGCAGAGACTGGGGTGATGCAACCACAAGCCCAGGGATGCCTGGGGCCCCCAGCGCCAGAAGGCACAAGAAGGACCCTCCCCTAAGCCTTTAGGGGAGAGGTTGCGGCCTTGGGACTCCTTGACCTCAGCCTTCCTGCCTCCAGGACTAGGGGTGGGGGATGAACTTTAAGCTGCGCTTAAACCTAAGAGCTTGAACCACCTAAGTCCCGTCCTGACCACAAGAAGAAAGCTGGACAGACAGATTTTTGTGAACGTATCGAAGAACCAAGGTCACAGAACGAATGACCATCCCCACATCTGTAAAGAGACCGGGGCCTTTAGTAGATACAGAACACGAGCATTCTCTTATCTGAGGTAGAAGTCCCCACGTGCTGGCAGGATGATGAAACTAGAAATTTTGGTGAACTTCTGGGGTCGCACAGAGTCGGACACAACTGAAGTGACTTAGCAGCAGCAGCAGCTGGAGGCCGAACAGTCATAGAAGGGCTCTGTCCCTCCTTTGCAAGCTTACACGTGGAAGACTCTGTTCTTGAGCTTCCTTTTATCTTGTTCTGTTACCACCGCCCCGGCAGATGGATAGGCTTCAGTGCAAAGAAGGCTTCTTTCTCAGCGGCCCCACTAAAGGTCCCGGAGATGGACCTCATGGCCTAGCTCAGGCATCACGCCCTCCCTCCCTTAATTCCTATGGCCCAGAAGTCCAGGTCCCGTGCAGCAAAGGTGGGTAACCATGCAGGACCCAGTGGGCAGAATCCACCCTGGCCCCCTCCCGCTCCCTGTTCATCTTCTCGAGTGCCTGCCCTGCCGGCCTCAGGCCCCAGCCCGAGCAGGGGCACCGACGCCTCCTGGACCACCCAGGCCTCCGCCACCACCAAAGTCAGCTCCCTAGAAAGCGCCCCTGTCGTCCGGTCTGCATCCATGGTAGAACGCTCACTCCGTCTTCAGCCCGCAGCGTGACGCTTAGACCAGACAGTGTGTCCTCAGGGGACGCAGAGCCGAGGACCACGCTGCTGGCCGCGGCCCGATGGTCTTCTCGGCTCACTGGTGCCGGGACGCTGACCGCCACCCCCGACCTGCCTGCAGAGACAGCCTGTCCTCAGGGCCTCTCAGACTGGCCCCCGCCTGGCTGGTCCAGGGAGGTCTTCTCCTCGACCCCCGTCCTCCAACCCGCGGTGACCCTGCCTCTTGACAAGTGCCCGCGGACCCTGCGGACCAGACACCAGGGACTGGAGACCTCTGCACACAGCAGCCTCTCCCCTCTCCCAAGGGGCCCCCCAAGGGCGATGGGAAGGGAGTGGGCAGAGGGGGGGCTGACGCTTCCGTGGGAATGGGGGCCAGGATGCAGGGGGCGTACGTGAGAGAGGCGGCAGGGCGGGCGAAGCAGCTGCCCTGCTCGCTCCTGGCCGAGCAGGGGCACTTGGCCAGGCGGGGCCCTGAGCCCCTTCCTGCAGGTCTGTGTCGCAGCAGAGGTGTTTGTTGAATGAATGAGTGAACGAGTGCCCAAGGGGTTGAGCTGACGCTGCAAGAGAGGGAAAGAAGGTGGCTTCATCTTTTCAAGGTACGGAGGTGCTGCCCTGGTCCAGATTCCAAGCGGGGATTAAGGGCCTTCCTGCTGTAGCCAGGGCCATTGTTCCCAGCTCCTTCTAGAATCATCTGGAAGTTAATCCTTTACAAAACAAATATTTTAGACATCTCAGCACGGCCCTCCAAGGGGGAGCCTCAGCAGATGGCCGGAGGCCTGGCCACGCTCCCACACCCGCAGATGCAGAAGCGCCCCACGCCTCAGAGCAGTGTCCACGGGGGACGCAGTCCTGGGCCAGGAAAGTGTCAGAGCCGCCAGCCACCTGCCTGGGCCCCCGCCCCTGGGCCCCGTCCATTTTCCTTGGCAGCTCCCGCCAAGGACAGGACATTCCTGAAGACTGAGGCTACACGTCGGGGGCCGGGGGCTGGGAGGCCAGGCGGGCCCGCGGCCGGCTCGAGGCCAAGCTTCCCCTCTGTCCTCCCTGCCCTTGGGGCTGGCCCAGGAGTAGGGCTTCTTGCCCTGTCTCCCTTCCCACACTCACGCCAGGGCCTGCCGGCTCTGGTCCTCACGCATCTGAGACCCCTCTCTGCCCCAAGTGCGTGACACGCAGGCCCAGATTCGGGGAGGCTCTGGGCCTGTCCCGGTGGCCTCCTGCAGGCCTGCGTCTCCCGCCCTTCTCACAGCTGGGGGGTGGGGGCTGTGCTTGGCTTTAACGACCCCATCTGAGTCTTTTTTCCCACATAGGCTGTGAGTTCCCTGAGGACAGACTCCGGGAAGGAGACCCCCTGCCCCCCGTCAGCAGAGCGGCCAGTCTGGGAGCCCTGGAACGGCCGACTGGGCATGGTCACGGTCCTGGATGAAGGCGGGGTCCCGGCCCACCTGCAAAGACCAGGCAGCTGCCTCGTGGGGATGGTGGGAGGCCTGGGCAGGCAGCAGAGGGCCGGGGTGTCCAGGAAGAAGGGGCCCCAGCCCCGCACAAGATGGGCGCCCTGCAGGGAGAAGGGCAGGATGTGTGGGCGGCAAGGGCAGTGCGCTTCTGTCCGGGTCTGCAGAGGGACCCTTAGCCTCTCCTCCTCTGTCCCAGCAGACAGGGGGCGTCTCCAGCATCCCTGGGTGCGTGGAGCCACAAGGCTGCGGGGGCCTGGGCCCCACAGACTCCTGGAGCAGAACCCCCGCCTGGCGGGGACAGGCCTGCCTTGGGAGCAGGACCCACTGCTCCTGGGGGATGGGGGTGGCAGAGGCGACTGTGGGGGGCGCACGTGGAGGCTGCCCGGCCCCGTGGCTCCGCTGGTTGGGTGCAGCAAGCCGTCCTGGGACCTGGGCTCAGACCATCTGCCCCACGGCACAGAGAGCTAGGGCGGCCGGTGGCGGGGTGGAGGCTGGAGGGGGTCCGTGAGGAGACGAGGGTCCCGGGAAGGAGGGGCTATCAGCCAGTGCAGACCCCGTCTCTGTTAGCAGCATCCCGGGCTGTCCTCTGCCTCACCCCTCAGGCCACATATTTCCAGAAAGAAATCATTCCCAACCCCGAGGCGCTCCACGGAGGCGGGTTTTTCCATCTGGGCTCTGCTGATGAGCTGATGAGCTCTTGTGGAGGAAAGGTCCTCGTGAGCCGCTTCCTTTGTCGAAGCCCACACGGGGCCCCTCGGGGGTGCCTGGGGGCCACTGAGGGGAGAGGCCAGCTGGGCGCACATGGCCCCCCCCACCCCGTCCCCAGGCCAGTCCCCACCTGCCGGCACGGACTCCGGGGCTCGTGTGAGGGGGTTCTGAGTCCTGGGGCGGTCCCTCTGCCTCCACCCAGGGCCCCTGGCACTCAGTGGGCTCCCACGGCACGCCTCCAGCCCCCAGCTGGGCCCGCCGGCCCGCCCTGCCGTCCCCGCGCCCACGGCTTCTCCTTGTCCCTGGGCCTTGAGGCTCAGCAGGCTCCCCTCCCCTCCTCTTGGCCTCACACCTGGCCCCAGCTCGGCTCCGAGGGCTCGGCTCTCAGGAGCCCCTTCCCCAGGCCCCACTCCTAGACCTGCAGCCCTCCTCTCCTCCCGGCTCCCATGCTCCCCTCCTTCCCAGGCTGCACAGACACGACACCCTCTCCCCCTCCCGGGCCCCAGCAGTGGCCTTGCCGTCTTCTCTGGTGACGGATCTTGCAGTGGGGACTGTCATGGGTTGATCTGTGTCCCCCCCCCCCAATTCCCATGTTGGAGTCCTGACCTCCAGGACCTCAGACTGAGCCTGTGATTGGAAACGGGGGTCTTACAGAGAGAACCCATTCGAGTGAGGGCCCTAAGGTGGGCTAATCCCCCAGGACGGGGGTCCTCAGGAGAAGAGGAGGTCCACACACAAGCACACACGGAGGGACGACCCTGAGAGATGACGGCCGTCCACACGCCCAGGAGAGAGGCCTCAGGAGGGCCAGCCCTGCCCACGCCTGGGGCTGGGTTTCTAGCCTCCAGTACTGGGAGGAAATAGAAGCCTGCGGGTGGCGCGGGTCTGTGGGACCTTGTAGGGCAGCCACGCAGACCTGCACAGTGACCTTCCCGCCCTGCCTCGAGCCCCCGTCATCTCTCAGCTGCCCTGCTGGTCGGCAAGTGGGGAGTCCCCCTTTGCAGGCCTATCACAGGCGCACCCGCCCTCAGAGGGCTTGGTGAGCCCGCTTTGGGGTGGCTAAGAGCACCCTTGGCCCCCAGAACCCTCTGTGCTCTGATGCCCCGGTGGAACCCCTGGCACAGTGACCCCCGGCCTCTGGTCTCACCCCGCCCCGGCGATGACACTTCTAGGCCCCTCCCCTGGGCACCTTGTGATGGCGTTTCCAGGTCTGGACAGGGACCCCCGCAGGGTCCATCCCCCTGGCATTCAGATGAGGACTCCGAGGCCCAGGGCTGGTGGGGGAGCAGAGCCAGCCTGGGCGGGTGGGGTGCTCCCCCAGCCTCACTGAGGGGTGGGGCCCGGCCCCCCAGGGTCAGGGGGTCAGAGCTCAGGATCCCGTCTTGTCCCCTGGGCAGGAGGGCCGGTGCCTCCTCAGAGCGGATGGGAGTGGACAGTGGCTGCCTGTCGCGTGTGAGGTAGGGGGTGTGCGTGTCCCTTCTTGAAGAAGACTCGCGATACACGGGCCGGGGTCTGCTTCCGTCACGTGTCTTCATGGTCCCCAAAGGCCCAACCTTCCAGCTGGGCACTCTCCTCTGGGGAACTGCCCCCAGAATCCACTCCTGCGGGAGGGCCTTTGGGGGTCTTCAAAGCCCACCCCCCGCTGCCCCCCAGCAGCCACCCAGGCATGGGTGGGGGCCGCCCACACCCTCTCTGAGCAATCCCGCCAGAGCCCCCTCCTGGCTTGGAGCTGCTGGGCCGGAGGGCCGGCCTTCAGCTGCCCCCCGTGCTTGTCCCCCAGGACTTTGCCCTGGGGCGCAGGCAGCTTGGACAGTTTCCCCCCAGATGTGAGGCTCAGTGCGGCCTGGGACGTCTCCCTGGACACAGGGCTGCTGGCCATCAGGGCAGCCAAGTCCTCCCCTCCCAGGCACCGGGTCCTCCTTGGGGCTCCTGCTGGGGCCCTGGGACTCGGGCCCTGTCCGGCCTGGGCTGAGCTGGCTGCGTGCGAGGCCAGTGGAGAGCAGCTGGGCTGACTCTGCGCGGGCAGTGCTCAAGGTGCCTGCATTGGACACGTCCTCCTGGGGCCCAGGGGCTCAGGATAGGGCTCGTGCATGGACCCCATCCTCAAGGGCCATCTGAGGTGAAGTGGGGAGGGATCTTCCACCCTCCGTCAGGTCCTCTCATGCTCCGCAGTGCTCAGCGATGTCCCATGGTGTGAGATACCCAGGGAGGGCCACCAGAGAGGGCCCACTGCCCACTTGAGCATGCACGCTCAGTTGCTAAGTCGTTTCTGACCTTTTAGTGACCCATGGACTGCATGTAGCCCTCCAGGCTCCTCTGTCCGTGGGACCCCCAGGCAAGAATACTGGAGTGGGTTGCGATTTCCTTCTGCAGCTGCCCACCCATCAGGCCCTGAATGTACCAAGAAAAGAGGCCCCCAGGCCTGGAACCCCTGGAGGAGCCTGGCCAGGCCTGGGCCCCTGGGAGGAGAGAGTGGCCGTCCCTCCAGCTCCGCCTTCAGGGCCGGGTGCCGGGCAGCGCAGCTCTGCCCACAAGACCCCGTCCTGCCATTCAGCCCAGTCCCAGCCCTGGGCTGTGTGGCTGCCCCACCCTCTCCCTTCTGCCCTGCCAGGGCCCGGGGGTTGGCATCCGGGCAGGGCTGGGCAGGGGTCTTGGCACCCAGGCCACCTGGGCCTGACACCGAGAAGGGAAACCAAGCAAACACTGTCTCCCCACGTCCGTCTCCCTGGGCCCCCTCCCCTCCTTCTCATCATAAAGCGAGGAATTTACTTTGCTCTGCCGTGGGCCTGGGGTTGCAAACAACCCCTCCAGCCGGCCCGCTGTGCAGGGCTGGGTAATTTGAGGTGGGGGTTGCTCAGGGAGGCCTCAATGTTTTCTTTTGCTTTTGCAAGAACAGGGCAGGGGCTGGCCAGGCCGCAGGGGGAACCTGCACCTCCCCCACTGAGAGGGGGCCTCCACGCCCCCACTGGGGCTGAAGTTGCAGACAGGGCACTTGGGGCCCGTGACCTCTGCCCTCTGACATCTTGAACTTGGGAGAACTTTGATGCCTTAACCATGCAAGCCCACTGTCACATCTGGTGGGCTGAGCGTGGATGACCCCCCGGGAGGGGGACGCGGAGCTGTTGCCCTTGCTGGAGCCCCCAGGTCCCCAGAAATGGGCCTCTCAAGCTCAGCCGTCCAGGGGCCTTCTTGCCAGACGGCCTGGAGCTTGACCGCCTACCTTCCTCACTCGGTGCCCCCAGACACACCTACCCAGGGCCCCCCGCATTCCACCAGTCCCGTCCTCCTCGGCCTGTGGGCCGGCCGCCTCGTGGGATCTTCCCGGAGGGGGCCCTAGTGACCTCTGCCCCTCCAGCCCCAGGGCCCGCTTGGTAGGTGCCCCATGCCCGCAGGCTGCCTCCAGTGAGAGGAGCTCGCGGGGATCTCAGAGGTCCAGCCGGCCGCATGGAGCCGGCAGGGGAGGCAGGCTGGGGCCCGGTCACGGAGGGGACCACGCAGAGGCCTGCAGCTGGGAGGATGTGAGACCCGCGAGGGGCCCCCTCATCTCACCTGTGGCTCCAGAGAGCAGCGTTGCCCACGAGGCCAGGCTCGGGTCAGGGTTAGGTCTGCCCGTCCCCGGAGCCCCTCTGGGCAGCAAGTGCAGGACGCTGGGGGACGCGGGCCCCCTCTGCCCTCTGCTGCCCCTCCCCGAGGCCAGGGCTCCTCTGGGCTCTGGCTGTCCTCAGCCCGGCCGCCTGGAGGCCCCACCACCTCACTCAGAGGGGAGGCTCAGAGCTTCGGCAGATGCCGCGGAGTGGCCTTTCTGGGTCTCCATCACTGCCCGTGGCCAGGGCCGCCCGAGCCCCTTAAGCCCAGTCCTGCTCCCCCTGCCTGCGAGTCTGGGCCCTCTGCCCTGGTGCGGACACATTTCCAGGGTCTCCTCTGCACACAGCTGACCAGCCCTGCTCTGCCGGCTGGGAACCCAATGGGCCCCTCCCTGCCCAGCACCAAGCCTTGGGCTCTGGTGGTCTGGGGAGTGAGGTGGGCAAGGGGCAGCCTCCCTGGACCTGTGCCCTGTAGACCTGAGTCCTGCTCGTCTCTAGGGCGGACAAGGAGCCGGACGGTGGAGGGGTTTCAGCCTCAGACAGAGATTCGGGGAAGGGACGGTGGAGATCAGCTGAGGGCACGGAGCCCCGAGTGGGAGGCTCCCCTGCCAAGACGGGGGGACATGGGGCGGACCCTGGGCAGAGCAGGCTGCATGAGGGTCTGAATGCGTCCAGCAGAGCAAGCCGGGTGGACACATCCCGGACTGGCCTCTCCCACTGCCCTTCCCACAGGGCTCCGGGCCCACAGCTCCCCCAGCCCAGCCCCCTGACCCCTGGGCCCTTGAGCAGAGGCAGGGTAGCCCCCACGGGACGCCCCACCCAACCCTGCGCTAGGCCTCCAGGTCTTCCTGCGGCCCTGGGACCAGCGGGTCGCCCCACCGTGGCCGTCCCCTTGCTGATTGGGCCTAACCCCTCCTTCCTCCGGCTTTGGCCGGGAGAGAGGGTGGTCAGCCTGTCCCACGCTCGGAGCCAGCAGGGCCGGTCCCTGGGGTGGAGTCCAGCATGGAGGCCCGCCGCCCTCTGCCCCGGGTCTGTCTTGGCCCGGGTCTCGGCCTCCCCATCTGTCCTTCCGCCCCAAGCCCAGAAGCACTGAGGTGCTAGCCTCGAGCAGGCCCAGGATCGCGAGTTTGATTTTCCCATCACCGCGCCCCTCCAGCCCTCCTGTTGTGGCTTCTTCTTTGTCCTGGACATGCGGTGTCGGTATTTCTGAGCTTCCAGCATCCTCCTCTCGGGCGTTGAGCAGAGAGCTGTGATGTTGGCGTTCTCGCAGGAGAAGCTGGGTGCACGTCCCTCTCCCCGCTGTCTTGGCTTCTGTTGACCTGGGGTGCAGGTGCGGAGGGGAGGGGGCCCAGACTGCTTCTACACCCCTGATGTGGGTTTAGGGTCCTCCCGAGCCCTGGGGGCTCCAGCAGGGCCAGTTGCTGGGAGGTGAGACACCGTGATCTGGGTGCCTGGGCAGCATGGAGTCCCGTGTGCTGGGAAGGAGGCTCAGAAGAGGGGTCCCCTCAGGGTTCAAGCCTGGACTCAGGGTTTCTGGCCTCGGTGAAAGCTCACGCAGAGGGTGCTCTCCGGGGCCCTCATCCCCCTCCACCCAGCTTGGGTGAAGGCGCTCCGGGGAGCCTGGCCTGCAGCTCGGCCCTCCGACCCCCGTCCCTCAGGGGCAAGGCTGAGGTGCGTGGACCAAAGCAGCTGGGATTATCGTGACGCCAGCCTTGCTGGTGGAGGTTCCACTGCCATTGGGGCCTTCTCCCCTGCCCTTTATATGACAATAAAAGGGCTGTAAACCATGTGTGTGTGCAAAGTGCCCCTATAAAAGGCTCCTGGGGATTAGGACATCTGCGGCAGTGGAGCCTGCGGGGCGAACACCCCAGACCCAGGGGCAGCTGCGGCCCTCGCCAAGATCGGCCCATCTGGGCCCGGAGCCCCCCAGGCCGGTGACCGACACAGAAGGGGCTGGGCGGGGGCGGGGACGGGCTGCCCCTCGTCCAGGGCACCCAGGTGGGCAGTGGGGGCCCCTGTGTCCAGCCTCCTGGGAGTGAGGTGGGCGGTGGCCTCTTCCCTCCACGTGGCGTGTCCCTCAACCATGAGCCTCGGCTTCCTGCTCTGACTCAGGGGCATCAGCTGTGGAGACGGGGACAGGCCTGCAGGAGCCTCAGTCTGGGAGGCCCCCCAGCCTTCACGTAGCCCCCAAGTACAGAAGGCAGTGGCCCTGAGCTCCCAGAAGCAGGCAAGCTGAGACAGGGGCGGGGGTGCTTGGCGCGGGTGGGAGACGGGAAGCTGGAAGCCCTGCGGGAGAGCTCCATGGATGCAGCCTTGCCCACATGCCCCTGCCAGCTCTGACCTGCTCCATCTCATGGAAGCTGTCCTGGGAGGACAATTACCTTTTACAGTGAAACTCCTGCTATGATCGCTCTGTATAGAGCATTCAGGTGGACTCTCAGTGGGGCCTTGGGGGCTTGTGGTGGAGTGACAGGGGGAAGGGGCCCCCAGCGCCACCACCGTGGAGCATTCTGGCCCTCAAATTTTTACCCAGGGCCGACAGCCATCCTCCATGGTGTCAGATCTCCTGTCCTTGTCTGACCTGGAGCAAATATTTTCCCTTTAATAAAATCCTTGGGAAGAACTGCCAGCTTCTGGTCTTCAGGAACATGGCCTCCCAGAGGACACGGGGTCCCGATGCACTCCGTAAAGATGGGGCTGTGCCCGCAGGGCAGCTGAACTGCAGTGTGGCCCATCACCCTGGCGTAAATGGTCCCACCGTGCTGGTTCCAAGATGCAGCAGGCATCACTGGACACAGAGAAGAGAGGAGAACCGGCCATCGTGAGGTCTTGAGCAGCCCCACACCCCTGTGCCCATGAACTTGGGAGGCTCCGTGGTCATCTCAGCCTCCCCTCTCCCACCCAGGAGGCTGGTCCTGGCTGGGCCTCCTCCAAGCACCGAGCACCCATCAGAGACAGAGAAGAGACCTGCTTGGCTGGACAGGGCCTGAAGAGAAGGGACGTCACACGGGATCCAGGTTCTTGATTTCTCAGCACCTTCCACTGCCTTGAGCATCCTCGGGACAGACACCCAAACCTCATTGCCAAGCAAGATTCTTAGGTGGTGAAGGGTTCTGGGTCTGTGCAGTCAGGCCTGGGAGCCCCCAAATGTGGCTTGCTTCATCTTAATCTGTCAAGACGTCAGCAGCCACACGTGGCTGGAGGGGCTCCTGCTGATTGGCTCACGCTCAAGCCATTCGTGTGAAGTCGTGTGCACACTCAGTGGGTCTGTGCGTGTGTGCACTCGCGCGCTCTTTGGGAGGCGCGGCACAGGCCTGGAGAGTCAACATCACAGGGGATGGGGATGGCTGAGGGCCAACCCCCTACCATGAGCGGGGCCCGGTTCCTGCGTGCCACCGTCCTGAGCCGTGGCCCTCTGGCTGAGCTGTGGCCCTCTGACTGAGCCGTGGCCTTTGCCCGTCCCCTCCGGGGAGGAGGGACATTGCAGGGCCAGGACAGTGCAGGGCAGTGGGCTGTACTTTGGTGGGGTTGGGGGATGGGGCAGGGGGAGCGGGGGGTGGGCTCAGGCCAGGACTCAGCTGGGCCTCCCCAGCCTCACCTGGAGGCAAAGGGCTGTGTGAGGGCTCCCAGCACCCACTCCCCGTCCCGGCTTCTTGGCTTCCCCACGCTGATGGGTGGCTCGAGTGGCCGGGGTGCCGGGCCCTCTGCGGGGCTGCCTTCTTGCCCTGGCCCCGGTCCTCCCCTGGGGCCCGTCTGTGTGGGGGCCAGCCTGTTGTGAGCTCGGCTGCCCGTGGGTCTCACGTGGTCTGCAAATGTAGCTTGAGCTCAGTCACATTTAACGGAGCAGGAGAGGACCGTTTCTCCCAAAACTACCTGGCTGGCCCCAGACCAAGCGCAGGAAACCATGGACATCAGCCTCCCCCCTTAAAGCAAGTTTTCTCTTTTATTTATTTTTTTTCAAAGAAAGTAATTGCAGACCCCATTTTTCTTTATGTGCCTTCCGGGCAGGGACCCCCCGCCCCAGGGTTGTGGAGCCCAGGCTGGGCTGCCAGCCCCAAGAGGCAGACGGGGCCTTCCTCCACCCCTGGGGCTGCCCCTGTTCCTGAGCTGAGGTTGTGCTCCAGCAGCTGCTCCCGAGGGGCAGGGAGTCCAGGGGGCTAGATGCAGGACCCCACAAGTGAGGGTGTGTGGACAGGCAGGCCCTGGGGTCCTGGGGAGCTGGTCTTGCTGGCTGACCAGCCGGTGACCAGGCTGCACAGAGACCCCTTAGGGGCATGGGGCTCCTTCACAGGCTCACCTCCAGCTGACAGCTGGCACGGCACAAGGCTGGGTGTCTGCCTCCTCTCCTCTCTCGTCCTCCTGCCCCAGCCTCCCCACGTCCAGGCCTTCCTCCCTCTGACACCTGGCCCATGTTCTCCAGGGTGCTCACGTTTCCTGTGGCCTTGGCAGCTCAAGTTTCCCATGGATGGCATGAAGGATGGTCAAGGTCACATGTGTCTGCTTGGCCAAAGGAGAGAAATAAAACTTCTCCCAGCTGTCAACCAGATCAGGGCAACCAGAAGATCAAGGATGTGTGTGTGGGGGTCCGGTCATGCCCCAGACCTACGGTCCTGCACCAGCTCCTTCCCCTCCCCCAGTGTGCACAGCCTCCTTCCCCTCCCCCCAGGTGTCTATAGACTCCTTCCCCTCCCCCCGTGTGCACAGCCTCCTTCCCCTCCCCCCAGGTGTGCACAGGGGCCTGTGAGCCCAGAGCCACTGGCATCTCCTTTTACCCCAAAGGGCTCCATCACCCCAGATGCCCCCTCTTTAGCCTACAGATACATTTCTAGGGGCCAGTTCAGTGGGTGGTGGGGTTCCAGTGACTCGGAGGCCCTGCTTGCTCTGTGCATGTCCAGCAGGGATCAAGGGTCTGTTCCACCTGCCCCTGTTGACCACCTTCCCCTGAGGGAGGGGTGGCAAGTCTGGTCACTCAAGAGGGCCTCGGGAGAGCCATGTGGGCAGAAAGCCTTGGCCTCCTGTGGACAGCTTGTCCAGAGCAACCTGAAGATACCTTGTCTGTGTGTCTGTGCAGTATCTTCAAGGCTTTCCAAACTCCACCCCTTCTAGGCCTCCTGGGCCAGAAAGGCTGCCCCTGCACCTGCTTGCTGCCCAGATTCAGGTGTGAGAGAGTAGGCTCATCCCCACCAGTGGGGACCATCATCTCCCAGGGTAGGCACGACCCGGTCTTCTGCTTTCTGACCTAGCCTCCAGCTCCTGCCACCCAACTGGCACGAATAACCACGCCAACCATGGGGGTCCCATGAGAGACTCCTGGGAAGCCAGGCACCCCATTTTCCCATCCTCAGTCAGTCTCTGACCCCTGGCTTCTCGGGACCGCCTTCCTATCCCCAGGTGGCTGTTGGGCCCTGGCCTGGCCTGGCAGGGCTGTCCTGGTCAGCATGGGTGGGACGCTAGCCACAAAGCCTGCAACCCGGGCTGGGAGCCCAGTGGTCAGTTGGCCTTGAGAAGGTCCCCTGACTGGTGGGGAGGGCGGCTGTCACCAAGGGCTGGCCATGGGGACCAGGTGCACATTTTCAGGGAGAGGTTGGTCCTTGCAGAATGCCCGTTGTGCAGCCAGCCCAGGGGATAGTGAGAAGAGGACAGGGCAGAGCTGGGCCTTGGGTGTAGGTGGACACTGGCAGGGGGGCTGGCCAGGGCGGGGGCACACGGACGGGTACGGAGCAGGGTCCTCATGGGCAGGGGGCTCCCGGGGGAGGGGCCGTGACTGGCTCAGAAAGGAGGGCAGTGTGGGTGCTCAGTGCTGGCACCTGAGTGCCAGGGGCCCAGAGGGGCTGGTCCCACCCCAAACTTGACCGATGGGGAAACTGAGGCCCGAGAGGGAGGGCATTCACCTGCAGCCGCAGAGCCGTGCGGAGCACACAGCGAGGCCCCAGCTCTTGGCGCGCTCCCCGAGACCGGCCTGCCTCTGCTTCTCCCCAGGGGGGTCTCCGAGCGAGTGGGCAGTGCTTCTGGGGCCCCCACCGACCTCAGCAGCAGGACAGCTGGGCGCGACCTGCCAAGCGTGCCGGGAAGTGCCCTCCCAAGGAGCCAAGCTGTGCAGAGCAGACTCCGGGTCACTCGCCCCGAGCAAGGAAAGTGAAAACGGGAAACGGGAAGCAGTTGAAAGTGAGAAGCATCAGCTAGCGAGAGCTGGCGAGGCCGGGGCCTCCAGGAGTGGCATCGCGCGCAGAGCGTGGCCGGCCGCGGGGCGTCCTTTCTGCCGTCCGCAGCTGCTCCTCGCGGCCCCTGGCCTGGGGTCTCCCCCGGCCCACCGCCTTGCTCCCACCTCGGCCCTGGGCCAGCCTGCCCGGCCTGCCCTGGGAGGCCCCCGCTGTCTGTGTGGAAAGAGGAGGCAGGACCCCGCACCCCAGCTGCTGGCCTGGGGGGCACCCGGCAGCAGGGGGACAAAGGCTGCGGGCCAGCCAGGACCCGCGGCTGGGGCGGCACTCCCAGCGCCCAGGGGTCCCCGAGGGCCGCTTCAGGGCACAGTCATTCCCAGCCTGGCAGCTCAGCTCTTTTCCCAGAGAGGCAGGGACGTGGGCCCTGGGGCCAGCTGAGACCCCAGTAAGGGCGTGAGCGGCTGGGTGTCACCAGGAAACACGGGAGGCAGTGCCAGCTCAGGGTCTCCCTGCCCACTCCGCCCCCTCCTCCTGCACCCTCCCTGCTGGCCCTAGCTTTCAGGGCCAGGAGGGTAGGGGCTGGTGCTCACGGACAGGACAGGGTGGTCTCAGCGATGTGGTGCCCAGGATGACGTGGGACCCAGTGGGGTGCTAGGGCCTGCACCCTTTGTCCACGAGGCCCAGCTGGCTGAGGGCCTGGGGCTCCTCTCCCTGCAAAGCCTGGGAGCCCAGGCTTCTGCCCTGCCGAGCCAGGACCACCGAGCGCTCCTCTGATGCCGGGGGGCCAGAGGGGCCGCTGGGCGAGCGGTGGGCTCCGGCCAGCCTGGGCCTGGAAGGCTCACAGCCCAGGCCTCACCTCAAGCCCCGTCCTCAGCAGGGGACGGCCTCCTGGTCCCTGCCTGCCAGCTGTCCCCTCTGGTCTCTGCCTCCTGTGAGCGGCAGCCCTGGCCCACCCCCAGAGCCCTGCTGATCCCGCTGGGTGCGGGGCCTCCTCTGGGCCTATGCCCCGCAGTGCCCCTGAGCCCCCGCGGGCAGGCTGGTCAGCACGGGCACTGCACAGGCCCGCAGGCCGCAGACGGCGGCAGCTTCAGAGTTGCTCTCCATCCTCTTCCCGATGGGGAGGGCGGCGGGGACACCAGCCCCACAGGCACCAGCCAGGAGCCCCGAGTCCCCGGGATGGACAGCCGGGGCCAGGCAGACGGGTCACCTCGGGCCCTGTCCTTCCGCTCAGGGACTCCCAGGCTCTAGTTCTGGAAGTTTCATGGCTCTCTTCTCACCGCCCCGCCAATCTCGGGCTCTGGGAAGGCGTGGGGCATCGGCCCCTCCTGAGGGCTCAGAGGCCGAGGGTGTGCAGGGCGCCTGCAGGGCTCGGTGGCCCTGCCTTCTCCCTGCCCCCACGGACCTCAGTCCCCTGGCCCCCTCGTGGCCCCTGGGCCTTTGGGGCAGCCCGCCGGGAGGGCCTGGCTCTGGGGCTGGGCTCAGCGGTCTCGGCGACGGTCAGATCCACCCCGCCCAGCAAATTAGCAGGGCAAGGGGCGGGTGCAGGTTCAGGCCAAGCTACAGAGCATCGTAGAAGGACCGGGGGAGGCATGGCCTCCCCCCGCCTGCCTGGGGCCCTGGGGTGGGGCGACATCCCCATCCTGAAGGCAGGGCAGATGAGCCGCACAGGGCTCCCCGCTGAGCGCATGGCCAGGCTGCAGGACAGAGCGTGACCCTCTGCCCGCCCCCCATCTCCTGTCCTCGTCTGCCCTCTGCGCCCAGGGAGCCAGGACAAGCCCGAGCGGGTTAGCCCATGTGGCCAGGGCAGGTGCGGCCGCGGAGGGCAGGCGTGAGCGCCTCGCCCAGAGGACAGTGGGGGGCGGGACAAGCGCTGTGGATGGCGTCGCCCCGCCGGGGTCCTGGGAGCACCCGGCACTGGGCTCACTCTGAGGGCCGGGGTCTCCGGGGACACCCCCCGGACAGGGCTTCCAGGTTGTACGTGCTTGTCGGCGGCCTGTTTTCCGTCCAAGCAAGTGTGCAGACGTGGCCAAAGCCCTCCTGCCCGGGGCCAGGGAGTTGGCACAGGCGTCCACCGGGCAGCCCAAAGCACGGGGCCGCAGAGGCAGGGGCCCAGGCCCTGGCCTGAGCACCCTGAAAACACAGCCAGGGCCACCCTGCCACTTCTGGGGTGGAACTCCTGCGGGGTCTCAGGGCGGCACTAGCCCCTGGCCCCTGGCCCCCACCCTGGCCAGGCCTGACCCGGGCATTGGGCACCGGGGCCCTCACCCTCCCAGAGCCAGCAGGCCTCACACTTGGGGTGCGGGGGGTGGAGTGTGGGGTTGGTACACAGATGCGCCCAGGTTTTCTGCTCGGTCTGTGGGGTCCAACACTTTCTCTGGGACTACACGCCTGAGAGCTGGGGTGGGAAGCTTCCCCATTAACCGGAGGCTCTGAGGGATGCTTCAGCTGGAACGCTTACAGCTTGGGAGACTGTACTGGGGGGCGTCAGGGATGCCGCACACTCAGGGCCCGTCAGGCGGGACTGCCGCCGGGTGCGCGGGCCTCCGGTTCGGGACCCGTGGTGGCTCTGCCCGCAGGGAGTGTGCGGTCTGCCTGGGTGGAGGCCAGGCCGGCTGGCCGGGATGCCCAGGGACGGCACAGCGCTGGGTGGTGGCCTGCGCACCCCTCCTGGGGCGCCAGGCGTGGTTTGGGGGCCAGCGGTCCCCAACCTCGGTTCTGTGGCCACCATTGCTGTCGACAAGGCCAAGAGAACTGGCCTGGAGTTGGGCAGGAAGGGCCGAGAGCAGTGACTGCCCAGCCTAGAGGTTTGGTCCTGGCCCAGCACAGCCAGGCTGGGCCTCCAGGCTGGAGCCGCGGGGGTCTCCCGGCCCCAGGTCCTCCTCATGTGCCCTGATCCTCCCCCAAGCCCTCCCACGAGGCCCCCCTGCGCTTCTGTTAGGTCTGGGGGTGCTGATGCTCCATCGAGGGGGTGCGGGGCTGTGGGAAAGGGGCTTTTTGGAGCCTTATTTCAAGAGCCGATGAAGGGTCCTGGGGGCCTTCAGCAGGGGACGAGCAGGCGCCAAGGTCCCAGTGCGCGCCCCCCACCAGCTGCCTGCCCCAAGCAGGTGAGCCCGGGGCTGGGTGGGGGTGTGGGCAGAAGTCAGGCCAGTTGGGCCCAGGGTGTGGCCTTCAGCAGAGGCAGACCCTTCCCTAGGAGGCTGGCCCTGGGGGCCCCAGGGAAACCCACAGCTTCAGCCTCTGTTCGTCCAGAGGTCCCCTCCGACTGAGGGGCAGAGTCAGCCCTGGGCCAGCCCGTGGGCTGAGCTTGGGGACCTCTCCCCAGCACCCGCCTGGAGGCCAGGAGCGTGCGGTGCCCACCAGGAAGCGGCCGCCCTGCCAAGGATGCCCGTCGGAGCGTCTCTGAAACGGCCCGCTGTCTGCTGGAAGCCCCCAGATGGGGCGCACCGCCAGCATCCCCAAGGCACCCCTGAAACACTGCCTCAACACGGCATCACTGAAACGCTCCTGAGAGGGGCCGTGGAGGGCAGGGGCAGGGGTCCTTCTGTGAAGTGACTCATCTCGGGGTGCCCATGTACTGTGGGCAGAGGGTAGGGGTCACCTGCCAGGATTTCTCAGAGTGGCCACCCAGGCTCTCGGCACACCGTCGGGCGGGGGAGCGGTGCTGGGTGGGTCTGGGGGGCCGTGGTTTGGACAGAAGGGTCAGAGAGCCTTCTGGAGCCGGGAAGCTGGAGCCGCCAGCAAGCAGAGCGTGGGTTGGGGGCGGGAGCCTGGCCCGGGGCGCTGACCGCGGAGCTGCAGCCGTGATGAATGGCTTCCCTGGAGCCAGGCAGCTCTGCCAGACCCCTCAGCCTCAGGGTGCCGTCTCGCTGCCCGTGAGGCCCCGGGGCCCTGGCACAGGCTGTTTGTGCAGGCCTTGGTTTCCCGGGCGCTGCTCCCAGGGGGTCTGTACGTGTGGGGCTGGCTCTGGGGGACAAGAGGAGTCCGTCAGGCCCTGCCAACCCCGGGGCAGGTGGCTCAGTGTCCAGCAGGAGGGCACAGCCTGGCAGCCCTGGGGACCACCGGACCCATGCCCAGTCTCAGCGTGGAGGTGCAGCGTCCTCCCGGGCTGAGCATCCCAGCCCCGCGGACCCCGCAGCGGGCAGGGGCTCCTGGGTGCCTGTGGAAGGAGGCCCAGGGAGGGGGCCCAGGCTTGTGAGGCCGCAGACCCTGCTGTGTGGCATGTCAGACACGTTCCTCTCCCAGCTCGGGCCTCAAAGCCCGCAGGACGGGGGTGTGGGGAGAGGCAGGGCGCCTGGGAGCTGCTCTGTCCCCAGGAGCTTCCTGCTCACTCACAGCCCCTCAACAAGTGACTCCCATCCCTGGCAAGCTTTGGGGGGGGGGTTCCTGTCTAATTAGGCTAACCCTCCTGTGCCTGGAAAGCAGCACATCACAGCCAAGCTCTCTGGGGCAGACTGCACACCTCCCGCTTGTTTAGGGAAGGAGACCCCCGCTGGTCTGTCCTCCAGGAAACCTCCTGGGTCCTCTGTTCCTGGGAGACCCACCCACCACCCCCACCCACCACCCCCACCCCGTGCACGCCTCTGCCACCCAGCAGAAGCCAAAGCCGCAGATGCCGTGGTTCCCACTGCTGGAGGGGCCGGTCCCCAGGAGGACCCACGAGCCCTGGGGAAGCTGAAACCAGGGGTGGGCCATCTGTGTTGGGCAGCTGTGAAGCCGCCCGTAGTAGGGGCTTGCTGGTCTACAAGGATCCATGGTTTGGACTCTGAGACAGTTCCCCCTACGCGGGGCCTTTGCCGGCTAGAGAGGAAAGAAACTCCTTTCTCCTGGGCGACGCCGAGTTTGGGTAGGCCAGCCGCCTGCATCCTTGGCTCCCTGGGACCTTGGGTTCCTGGCGGGGAGGACGTGGGCTGGTCTGGCCTGGGAGCCTCCCAGAGTGCCAGGCCTCCAGCTCTGTCTAATTGCTCTTTCTAAGAAATCCCTCAAAGCCTTTTGCAGGGAGAAAAGGCCAGAGGAGTGGCCTGGCCTCTTCCAGGTGGCCGTGGGGAAGAGCAGCAATGCCATCAGCTTAGAGCCAGACCCAGAAATGACTCCCGGGAGGCAGCCCTCGGGTCCCCAGGCCAGCCCTCAGCTCGGAGCCCCAGACTCCACTCTGCCCCCTTCCTCCTCGCCCCGCTCTCGCTGCACACCACCCCACCCGGGCCAAGAGGGGCCACAGGCCTGCAGAGGTGGGGGTGGGGGAGACAGAGCCTGCCCACCAGCCACCTGGGGGCCCCGCTCGGGGGCTGCCTGTGGGTCCAGAGGGGGCCACGAGTGGGCCTGAGCGGAGCCCCACAAGCCTGTCTGGGAACACAGGGCCTGGAGTGTCAGGACACCCCCAGGGCCAGGAACGCAGGGCTGGAGCCAGGACCTCTGGGAGCCCAGAAAGCTGAGAGGGCCCCCCTCTGGGGCCGTGTTCTGTGCCCCTGGCCTGGACCCCAGCTAGGCGAGCGGTGTCTGGCCTCAAGGATGCAGTGTGGCCTTGCCCTCTTGCTGACCCCCAGAGCCCCCTCCTCCCCTCCCCTCCTCCCCCTCCTCCTTCTCCCCTCCTCCTCTGCCTCCTCCCCCCTCCTTTCTCTCCAGCCTATACATTTTGGTCACCCCCTCCCCCCACCTTGACGCGGGCAGTCTGCACACGGGCCTCCACTGCCCAACCCAAATGCTGGCCACCCAGAGTCCCACGGCTTCCAGCGGAGGGACTCTGAGGTCCCCACCGCTGGGGACTGGCTGATGGGAGGACCCACTGCTTTCTCTGCGTAGGGGTGGCTCCACAGATACTGCCGTGTCAGGCCAGTGGGGAGCCTGGAGCCCATCTACTACTCTCCCCTGGGCAGACCCAGGGCTGCCAGGAGGAGACTTATGGCCCCGGGCAGCTGGGTGGGGCTCCCAGGCCTCTCAGACTCAGGGCAGAGATGCCCACCCTCAGGTGGCAGGCGAGGCCACGCCCACACCCCGGAGACGCCGACAGCCAAGGCCTCCACCCAGGAAGCCGCAGGGAGGGAAGCAGGTGGGGGTGGAGGACCCAGGCCACAACCAGCCACGCTGGCTCCAGGGCGGCAGGAAGAGCGGCTGCAAGACGGCCCCATGCCCCCCACAGATGGAGTGTGCCGGCCGGCGGGGCCACGGGCCCCGGGTGCTGGGGGTGAGGCCATCGGGGGGCCGGCAGCGCTGTGCTCCCCACTGCCGTTCGTCCTGCTGGGGTGGCTGCCTCTCTGGGGATACCCCCAGCATACCTCAGCCCAGGCTCCACCCCAGTCCCGCTCTGCGGTGGGCTCCACGACCCAGCAAGGCCCATCTCCCTGCACCCCCCCACTCCCTCCTGACTGCCCCCATCTATGCGGCCCCAGCCGGCAAGGCTGTCCCTGGTCCACGACGCCAGCTGTTTCTCAAGGATAGGTATTTCCGACCCGGCCCGGCCCGCAGAGGCCTTTTTGGGGGCCACTTCCCCTTCCTTGCTAATCCTGTTTCCTGTGTTTATCCCGCCGGGCCCAGAAGGAAGCCGCCTCGGAGGCCACGGGAGGGACAGTCCCGTAGGGTCCCGGGCTGTGGGGAGGGGCCGGCATGGGTCCCATCGGGGGTCTGCGGGCAGGGCTGGTGGGCCAGGAGGGGTGTGGGTCTGTGGACACGCTGAGGGGGCAGGAGACGAGGGGCAGGGCAGAGCAGCATGGAGAACCTGCCCCCCACCCCCGGGAGCAGGGACCGAGGGTGGGGTGGGGGGGGGGTGCCACAGGTCGGGCGAGGAGAGCGGCCGGCCCTGCACAGGGGCTGGGGGTGCCCGCCGGAGCCGTGGGTGGCCAGCCCGGTGCGAGGGCTCCAGCCGAGATGGCAGCCGTCGGGTTACCGCTCCCGGGCTGGCCGCCCTGGTGCCCGGACATCAGGGCCTCGGGCCTGCGTGGCACCTGAGTCCCCAGCGTTTGCTCAGTCCCCCGACCCCAGAGCTGCAGAATCCGCACAGGACAGACATGCGGTCGGAGCTGGGGCTCTCGTGGCCCCAGCGGGGGACCCCATCCCGGGCCCGCCTGTGGGGAGGCTTTCCTGTTCCCCGTTAGAGCAGCAGAGGCATCCCGGGGATGGGTGCTCCAGGCCACTCAGGGCGAGTGAGGGTCTTGTCCCCGGTGGGGGATGCAATCGTGTCTGATGGAGGAGGTAACTCCACTCAGAAGGCATCTGGACCCTTTACCTGCTCCAGGATCCAGGGTCCCAGAAGGAGTGTCAGGGCCTGAGGACCCTGCAGCCCTGGGCAGGCAGATCCCGGGGGGCCATTCTGCCCAGGTGGGGCCATCCCGCCCAGGTGGGCTCAAGCTTAGGACTGGAGGGTCCATGCCAGCCCACAGCCCCTGGTGCCCCTCCCCAAGCAGAGGCCAAAGGGCCGGGATCCTAGGGCAGGCTGGGGTCCTCGGACAGATAACGCTGCATTACTGTCCAGCTGAAGCCCTCATCAGTGGCAACCTTGGCCTGGAAAAACAGGTCTGCCAGGAAAGTGGCCAGGGCGCTGGGGCCCAGCAGGGAGGCCTGAAGTCCAGGAAGGTGCAGCCGGCCCGCCTGGAGGTCGAGGCAAAGCCCGAGCCGTGGCTGCACGAGGCTGGCCCAGCTCTGCGACGTCCCCAGGCATGGCCCTGGAGGGTGTGTGGGTGGGGCCATACCCTGCTTCCTCCCAGTACTAATGTCCAGAGGGGACATGGATCCTGTGACCCCCAAGGAGGTCCCAGGAACACGCTGCTGCTAGAGGGAAGGCCCCTCGGGCCATCCCAACCCCCGTGCACGCGCGCTAAGTCTCTGCAGTCGTGTCTGCCTCTCTGACCCAGGGGACTGCAGCCCGCCAGGCTCCTTTGCGCGTGGGACTCTCCAGACAAGAATGCTGGAGCGGGCTGCTATCCCCTTCTCCAGGGGATCTTCCCAACCCGGGGATTGAACCCGCGTCTCTAACGTCTCCTGCGTTGGCAGGCGGGTCCTCTACCATCACACAGCCTGGGGACCCCACAGACAGGCAGATGGCAGGCAGCCCCAAGGGCGACGCTGGGGTCCAGGGTACCCTCCTCGGAGGCAACACGGAGCTGACCCCTGGGCCATGCCCAGAAGCTGGGCGTGGGGGGCTGTGTGCCCACGGAAGTCTCTGCCATGGGGGCGGGCATCTCGGGAGGCACACCCTTGTCCCTGGGTTGGCCAGAGACAGGGCAGGGTGGAGACGCCATCAGCCCAGGAGTGGATCCTGAGTGTCTGGGCGGGCGGGCCACAGCAAAGCCCTGGAGGTGGGCCGGCAGAGTCCCGATCCTGCGTCCTGGGGCCCCGGGGGGCTGGGGGGTCCACAGCCACTGCCTGTGCAGACCCTGGCTCTGCAGCTGGATCATAGGCCGTCAGGGCAGGTCGGAGCCCCTGGGGAAGCCCCTGGGTGCTTCTGAGCATGTGGCTGGGACACCCTCTGCCGCGGCCTGCCAGGGGGGACTGCTCCAGTTGTCCGCCCCCTTCCTGCGCCAGGAGGTGGGAGGAGGGGCCCAGCCAGGGAGGGAGGCATGGAAGGACCCTGCCGAGCAGACCTCGCCCACCAGCCGAGGAGGAGGGACCCTGGGCTGCCTGGGAGATGCCGAAACAAAGAGGCCACCAGCACCACAGTGACCAGCATGAGCTGGCCGGGGTGGGGGGTTGGCGGAGCACGGCTGGGCTTAGGGGGCGGGGAGGGGGGCGCAGAGCCCCTCTCCTGGGAAGGCATGTGGCTTCCATCAACCCCAGCCTTGCGGGGTCAGCCGACAGAGGCAGGGTCTTAAGGATTTCCCCTCACCCCTCTCGAGGGACTCTGACACGCCCCCCCCCGCCAGAGTCCAGGGTTCCCGCCTGCCTAGAGGCTCCCCTCCACCGGACCCATCTCCAGCCTCCCCCCAAGCACAGTGATCTGAAGGGGGCTCCACGGGGATGAGGAAGCCCCTCCTCTGTGCTGAGACCCCCTAGAAGGGAGGGGCTGCTACACTCCCGGTTCACACCGTGGGGCTGTGTGTCCTGAGGACCCTGGCCCTGAGGGCAGTGGACGTGTGTGCCCACCACCCCTCCTCCCGCCCCCGGACAGCATCAAGCCTCTGGTTCCTCAGGGACCCTGCCAGCAGCTCACAGGGCCTGGGGTGCCCCTGGCCCCCTCTTTCTCCCTAGTGACTCCCCATCACAGGGACCTGGTCTGCTTGTCTCTGGGCTGCACCCCCTGACCCAAGGCCCAGGGAACGGGCTCCTGGGGCCCAGGCTCCCCAGGTGCAGGCCTGCTCCCCCACTGGGGTGGAATGGCCAGCACGCGAGCCGTCCTTCCTGAGCGTCCCTCCCTGGAGGCCTGCAGCGCCCAGGAGGCCATGCGGAGGTGGGTGGCCTGGGCGTCCTGGCCATCGCCCTCTTATCAGCGTCCTCTGTTTAGACTGAGGCCTGCTGGCCGGCCTGGAAAGCTGAAGACCAGCCTCCTGGGAGCCTCGTCCTGCGGCCGGGGCTCAGCATTCACGTGCTGAGTGCTGTGACCCCCAGGGTCTGCTCCCAGGAGATCAGCGGTCGTGCTGTGTTCCTGAAAGCTTCAGCCCACGCGAGACCACGGGCAGGGCCCAGCCTGCAGCTGGAGTGAGGGTCCTGCCCAGGCCAGACCTGGGGCTCCCCTTAGGACTGTGCGGCCGGCCTGCTGGGCCCAGGGGCTGAGGGGTCTCTGTGCCCAGCAGGAGGGTCCCCAGTTTCAGGGAAGGGAGAGGGGGCGGAGCCTCACCTGGAAAGAGCTGCCTTCTTTTCAGGCTTCTGGGCTGCCCCGGAGAAGAGAAAGCAGGAAGGAAGGCCCGGCTTGGGGGCTGGTTGGGAGGGGGGCAGGGGTCCCCCCCACCGCACCCCCCCAAGCACCCCACCTCCGAGGCCAGAGTGGGTGTCATGAGGTCCGCTGACCTCACGGGGGCGCAGGAGACAACAACATTTCAGCTGTTTGCAGGACAAGGACACGTGTGGGCTGAGCTTTTTTGGGCTGAGCGGGTTTGGGGGGACCCCCCAGCTCCCTCCCCAGTGTGAGGACCCTTGCCTACTCCTGCCAGCTGCTCCCCAAAACCAGGGTTTCCTGACAAGCATCTCCCCGGCCCCCCGGCAGCCCTGCAGCCTCTGCCCTCTGACCACATTCCCCCACCCTCCCCTGCGCTGGGCCAGGCCTCTGGGGCTGGTCGTGGAGGCCCCTCCCGAGGCCGAGCCAGGGCTGAGACCCCGGGCCACGCGGCTCGACCCAGTCTGTGCCTGTGGAAGGGGGCTCCAGGGGCACCAACGGGGTGGAGGTTGGGGGCAGGAAGGAGGGCCTGGGCAGCTCTGGAAAAGCCTGAGAGGGGGCTGGGGTGCGGCCGCGGCCGCGGCCTGGGAGAGGCAGCCTGGGAGAGGCTGGGTGGGGAGGCCCGAGTGCGGGGGGCCCGGGCGGGGGCCGGGGGTTGCTGGGCCAGGACAGTGTAGCCAGAGCAGGACAGGAAGGCGGCGGGCAGGGGGCACTCCTGGGCCCCCAGCTCAGCTCTACCGGGCGGGTCCTGAGGACACTCCCTTGGCCCTGGGGGGCTCCCAGAGTCTCCTGGCCTGCTGGGGACATGGGCACAGCTCACCCTCGTTCCCAAGCTGGTCAGACTCAGCTGCCCTCTGCGGACCCTCGCAGCAGGAGGCCTCCCCGGCCCCTAAACTGACATCCCAGCCCCCTCCAGGGAAGGACTGGGCTCTGGACCAGTCTTTTGGGCTCCATTTCTTTGGGGGTCTCCCCAGAGGCCATTGGACACACATTGGGCGGGGCCCACTAGGTGGGTGCCCCTTCTGCCTCGATGCTGGGACCAGCCGCGGGGTGGGGAGGGGTGCAGCGGCTGGGGCCCCTCCCCACTTGAGGGGCAGGAGGGCGGTCCTCCAGCAGGTGCTGGGGAGCCATAGAAGGTTCCTAAGCAAGGGCGAGCCCTGACCCAGGGAGGCCCAGTGGGGGGAGCTCCACGGACCTCGGCCACACCCAGCCCACCTGCAGGCCTGTGGCCTGGGGTGCGGGCAGGAGCCCCAGCCCACCTCCACCCTCCTCAGCACGTCCCGGGGCCCTGAAGCAGACGCTGTGTCCGCCCAGTGGGGTCTGCCCTGACGGTCACACCGGCTCCGCCTGCCAGCGCCCTTCCCAGCCCGGCACGGCCCGGGCAGAGGGCACGGCCGAGGGGGCCGGCTGGAGGGCTCTGGCAGCACCAGGCCAGCCCGACCCCCACCCCGGGATGCAGGGCTGGGGTGCTCCCTGCGCCCTCCCGCCCCTCCTCCCCCGGCCTCAGTTTCCCCATCTGCTCGTGGATCCCGGTCAGGTCTAGGCCTGTCTGTGGTCTGGGGGCTGCCTGGAGCTGGGGAGGCCCCAGGGGGCGTCCCTGCAGTGGGAGGGGAGGGTCGAGGAGGGGCAGGAGACAGGCTCTCGCCCACCCCCACCCCACGACATGCTCCCCAGCCCATCACTGTCACTCAACTTGACGACAGGTGGCCAGGCTCGGTCCCAGGCCGCACGGGGAGTGGACAGGCCCAAGCCCCTTCCCCTCGGGAGAGAGCTGCTGGGGGGGGGTGGGACCAAGACCCGGGGCTGGGGCTGGGGGGTGTCCTGGAAGGGACCTGATGTGTGTGGGCGAGCCGCCTTGGCAGCCTGCCCTGCTTGCCACAGGCTGGACGGAGGGCCTTTTCGTGGAAGGGATGGAAAGTTGCCTTTTTTATAACATTTGTTTTTCCCCAACCTTTGCTTCCTGGCTTGTGCAACGCCCCCTCCCCTCCCGCGGCCTTCACCTGGGCCCGGGGTGAGGGCTCGCGGGCGCCCCCACTCCATTCCGCTGCCCGGCCACCCGCCTCGGGCAGGTCGATGGACGCTCTGAGCCTCGGGGGGCTGCGGGGGGCTGCAGGCAGCTGCCCCGTCAGTCAGCTGCAGCCGCTCCATGCAGGCCCGGCAGGGCCAGGCCGGGGCTGGGCAGGCGGGTGCGTGTCTGCGGGCTGGGTGGGCAGGCGCGCCCCGAGGTCGGAGTCACGTGGAGGCGCGCAAGCCTGGGTGTGCTCAGGCGGTTTTAGGAGGGGCCGTCAGGGTCCCAGTTTCTCAAGCCTCCGTCCTCCTCCTCGACAGGATCTGGCTGGTGGAAACCTGCCCAGAGGCTTGGGAGCCAGAGATGGAGAGGGCAGGGAGGGAGGCTCCGATCGGAAGAGGGGCCCTGGGCGGTGGAGGCCGCAGGTAGCGTGTCTGCTGGCAGCAGGGTCTGTAAGGCGCAGAGAGCCGGTCGCCCCGTCTCTCCCGAACCTTGGCTCCTTCTGCGGGCAGGTGGACACCTAGGTTTGCCCAGCCTTAAGGAGAGTGAGGGGCCACAGTGGAGGCTGGGGCCCTCGGCCTGGAGGTGGGAGAGCCTCCTCCTCACTCACCATTGGGCTTCCAGACCATTTTCTTGTCCCCCAAGACCTCCCAGCCTCGAGGCTCATGTCACCCTCAGGGCACAGACCCTGCCTTCCCGGCTGTGCTCCTCCAAACCTCAGGCCTCCCCTCGGCCCTGGGCACTCACCACCTCCTGACCTCTGCCCTCTGACCCTCCTCCCGCCTGCATTCTGGGTGATTCTCATTTGTGCACGCAGCATCCTTCCAGAACCCGAGCCCTGGGTGCCGGGGCTGGCCCTCCCTCCTTGCCCCAGACCCCAGGAGCCCCGCGCTGGCCCCCGCACCTCTGGCCCCTCGTCCCACCTGTCCTCCTGCTCGTCCAGGGCCCAGTGGCCCCCACCCCACCTCTGTTTCCTCATGGCAGTACCCAGGTGGCATCAACTCTGGTGCAGGAGTGTGGTCCCGCTGCAGACATCCTCAGCCGCCCTGTGCTCTGTGGCGCTGGCCTGGCTGATCAAGGACCCCCTGACTTGGGACCTCTTTGCCCATTTGGGCCATACCACACCCCTATTTGGGGCAACCCAGTCTCTTCCTCATATCTGAGATGTTTCAGACACCAGAGCTGACCGAGAGCGTGCAGCACTGGCCCCTGACTGAGCACGCTGCCCTCAAGGTCCATCGGGGGCCACGGCTTCCGAAGCAGATCGCCACCTCGAGAGGCCCTACGAGCGAGCTGGCAGGAGCACTCTGTTCTCTATGCTCCAGCGTTAACACTCCACACTCCAGTCTCCATCCTCAGTACTCCACGCTCCAGCATTAACACTCCATATGCTCAGTTCAGTTCAGTCACTCAGTCATGTCTGACTCTTTGCGACCCCATGAATCACAGCACACCAGGCCTCCCTGTCCATCACCAACTCTTGGAGTTTACTCAAACTCATGTCCATCTAGTCGGTGATATCATCCAGCCATCTCATCTTCTGTCGTCCCCTTCTCCTCCTGCTCCCAATCCCTCCCAGCATCAGGATCTTTTCCAATGAGTCAGCTCTTGGCATCAGGTGGCCAAAGTATTGGAGTTTCAGCTTCAGCATAAGTCCTTCCAATGAACACCCAGGACTGATCTCCTTTAGGATGGACTGGTTGGATCTCCTTGCAGTCCAAGGGACTCTCAAGAGACTTCTCCAACATCACAGTTCAAAAGCATCAATTCTTTGGCGCTCAGCTTTCTTCACAGTCCGACTCTCACATCCATACATGACCACTGGAAAAACCATAGCCTTGACCAGACTGACCTTTGTTGGCAAAGTAATGCCTCTGCTTTTCAATATGCTACCTAAGTTGGTCACCACTTTCCTTCCAAGGAGTAAGCGTCTTTTAATTTCATGGCTGCAATCACCATCTCCAGTGATTTTGGAGCCCCCCCCAAATAAAGTCTGACACTGTTTCCACTGTTTCCCCATCTATTTCCCGTGAAGTGATGGGACCAGATGCCATGATCTTAGTTTTCTGAATGTTGAGCTTTAAGCCAACTTTTTCACTCTCCTCTTTCACTTTCATCAAGAGGCTTTTTAGTTCCTCTTCACTTTCTTCCATAAGGGTGGTGTCATCCGCATCTCTGAGGTTATTGATATTTCTCCCAGCAATCTTGATTCCAGCTTGTGCTTCTTCCAGCCCAGCGTTTCTCATGATGCGCTCTGCATGCAAGTTGAATAAGCAGGGTGACAGTATGCAGCCTGGACGGACTCCTTTAATACCTGACACTCCACTCTCCATCCTCAGCGCTCCACGCTCCAGCATTAACACTCCACACTCTATTCCCCACACTCCACACTCCATTATTAAGCGTCCAGGCCCCATTTCTTGTTCTCCATGTCTCACACTCCATCACTAACACTCTGCACCCCATTTTCCATGCTTTTATTCTCCGTAACTCACACTCTGCACTCTACGCTCCGTTGTTAACACTCTACAGTCCATTCCTTATCACTTATTCTCCATACTCCACGCCCGAGTCCACGATGGGTGCTGCATTCTCCGTGCTCCGGCTCTCACTCTCCACATGCCCCTCCCTTCAGCTCTGCGTCCCCAGCGCTTCACGCTCCACCACTAGCGCTCTGCACTGCCTTCTCTGCACCCCAGTATTAAGACTCCATTCTCGATCCCCTCTTCTTCATGCTCCGCATTCCATTCAAGCCTGCACTCTCCATCTCTGTCAACAGAGCTCTGCAATCCATACTCCATTCTTAATATTCCATTCTCCGTCCCTTATTCCCCGTACTCCATACTCCGCCAACACTCTACACTCCTTACCCCCACACTCTGTATTCCATCCTCCACGATTATTGCTCCACGCTTCACTTCCTGTTCTCCATACTCCGTACTCCATTATTAACGCTCTGTGTTCTTTCTCCACCATCCCTCACTTCTCCGTGCTCCATTCTTGATGCTCTGTTCCCAATCCCCATTCTCCGTAAGTCACCCCCATTCTGCATTATGGACGCTCTGTTGCCCACCCTCATTCTCCGTCATCGACGCCCCACACCCTCCTCTGTCCTCACGCCCCTCTGGGCCCGTCTCTGTCCCCTCTCTCCTGGAAGGCTCTTCCGTTGCTTCCTTTTCTGACTCCAGCGCCTCCCCGGACTCTCACCCACCCGCCCGTGGTGTGGGCCTCTGGCTTCCCTGTGGCCTGACCCAGCCCATTCTGCCTTCCCTGCACTGCTGAGCTTAGCTCTCCCTGCTCCTCCAAAAGCCTCCGTCCGAGGGAGAGCGGTTCAGGGCCTCTCACCTGCACCAGGAGCCCCAGTAATGGGATGAGAACCCCTGAGAAAGGGGCCCCACCAAGCCCCCTCTCCCCCCCACAAGAGAGGGCTCAGCTAAAAGGTGCCATCTGTGAACCGGAAAGGGGAGCCTGACCAGTCTCCCTACGCCAGCCTTGGACTCGTGGCCTGACCAGTCTCCCTACACCAGCCTTGGACTCGTGGTCTCCAGTTTTGTGAGAAATAAATCCCGTCTGTTTAGGCTGCCCTCTGTGTGACCTTCAGCTGCAGCAGACCCGAACTGAGACCACCCCCTTCCCTAAGTTGCCTCCACCCATCTCCTGGGTGGTCCGAGACCCGGAGCACACCCTTCTGAGGCCAGGGCTGCCGACCCTGTCCCTTCACGGTTCCCCTTGGGCCGGGAGGACCAGTAGGCACCCCGCTCACCCGAGCCCTGCATGCGTCCTACCAAGGGTGCGCTGGGCGGCAGCCCTGTCTCCTTCCACTGAGTGGGGCTTCTCCACTGGCCGGCTGCTCACTGGACATCAGGACACTGAGGCCCCGGGGTCAGCCGGGCCCTGTTGTTCATGCCCCAGGCCAGAGTGGGGGACTGAGCCCCAGCCCTGGGCAGGCTGTGGGCGGGGTGGCGAGGGGGCGGTGGGCCCCTGCTTCTAGCCCTCGGTTCGGGGATCGGCGCATTTCCTGACGAAGGCCTTTGATACTCACCAAGGAGCCCCTGTAGCTGGGCCGTGGGCAGAACATTCACCTGCTGTCCGGCAGGTGCTGCGTCCGCATCAGGGCGTGCAGGGCCGTCTCCTGCTCCAGGACACGCTGCTCCCCGCTGGGCTTCCACGCCGCCCTGGACACGGCCACGGAAACCCCTGGTGAAGGCTGTGCTGTCTGCAGAGCCAAGCCCCGCCAGGCCCCGTGAGACCGACTTCACAGGGGAAGCGACGTGCGTTCTGAAGGGTCTAAACGTGTCCCCAACGACAGGGCCCCCAGAAGCCGCTCCGGGGTCAGACCTTGAGCTCCACAGGGCTCGTGTCACGCGCTCCTCATCCTTCCCGGCGTGGTCGCTCGCAGGCGGTTGGTGATCAGTCACACCATCACTGCTCTTGCTGGTCACTTAGTTGCTCTCTCCTATCTGGCTCTGTGACCCCATGGCTCCTGTGCCCGTGGGATTCTCCAGGCAAGAATACTGGATTGGCTTGCCATTTCCTTCTCCAGGGGATCTTGCCGACCCAGGGATCGACCCCACGTCTCATTATGTCTCCTGCGTTGGCAGGCGGGTTCTTTATCTGCAGCGCCAGCTGGGATCCATGCCCCGGGGGTAGCCTCAGATCTGTTCCCTGTGTCTGCGTTTCTGACTCTGTTTCACGGAGAGGTTCTTTTCTGCCATGTTTTGGGCTCCACACACAAGTGATGTCCCTGCTTGTCTTGGTCTGACTTACTTCGCTTAGTCTGGTCATCTCTCGGTCCAGCCATGTTGTTCAAATGGCGTTGCTTATTTCCTTTTTATGGATGAGTAATATTCCCTTGTATAAATACACTGCATCTTCTTTACCCAGTCTTCCGTTGATTGACACTTGGGTGGCTTCTGTGTTTTGGCTGTTGTAAAGAGTGCTGCTATTGGGGTGCTTGTGTCTTTTCGAACTAGAGTTTTCTCTGGATACACGCCCAGGAGTGGGATTGCTGGACCACATGGTGACTCTACTGTTAGTTTTCTATGGAGCTTTCACACTGTTCTCCACAGTGGCTGCATCAACTTACATTCCAATGTGCAGCTCCTTTCTTAAAAACAAATTTCTTAAACCTTTGCCTGAGATCGACCCGCCCACAGCGCTGTGTGTGTCCGTTTACTTCCGGCTGGTCAGGGTCTTCACTGCCGCACGCGGGCTCTCCCCTCTAGCTGCGGGGAGCGGGGGCCGCTCCGGAGTTGCCGCGCACAGCTGGCGGTGGCTTCTCTGTTGTGGAGCCGGGCTCCAGGCGCGGGGACTGCAGCAGCTGCCGCACGCGGGCGCGGGGGTTGCCAGCTGCTGGCTCGGGTCGCTTGGGCGTCAGGAGGGGTGCCGCAGAGGCCCATGAGTTTGGGCTCAGGCCCTGGGACGTGCAGGCTTCCGTTGCCGTGGTGCACAGGCCCAGTTGCCCTGGCGTGTGGGGTCTTCCTGGACCAGAGATCAAACCACATCCCCTGCTTTGGTAAGGTGGTTTCTTTTCCACTCTCCCACCAGGGAAGCACCAAAGGGCAGTTTCGTAAAAAATCAAATATACACCTACCATATATATGCCCTAACCACTCCGCCTCCCATGTATACACCCCAACCATTCTCTGCCTCCCAAATACACACCCCGACCACTCCCACCTACCATATATATTCCACAACCACTCCCCACCTCAGTATTTATCCCAGAGGAAAAAAGCATGTCCTCATGAAGACTTGTAAGCGGATGTTCATGACACCTTTATTTGGAAAAGTCCCAAACTGGAAACAAATGTCCATCAGCAGAAAAACAGATACCAGCAAACAGGGGTAACGGCGTGTGACAGATTCCACTAGGCGGTGAGAAGGGGTGAATTAAGGAAGGCAGTAGCCAAAGTCGCTCAGTCGTGTCCGGCTCTTCGCAGCCCCATAGGCTACACAGTCCACAGGGGTCTCCAGGCCGAAACAGAGGAGCGGGCAGCCTTTCCCTTCTCCGGGGGATCCTCCCAACCCAGGGACGGAGCCCGGGCCTCCCACACTGCAGGCAGAGTCTTTACCGGCTGAGCCCCCAGGGCAGCCCAGGGCGGCAGGGACAGTGCGGAATGCAAGAAGCCAAGGAAACAGGAGGACTCCCTGGCTGGTTCCAAGGATAGAAAGCTCTGGAAGACGCGACAGTGAGCATTTTCAGTGGGGCGGGTGGGGGAGGGGCATGAGGCCGCCTTGGGAGCCATGGGTGTGTGTGCCACCCAGCTGTGGCTACGGTTTACACCACATACGTGTGGGTGAGTTTGACACGTGTCGAAATCTATCAGGCTGTGAGTTACAAATGTCCACAGGTTGCCTGTGTCTCAGTGGCGCTGCTCTCGAAAGGGATGGCATGAAAGAGGCTGAAGGTATGATGGCCCCGCTGCAGAGCCCAGCCATGGCCCTGCAGCTGCATTTGCATTTGTTCTCAGACCCAGAGCCTGCTCTTTGGAGGGGGGAAGGCCCCGCACATCACGGTAAGTACAATTGTTGGGGTCCCTCGACTGTTCCCCCGAAGTAACCACAGCCATTCACTCAAGTACCTGTGTGCTCAGGAAAGGGGACCCCACACTTGTGGGGGTGTTAAATACAGATCACCAATACCCTGATCTTGAAGAGCTGCCATGGGTCCCTGTTAACGAGGAGACCCATGGGTCAAGAAACAAACAAAGTCAGGTCAACTTCCAGCTACACTGGTCTACTGGGCTCACAGACCCACTCAGTGGTCCTTTTCACGGTCTCTGAATTTATCATTGATATTGAGGCGCTTGACAGTTAGTAATCCCAACAACTGGACTATGAGGGCACTCTGAAAAGTCCAGTGAGGAAGGTTAGGGATGGGCTGTGCTTTCTTGGGCTCCAAAATCACTGTGGACAGTGAGCACTGTCATGAAATTAAAAGACACTTGCTTCTTGGAAGAAAAGCTAAGAAAAACTTAGAAAGCATATTAAAAAGCAGAGATATCATTTTGCCCACAAAGATCTATGTAGTCAAAATTATGGTTTCTCCAGTAGTCATGTATGAATGTGAAAGCTGGTCCATAAAGAAGACCAAGCACAAAGAATCAATGCTTTTGAATTATGATGCTGGAGAAGACTCTTGAGAGTCCCTTGGACTGCAAGGAGATTAAAACAGTCCATCCTAAAGAAAATCAGTCCTGAATATTCATTAGAAGGACTGATGCTGAAGCTTAAACTCCAGTACTTGGGCCACCTGATGCCAAGAGCCAGCTCATAGGAAAAGACCCTGATGCTGGGAAAGATTGAAGGCAAAAGAAGGGGCCGCAGAGGAGGAGATAGTTAGACGGCATCACCAACTCGATGGATATGAGTTTGAGCAAACTTCGGGAGACAGTGAAGGACAGGGAAGCCTGGCATGCTGCAATCAGGGGTCACAAAGAGTTGGACAGGATTTAGAGACTGAACAGCAATAACAACGATCCAGCAGTCCCGCTCCTGGGTAAATATCTCGACAAAACCATAATTCGGAAAAGTACATGCATCCCTGTGTTCACAGAAGCACTATTTACAACAGTCAAGACCCAGAAACAATCCAGATGTCCCCTGACAGATGAATGAATAAAGAAGATGTGATGTTTGTAAATATATATCTATCATTCCACATCGGCTCAGGTGGCAAAGAATCTGCCTGTGATGCGGGAGAGCTGGGTTCGGTCCAGGGCCAGGAAGATCCCCTGGAGAAGAGAATGGCAACCCACACCAGTGTTCTTGCCTGGAGAGTTCCATGGGCAGAGGAGCCTGGCGGGCTGAGTCCATGCAGTCTCAAAGAGTCACACGCAGCTCAGCGATTCACACACACACACACACACACACGTGCACACACACGCAGTGGAATCTTACTCAGCTGTGAAAAATAAAGCAATGGCATTTGTAGCAACATGGATGGGCCTTGGGGTTATCATACTAAGGAAGTAAGTCAGACAGAGAAAGACAAATAGTCTATGATATCAGTTAGACTAGATATCTATTCTAGCAGAATCTAGAAAATGATACAAACAGAAATAGACTCACAGACATAGAAACAAAAATTGTGATTACCAAGGGGGAAAGGAGGCGAGCAGGATACACCAGGAGCTTGGGATCAGCAGACACACGCTCCTGTGTATAAACACAGAAACGTCAGGCACCTACTGGACAGCACAGCGAACTGTATTCAATATCTCGTGATAACCTGGACTGGAAAAGAAAGCAAAGAGAATATATTCACCTAAGTCGCTTTGCTGTACACCAGAAACGGACACAGCACCAAAAACCGATTTTTCGGAAACGGAAATCGCCAGCCTGCGTTGGACGCGCGCGTCCCGCCGGCACTCCCCCAACCCTCACACGCGTGGTCGTCACCCCCCATTGCCGACACTCGGGGTCTGTCCCTGTCAGTCCCTCCCTCCCCTCTGGTAAGCTCTTGCACGTTGCAGGCTGGGTCATGCAGTGATGCCAGGCTTGCAGCAGGCTTGGAGGCCAGGAAAGGACCCCGGCTCCTCACAGGGAGGGCGGCCGCTCCCACGCAGGCTCAGAATGCCCGCCCGGCTCAGGCTGGAGCTCAGCCTCCCGAGGGCATCCATCCAGTCACACCGGCTCCACCGTCGGGGCCCCAGGTTTCCCAAGCAGGGCGGTGGCGGCAGCCCCGCACCCAAGGCCTGGACACCTGATGGTCACCCTGGAGCTCCCCTCTCTCTGGGAGGCACAAGGGACTGGCTTCCCTGCTCGGATCCCCGGCATGCACGCGTTGCCCTCGAGTTTTCATGGTCCTTCCGTCGAGTAACCTAATCACAACCCCGAGTGCCGTTGTCTGCCTGCCGTCAGCTCCCTCCTCACCCCATTTCAAATGCCAGAACCACCACTCGAGTGATGAGACAGGGCCGAGATGGCATTGGTGGGAGCCCTCACTCACCTCTGTGCTCTGAGCGATATTTCTTCTCTAATTTCCTTCTCCACCATCCAAGGTGCTTTCTGCAAAGATACATGATTTTCATAGCATGAAAAAAATAAACAAAACTCAGCCTCTTTATAAAACACAAGAAAAAGTAGACTGAGGAAAAAAAATGAAGAGCTTGCGCAGCTGACACCGACGGCCTCCCTGGCCTGAGGGCCGCAGAAGTGACTGTGGATCAGCCTACCCTGCCCGCGGGGCCTTCAATGCTCGGCAGCCCTGCACCAAGTCATCAGCGAGGTCCCGGAGGGGGACGTCCTTCGGGGAGCCAGCTGCCCTCTCCCACAGCCCATGTTCTTCCTCCAGCTGGCATAACCGCTCACGTGGGTGTTCAGAGGGGCCTCCAGGTGGGACTCCGGGACCCAGGCTCCTCCTGCGGATCACTCAGCCCCCTTCCATCTTCCCGAGGAAGAGAGGGAGCCCCTCATTCTGACGGGTGGAAACCGAGCTGCTCGTGGGCTGTCCCCCGGGGCCGTCCCTTGGCCACGTGCTGGGTCAGGTTCAGGGCTGAAGACTGGAGTGGGGAGCAGGCCGCCTGGGGAGGCCTGGCACTCTGAGGGTGGGCGACGTCCATCAGGGAGGACAGGAAGAGGGGCTGGCCAAGCGCAAGGGACACAACGCGTCTGGGGGGCGAGGATGGAGCTGGCAAGAAGGCTGAGGGGGATGGCAGGGAGGTGCCAGCGCCAGCTTTGGCCGCCAGGTCCCTGGAGACCCAGGGGACCACACCTAGGAGGATGAGGACAGAAGGGTGGGTCGGGTGGGGAGGGCTGGGGTGGGGCAGAAAGCAGCAGTTTGAGGCTCAGATCCACTCAGAGGGATCCGGTGCTCAGGGCATCGAGACCGCGGGAGGTCCCGCCCCCACGCCCAGCCCCTGCCCGGGGGAAGACGTGGCGGCACTTCATGAAAGCTCTCCGCAGCTCCCACTGCCCTGGATGTGAGTGTCTGCACCCTGGAGGGGCTGGCAGGGTCCATCGGGCAGGAACCTGGGGGCCACATGGAGGGTGTGGATCTAGGAAGCCCAGACCAGAAGGGGCATAGAGGATGCTGACTTGGAGGTGGTTGGAGTCGCTGGAGAGAAAGATGATGGTGGCCTGAAGTAGGTGCTGGGCATCGGGCGAGTCCAGCCGCTGGGCTGTGCTGGGGTGGCTGGCGTGATTTCCGAGCCAGGCGGCCGGGCTGGCCCACAGGCAGAACTTTGCCTCTTAGCCGGGCCCAGGGAGATCTCTGGGGTGCCCAGTCAGGAGAACCCGCGGCGGCCCAGGCTCGAGAGGCCAGGAGGGAGGGGGCCTCCGAGGGGCCGAGACAGTGGGCCCTGCAACGTGCAGGCGTGTCTGGGAGTGGGGGAAGGGGCCAGAGGGCACAGGGCCCATGGGCGGGCCGTGGGCAGGGCTTCCAGCGGAGAGGAGACACAGGTGAGAAATTATCAGGAGGGCGGGCTCGATAAGATCCAAGACCGACTCGACCTGAGCCCCAGGGAGAGGGCATGAAGGGGGACCCCAGATCCCAGCTGGGGTGACCGGATGGCGCTGCCCCAGGTGCGAGTGAGGGCAGGTGGTTCTGGCTCCAGGGAACGTGGAGTGGACATGCAGGTGAGTCTGCAGCTCAGGAGAGGCGGCCCGAGGGGGGGCTGTCTGCAGGAGGCGGGCACTCTAGCGTTGCCCAGAGGATGCCCAGGACAGAAGTACCCCAGGGACTGATCCAGGGAGGTTGGGCCTCTGCCCTGGGCCCCCGACACCCTTCCATCCCCCATCCTCCCACCCACGCCCTTCCCAGGCTGCCCCATCTGTCCACAGAGCTTCCATGGGAGCCCTTAACCCAGTGGGGGTCTGGTGGGGGCAAGGCATCCATCAACAGGTGGGGAAACTGAGGCTCAGGGGGTAGGGGCTCCCCCAGGGCTTGTGGGGGTTTGACTTGGCTACAGAGCTGGATGTCAGGCTTTGGACCCCTCACCCCACCGACAGCTGCCCAGACCCCGGTGTGGCTTCTGTGTGCCGGTGACGGGAGCCGGGCGCAGTCAGCTGAGGCTGGCCTGGAGATGGAGCTCCCAGGGCGGCAGCCCCTCCTCCCCAGGCCCTAAATGCTTCCAGACCCTGCTCTGCGTGGCCTTATCTGTGCCTTTGATCCATCTCATTCATCCTGAGCCCGTCTCCCCTTCCTGCGTGCCCGCCTGGGGGGTGGTGCACAGGGTGGGCCTCAGGGTAGGCCAGTGAGGCGCTGAGCGGAGCATGGAGCTGGTGAGGGCATCCCCCTCTTTTCCTTGGGTGCGGCTGGAGGCAAGTCTGCCCCTCCAGGATGGAGCCCCATCCCCACAGCCACACCCGCCACAATCCAGGTGTTGAGTGTTAGGTGAGGGTCCCAAGGTTCTGCTCCTGGAATGCAAGGTCCTCACAAGAGGAGTTTGTTTTGATCACAGCTGTATCTCAGCATCTGGAACAGTGAGTGAGTGAGTGAGTGAGAGAGAGAGTGAGTTAGTGAGTGAGTGAGTGAGTGAATGAGTGAGTGAGTGA
>CM035297.1:46297665-46321498 GCA_020226075.1 Hydropotes inermis | reverse complement strand
AGTGAGTGAGTGAGTGAATCAGTGAGTGAGTGAGTGAGTGAGTGAGCATGTTAATGAGTGAGCGAGCAAACGAACGAGTGACGCAGTGAGCGGCTGAGGGAGGGACGGGAAGGAATGAACCAGAGCGAGCGCGGCCGGGCCCCCCTGCCTTGGCCTCCACCCTCCTCCCGCTTCCACCGACCAGGCTGAAGAGAGCAGGGCGGGTCTCGCACAGGCCCCGTGCCCGCGTCCTGGACGCCCTGGCGCTCCTGGGGTGCTGTCCTCTCTTCCTCAGGGCCCCGTCTGGGGGCTCCCGGATCTCCCCACGCACTGCCACGGGCTTCCCAGCTGGGTGCTCTGTGAGCCCGCCCTGGTGCACCCCAAGCCCTATTGGTCTCCAGGCCTCAGAGCCTCCGTCTGGGACAAGGAGGAGGGCCCGCTGGAGGCTCAGGGGGCCTCACCCTCCCCTTGTGGTCCAAGGGGTTGAGGGCAGGTCTGGACACACGTGGAGCAGCGTGGGCCCGCTGCCCCTTTTGGAAGGTGCCTGGCACGGCCCCGGGCCACTTCCCCATCAGGAGCGTGCGTCCTTCTGGGCAGACCCCACCGGGGGGAGGGGCAGGATGGAGGCTGGGAGCCGGGACACTCCAGCCTCGAGCTCAGACCCGCTGTCCGGGCCCTGCCTGCAGAGGTGCACACGGACCCAGGCAAAGGCGCTTCCCGGCTCGGCCTTGAGACGCTCACCGCCTGCTGGACTCTGCTTCCTAAAAGTGGCTGCTGGGCTCCACAGACCTGAGCCTTCCCTGCCTGCTCTGGAAGGTGCTGCCGGGGGTCAGGGGCTCCTAGAGTGGGTGCAGAGGGCACCCCCGAGGGAGCCCCGGCTCTTCGATGGCGGAGTGGGCTGGAGTCAGCTAGAGGCCCCAGGGCTCCGTACTTCCATAAAGATCCAGAACCTTCTCTGTTTGGGGCCTGGTGAGGCCCCCTGAGGTCAGACACTGCATGGCCGGGCCCATGTGCCTTTGGAGGGGGATGAAAGCAAAGCAGCCTTCCTGTGCTCAGACTCCTCGTGAGGCTGGGGGCTGCCAGCCGCCACACCCAACAGGGAATGGCTGAAATGGGATGGAGCCTTCCAGAAAGGAGCCGCCACATCCTCTTTAGGCGCCAGGTTGCCCGGTCGGAGGGCCCCACCCTCGGCCCCAGACAGGCCGCTCCACCATCTCACATCCAAGGGGCTCCAGGTCCAGGGTCCTGTCCACCCACCATTGCCTCAGTGAGCGTGGAGGGTCCAGGCCGGGGCCTTCCTGCGGGGCTGTGTGCACCATGGGGAAGGGGGATCTATCTGGGGACCGGCCCACACGCCCCACGTGTGGCCCCAGGGGACGCAGCCAGCCTGGGGTCTGGTGTGGGTTCAGAGCAAACACTGTGCTGACCCAGGTCTGGGAGGCTCAGCTGTGCTGGTGCGTGCTGTCTGCGTGTGTCTGTGTGTCTGAGTGTTTTCTTTGGGAGCCCGGCACTGACTGGCTGCCCGCCAGCTCCACAGGGGCACACGGGGTGGCTGGCAATGTCTCGGGGCCCCCCGCCTGCACCTCACTTCTGGCTCAGGCTTCTGTCCGCAAGGCCCGTCAGCAAGGGCTACTCTGTGACCAGGAGCCCTGTCATCTCAGGTCCAGATGGGGACCCTGGTCCTGAGAGCCCCGGACCGGCCACTGCCGGCACCAACCGCTTCCGCCTGGGGGCTTGATGGGGTGCTGGGTCCCAGGCGGCGCCCACTGCGGGGCTTCGCTCTGTGGCCTGGCATCCTCTGTGTCCTTGGCCAGGGCCTGGGGCGGCCACCTGCCTGGCTCCCCAAGGGAAGGTTCTGGGAAAGGGGTGACCTGGGGGGTCAAAGGATCCAACCCCTTCCAGTAGGCCTCCCAAGTCCCACTGACGGGCCCCAGCTGGGCCCACCACCAACTCCAGGCTGGAAGCAAGAGCAGCCTCTGAGGGTGAGGACAGGAGGGAAGCTGGATGCTCTGGGCAGTGGGGGTCAACATGTGACAGGGAGGAGAAGGTGAGTAGGGGGGCAGGACTCCATCTCCCCTAGCCTCTGCCCTACGGCTGGAGTCTGAGCCTTTAGGGGGTGGCTCGGACACAGGAGACCCTTCTGGATGTAGGACCCATGACAGGAGGGGCAGGGAAGGCACTCTGGGCAGCATATTTCAGCTCCATAGACAGAAGGGCTGGCCGAGAGCCATGGCCCCTCAATGCAGGAAAGTGCTGAAAGCAAAGGTAGTGAGCATCCCGTGGCTGGGAGCGATCAAGCAGAGACCAGCTAGGACAGCTGTGAAGGCATGCTCAGGGGGAGTGTCTCGGCCCTGAGCACCTGGGACCTGCATCACTGCCCTCAAACAGAGGGATCCTGAAATCAAGCCACAGCCAGCAGGTCGGAGACTCCCACCGCAGCCACAAGGCGGCTTGTTGCTGGAAACGGGCACTGAATTCAGAAGAGCATCCTGAGGGCAAATGCTGACTCCCACAGAGCCCCCCTGCCCCCACGCTGGGCTGCCTTCCCGTCCGGATGCTCTGCGGGCACCTGCAGCTCGTTTATTTGGGGGAGCACTTGCATTAGGACTAATCTCAGTCCGAGAAAGATGGAATCAGATGCCTGACCTCTAGGGATAGGTACCCTCTGGCTGGGGTCCGCCAGGTGGTCAAAGCTGGCTGCCTGGGCACCTTTCTCCAGGGTGAGGCCACCGACGGTCACTCACATGTTCAAACATCACAGCCTCCCCGCCCCCAGTGGGCTGAGCAGGGCCACGGAGCAGCATTCACGGCCCCCCATGCTCAGGTCAGACGCCCCCATGTCCCTGTCTCCAGGCAGATGTCACAGCTTCAGGGACCTGCCAGCCTCCTCATTCCCCTGGCCTTGCTGACATCCCACACCCGCATTTTTCAGTCCCTGAAAAGATATTTGAATATGGGGCTTTCACCCCTGTTTTGATGGACAACTTCAGACACTTTTTCCAGTAGTCATGTACAAATGTGACAGTTAAACCATAAAGAAGTCTGAGTGCCAAATTATTGATGGTTTTGCACTGTGGTGTTGGGAGAAGACTCTTGGGAGTCCCTTGGACTGCAAGGAGATCCAACCAGTCCATCCTGAAGGAGATCAGTCCTGGGTGTTCATTGGAAGGACTGATGCAGAAGCTGAAACTCCGATACTTTAGCCACCTGATGAGAAGAACCAACACATAGGAAAAGACCCTGATGCTGGGAAAGATGGAGGGCAGGAGGAGACTCGGAGAAGGAAGGCCCCTGAACCCCTCGCTGGTGCCGGTAAAGTCTGGGCACTGGCTTCACCCCAGCTTCCCCAGACGAGGATTGGACCGCAGTGCTCCCTCCCCCGAGCCTGGCTTTGAAACCAATCAGAGGAGAGGAAGCCTCCAGAGAGGGGGTGCACGTGGGGAGTGGGGGCCAGCGAACAGATGCAGGACCCTCAGGACTAAAGGGAGAGGGGCCCACCTGAGGCGGCCATGCTCTGTGGACAGATCGTGTGGCTTGTCAGTCCCCTGTAGCTCGTGTCCAAAGAAGGGGGGAAATTTATGTCTGACTGTCATCCTGGGGGCTCTGAGAGCTTGTGAGGGGTCTGGAGCAACAACTGGAGCTCCCAGAGTGGACCATGGATGGCTGGTGGGGTGGGGGCGGCAGGAGACACAAGGATGGTCAGATCTTGGCGGCCAGGAGGGGCAAGGGGGAGCCCCTGCAGGCAGGGCCAGTTCTCAGGGCTGGAGGGGCCCTGGGGACAATCAAGGGCTCCAGTGGCTGAGTCTCAGCACAGCCAGTGGGGTGCGGATTCGTGGGTCGGCCCGGAGCTGCCGACCACAGCTGTGAGGCTCGGATGTGCCTTTGGGCTGGAGTGGGCAGTGGGTAGGCCGGCTCAGCGGTTGTTGGTGAGTAGACGGGGGACAGGGAGTCTGAGTGTTAGGACTGGGAGGAAGCAGTGGTCCCCATCGCCACGCTGAGGAGAGTCCAGGAGGGGTGTGTGACCCACAGGGCCCTAGGATGTGGCAACCACCAGGTCAGCAGTGAGCTTCTGGACGGTGGTCATCAAGTGCAGATTCAGAAAAGAGGGTGCTGGGGCCAGGGGCTGGGGCGGGGGTGGGAGTGAGGGTTTAATGGGGACTGAGTGTCCGTTTGGCAGGATGGATGAATTTCTGGAGACAGATGGTGACCTTGGTTCTTCAGCATGAGTGTAATTAATGCCACTCAGAAACAGTTAAAATGGTAAACTTTCCATCATTGTGTATATTTTACCACAATCGAAAGGAGATGGAATCCACTTTGCCGTCCTCTATTTTTAGATTTTTATGTGGCGATTTGGCCATGATCTGGCTTTGGCGCAGTTTGAAAAGCTCATCATTGTTTAAGCAAAGTGGAAAGCCCTTTATTCTGTGTAAACTGTGGGGGAAATCCTTTAGTCTCTTGAATTGCTACTGTGTTCATTTAAAAGCGGCAGATGAGGCCTCCACGGGCTTCCTTCGTGGTAAGGAATCCGCCTGCAGCGCCGGAGCTGCAGGCTCGATCCCTGGGTTGGGAAGCTCCCCGGAAGGAGGAAACGGCGACCCACTCCTCTTCTTGCCTGGAGAACCCCATGGACCAAGGAGCCTAGCAGTCTATAGTCCATAGGGTCACAAAGAGTCAGACACAACCGAAGTGACTTAACATGGACGCACAAGCCACCCTAAGTGCCCAGACCAAGCACCGCTGTGAGATTTAGTTAGCTGTAAACGTCTGCTTTAGCCACTTTGACCACCTGCGTCTTACGGGGTCAGCCAGTGGCGGCTGGGGGCTGAGTGACAGTCATGTTTCTCTAAACTCCTATCAGCAGGCAACCCCTCCTCTGGACTGGCTGCCTCTGGCTTCTTCATTAGAGGAACTGAGGCTTTGCAACACAGACCCACAGACCTGGAGCCCACAAAGCCTAAAATACTTTCCCTCTGACCTCTTATAGAGAAAGTTTGCTGCTTCCTGACCAAATACATAGGATACTCCAATGCCGAGTATTCCCTCAGAGTTTTGTAATTCTTCCTCTGGGTCACCATGGAAACCAGCTGCAAGACAAAATTAATAAGAAGCTCAAATGCTTCATCTGCCAAACAACGGCCCCAGGATTGGAACCTGAGCAGCTGAAATTCTGGTGGTCTTCCCGAGGGAGGCTGCGGAGGAACAGCATTCGCAGTGGGAAAGTGGCAATCCCGCTTACGGGGGACCACATCTGACATGCTTCTAGGTCCCAAAGAGAACTGAGGAGACATGTAGGGGGCTGGGGAGCCCCACCCCGTAGTCGGAGGGGGGACGGCAAGTCTGGGAGTCACCCCACCACGGGAGGCATTGCCCAGAGACGGGGAGCAGGGTCCAGGCGGGGATAGCGAGGTCCCACGACAGGGATGGGGTAGCAGGGTTTTCTGGCATCCCTGCAGCCACGAAATTAAAAGACACTTGCTCCTTGGAAGGAAAGTTATGACAAACCTAGACAGCATATTAAAAAGCAGAGACATTACTTTGCCAACAAAGGCCCATCTAGTCAAGGCTATGGTTTTTCCAGTAGTCATGTATGGATGTTAAGTGTTGGACTATAAAGAAAGCTGAGCACCGCGAAGAATTGATGCTTTTTTTTTTTTTTTTTTTTAGAATTGATACTTTTGAACTGTGGTGTTGGAGAAGACTCTTGAGAGTCCCTTGGACTGCAAGGAGATCCAACCAGTCCATCCTAAAGGAGATCAGTCCTGGGTGTTCATTGGAAAGACTGATGTTGAAGTGGAAACTCCAATACTTTGGCCACCTGATGCAAAGAGCTGACTCATTGGAAAAGACCCTGATGTTGGTAAAGATTGCAGGCAGGAGAAGGGGACGACAGAGGATAAGATGGTTGGATGGCATCACTGGCTCAATGGACGTAAGTTTGGGTGGACTCCGGGATTTGGTGATGGACAGGGAGGCCTGTTGTGCTGCGGTTCATGGGGTCGCAGAGTCGGACACGACTGAGTGACTGAACTGGACTGAAACTCCATCGCAAGTGGCAAAGCTCTGACTATGGGGGAGACCACATGATGACGGAGATGGAGTGAGGCAGATACAGCCCAGGACGGCTGGGAGCTCTCGGAATCTGGAAGAGGCAGGAAGGACCCTCCCTTAGACCCCACAGGGAGCTCACTGACCTGCAGCCGGGGTCAGGGACAGCTCCCCCTGAGCTGCTTCCTAGGGACAGCGTCCCCAGAACCCTCCCCAAAGGCCATCTGCAAAGAGACAGGGGGTCTGGGCTGCAGCCCTGGAGCAGCCCACCTGCCTGACAAGTGCCTCGCATCCCAGCCTGGGCTTCTTGGCTCCGGGCCGGGTAAGGCTGGACACACGGGGGCCAGAGAACCCAGGGCCTC
This sequence comes from Hydropotes inermis, assembly GCA_020226075.1. Classification (NCBI taxonomy): domain Eukaryota; kingdom Metazoa; phylum Chordata; class Mammalia; order Artiodactyla; family Cervidae; genus Hydropotes; species Hydropotes inermis. Next base: position 46,315,109 of record CM035297.1, on the reverse strand, counting down.
ACGCCGCCTCTCCCAGAAATGACGGCACCCCCCCCCCCAACCTCTGCTTCCTGCTGCCCGCGTCCCCAGGGCCATCCACCCAGCATGCAGCTGGACGGCAGCTGCCCATACCCCAGCCACGGCCCAGGCCAGGGACCCAAGGAACCTACGGTCGGAGGACAAGGGGCTGAGGGGATGGGGGCAGCCACGGCTGCCGACCGACAAACCAGGGTCCGATTGACAGCAGGTCCTGGGCACCCATCACGGGGGTGGGGCGAGAACCAGGGAGGGACCAGAGCCCCGGCCGCCCGTGGGCCTTCACAGTAAGAGCAGGCGGTGCCCTTTGCTCGGCTGATGGGCAGGGTGCCCCAGATTGGGCCTCACAGCCCAGCTGGCGCCCTGACTACCGGGTCCCACGGGGTGCTGGGGGACTGTGCATGCAGGGCCTCAGGCCTCAGGGTCGCCGGGGCAGGGGTGGGCTGGGTTCCAGAAATCGGGCAGTGTCCCTAACCCCAAAGGCCCCACTATATGGCTGGGCTCCCCACCACACTCCCGGGCTTCCCCAGATGCCACTACTCGGAACCACTTGGAAATGGAGCCCTGTCTGGCTCACAGGGTCAGTGAGAAGACCCTGTGGCCCCCATGCCTGCCGAAAACAGCTCAGTCACCGGAGCGCGCGGAGCTATTAGGTTATAAATCGGAAACAGCGGCATTCTGCCTACATCCCTGCCTGCTGCTTCCTAGCTGAGGGGCCTAAGGTCCAGCCGGGCCCGGGCCTGTCCAGAGGACACGGGCCCCTCCGGTCTCTCCTCCCATGCCTCAGATTCCTGCAGCTGCTACGTGAGGATGGAGGGAGAAATAACTGTAACTGCGGGGTGACGGCCATCAGTGAACCTCATCGCGGGGACCCTTTTGCAATGCATGCACCTGTCAGACTGTTTCGATGTATGCCTAAAACCAACGCATTGTTCTCGGTCCATTTATCTCAATTGTTATTAGTTTACTTTATTTCGGGGACCATGCCCTACCGTTTGTGGGCGCTAATTCCTCAACCAAGAACCAAACCCATGCCCTCAGCAGTGAGAGCGCAGAGCTCCAACCCCGGGACCACCAAGGGACTGCCTTTCTCAGTCTTTACAACCTCAGCAGCAGGTGCCGTGAGCCGTGGTGGGCCCCGGCCTTGTTGCCACAGCCTGGCGGGAGCCTCCTGGGTGGGGATCTGGGGAGAGACCTGCTCACGACCCCCACACGGGGCCACACTTTGGGCCTCTGCCTGCATGCAGACTCCAGCAGCCGCTGCCTCACTCGGCCCCGTCTGGGGTTCTCCCGGCTCCTGCTCACTCTGTCCTTCTGCAGCACACCCCGGGCCTGTTTCCAGCCGGCTGCTGGCTAAGGCCAGGCCCCCAGCCAGTCCACAGCTCTGCCTTCAAGACCTGTGCAGCCCCAGACACCCACCACCTCCCAAGGCTTCACCCCGCGCCTCCCTGGCCCACCCTTCAAGTGCATCCCTGGGCAGCAGGCAGAGGGGCCCTGGTAAAGCAGGGCCAGAGCCCTTTGGAGCTCCCAGGCTTGTAGGAGGAGCAGGGTCCCCAGGATCGGCCAGCTGGGGTAGTGAGGCTGTGGCCCCCGGGGAACTCCCAGAGGGGGAAAGCCTGGCTTGGATGTCCCCCACTTACTGTCTCCTTCTAGACGCCCCGGCCCCACCCGGGACGCCCACCCACCTGGGGGCTGGCTCGTTCCTACTCCCTGCTGGCCATGGGTTTCTCGGGCTCTCACATGCTCCTCGACCTGCGTGCTCCGGGCACCTCCTGTGGGTCATCCCCGCCAGATCCAGCCCTCACCAGCCATCCCGGGCTCCTGGAGGTGGGGCTGGGCCTGCCCTGCCCCTGCGCATCCTCAATGCAGACGCCCAGTCTGAGCAGGAACCAAGAACAGTCACTGATGAGAGAGACGGGCTCTCCTGGTGAGTCTGGGTGGGGGGTGGGCTGCGGGTGTGGGCACTGACTCTCCCCAGGGAGTGTCCCACCTGGCTGCCCAGGGAGTGGCCGCTTGTGGCTCCACCCGCGGGGTGGTGGCCAGCCCGCCCCAGTGAGCCGCTGCCCGCCTGCCCGCAGTTTGGACTTTCTGGGCTTCCAGTCAAGTGCCCTCCTGAGCTGGTGGCGAGGGGTGTTTGATCACAGCCGGTCACCCCGGCCCCTCCGGAGTGGGCCTTGTTAATAGCCCCTGCCTGGGTCTCCTTACCTGTGACAGCCCCACCTCCAGTGCCGGCCAGCAAGGGGCCCCGTGGGGGGGAGCCTCAGGAAGCGGCTGCTGAATCAGGTCCCCGAGTCGGCGAGCCAGACGTGGTCACAGAGGAGGGAGACGTGGTTGGCACCGAGGGGCTGACATTTGAGCTGGGTATGGAAGGCGGGTGGGGCCTGCAGCAGGAAGGAGGGAGGAGCTGCCGCTCCCGGCAGAGGGGGGCAGAGGCCCAGGTGGCGGGAACTGGGGCACCTGGAGTGCGAGAGGAAGAGTGAGGCCCCGGGCTCCGGCCAGGGGCCTGGGTTAGAGCCAGGGGTGCCGGGAGCCACAGAGGGCTCCAGAGAGAGAGCCGTGGCCTCTCAGCCGGAGGGCAGAGCCTGCCCGGACACAAATCAGTGATCGGCAAGCGGTCCCCGTGGTCCCACCCCCGGGTGAGACGTGGCACCTCATCTTAGGCGCTCCCAGCCAACCACGGCCACGGGCATCGCCCTCTTAAAGTGACAGAGCCCTGGGGTCTGGCTCAAGGCGGAACACGGGAGGTGGGGGTGGGCGGGAGGTGGGGGTGGGCGGGAGGGCAGGCAGGCAATGGTGAGGGGAGGGGGCACTGCCTGGGCAAAGGGCAAAGACAGGAATGTGCAGTGCGTGTGCCCAGAGAAGAGCCGCCAAACTTGGCCAGGCCCTAGACGTCCGGAACAGTGGGAGCAGGCCGCCGAGGCTGGCCGCAGGCCCACGGAGTCCTGTGGCTCCCAGCCCAGACACGTGGCCCAGGGGGCGTCCTGAGGTCCCTCGGAGACTGGCCTCCAGGCTGCCAGCCTGGACCTGAGTTGAGAGGCACGGAGGGGACAGGTCAGTCCTGCCCAGCGGCCTTGGGGCTGCCACCTAGTCACTAGCATGCCCCTCCAGCCTGGAAGGAAACTGGGAGCAGTCACAAGCTAGAACTCACAGGTAAACAAAGCAGATCTGGCTGGGAAATGGAAGGCCGAGATCCCAGAGGGTCCTGAATTGTCTCCATGGGCTCCCCTGAGTCCCTGGGGACAGCAGCCTGACCCAGCGAGGCGGGGTCACCAAGGACAAGGTCCTAGTGCGGAAGGCGGAGGTTAGCCCCTCGCAGGCACATAAGGCCCCGATCACGGACGCTGACCCCACAGACAGGTGGGCCCCAGGACCAGTCCCGCCCTGGGACTAGGGGGCCGACCAGAGCGACGTTGAGCAGAGAGATCCGAGGGGCTTTCACTCCACTGTGTCCCAGGGTGGGTGCCGAGTCACTGTGGGAGGCCCAGCGCCCCCCAACCTTCCTGTTCCTCCAGCAGCCCCAGCAGCCTGGCCCTGTGAGGGCCCCTGGTCTGGGCCCGACAGCTGCTAAGCCCCCAGACCGCCCTGGACCTCACTTGGCCTCATCCACCTTCCTGCCTTCTGCTGCCCCCAGGCTCCCCTGTAGCCCCCAAACCCCTTCGCTCCCCAGCCAGACTGACCCCCACTGTCAGCTCCGGGGTCCCCAGCCTCCCGTTGACAGGGCCCTGCCCTCTGGCGCCCACAGGCCTGCTGGGGTCTTGCAGCCTGCTCACAGGTTCGCGGAGCCCCTGCTGGGGGAGGGGCGCGGCTGCCCTCACCAACCCCTCCCAGCGACCTTAGCCCTGGCTGCTGCCCACCGCAAGGGAGGCAGGGGCTGTCATCAGCTGGGCCCCCTGTCCGCACCGGATGACGGCCTAGCCGCCCCCTGCACCTCCCCAGTCAGCAAAGACTCTCCACACCAGCCGCCACCCTCACTGAGAGCACATCCGTCCACCAACAGCCTCTCTCCTGTCTCCAGGTGTTGCCTCAGCTGCCCTGACTCACAACCAAGCTCCTGCGGGGCCCCCACTGGCCTCAGAGAGCTGGGGTCCAAGACCTCCCACCTCGAAACCACATAGGGAGGTTTCAAACCCCTCCCCTGAGCCTGAGGTTCTGGACTCCTGTCACAGAGAAGGTGGGGATCTCAGGATGGCTTGTATATGTCTCCTGACGGGGAGCTCACCCCTTCATAGCACGACTGACCCTTCAATTGTTAGAAAGTTCTCCGTCTCCGTGGTCCCCACTCAGGGTCGTCTCCCAGGCTCCGCGGGTCTGGTTACTGGGGGAAGTGGCAGCGCCTATTTTGAAATCCTTTTGAAAATGCTTTTCCTTTGTTTTGTTTTATTTAGAAATTTCCCAAATTTTTACCAAGTTAAAGACACAACCACAAGAATGTGTAGCCTGGGTGGACAATTGGCATAAACAACCCCTCCCCCACTACCCAGCCTCCCCCCAAACCGCTGCCCCCCAACTCAGCAGCAAAATATGCCAAACATGTGTAGGAAAACAGCAATGCAAACAGATCCAGGCCAGGGGCACAGATATGCACACGCGCGCACACACACATGCACACACAAGCACACACATTAAAGAGCACGTGTGCATCCACATATATGTATATATATATACATGCGTGAAAACCCACACACGTGTGCACCCATATATATGTATATATATATATACACACGCGAAAACCCACACACATGTGTGCACCCATATATATGTATATATACACACGTGAAAACCCACACACACGTGTGCACCCATATATATGTATATATACACACGTGAAAACCCACACACATGTGTGCACCCACATATATGTATATATATATACACACACAAAACCCACACATATGTGTGCACCCATATATATGTATATATACACATGTGAAAACCCACACACACGTGTGCACCCATATATATGTATATATGCACACACACGCGAAAACCCACACACATGTGTGCACCCATATATATGTATATATACACATGAAAAAACCCACACACACTGCGCACCCATATATATGTATATATGCACACACACATGAAAACCCACACACATGTGTGCACCCACATATATGTATATATACACACGTGAAACCCCCCCACACGTGTGTACCGCATATATGTATATGTATATATATATATATACACACACGAAAACCCACACATATGTGTGCACTCATATATATGTGTATATATATATATATATATATACACATGCGAAAACCCACACACGTGTGCATCCATATATATGTATATATATACATACGTGAAACCCCACACACATGTGTGCACCCATATATATGTATATATACACACGTGAAAACCCACACACACGTGTGCACCCACATATATGTGTATATATATATATATACACACACGAAAACCCACACATATGTGTGCACCCATATATATGTATATATACACATGTGAAAACCCACACACACGTGTGCACCCATATATATGTATATATGCACACACACGCGAAAACCCACACACATGTGTGCACCCATATATATGTATATATACACACGCGCGAAAACCCATGCACACTGTGCACCCATATATATGTATAATATATACACACGTGAAAACCCACACACATGTGTGCACCCATATATACGTATATATACACATGTGAAAACCCCCCCACACATGTTCACCCATATATATGTATATATGCACACACACACGAAAACCCACACACATGTGTGCACCCATATATATGTATATATACACATGAAAAAACCCACACACACTGCACACCCATATATATGTATATATGCACACACACATGAAAACCCACACACATGTGTGCACCCACATATGTGTATATATACACACGTGAAAACCCACACACACGTGTGCACCCACATATATGTATATATATACACACGCGAAAACCCACACATATGTGTGCACCCATATATATGTATATATACACACGTGAAAACCCACACACACGTGTGCACCCATATATGTATATATGCACACACGTGAAAACCCACACACATGTGTGCACCCACATATATGTATATATACACATGCAAAAACCCACACAGACGTGTGCACCCACACACACATATATATACACACGCGAAAACCCACACACACATGTGCACCCATATATATATATACACACATGCAAAAACCCACACACACACGTGTGCAGCCATATACTTATATATATATACGTGAAAACCCACACACAAACATGCAAGCATGCACACAGAGAACCATGGAAACGCTCCCTGCACGCATGTACAAACGCACATGTGCACGTGCATTCACACATACATGCACGCACATGAACACACACAAAAGGGCACACACAGGCACGCACACACACAGACACACACACTGCTGTGGGGTCGCCCTTTCCCCAGTCCAGGCTGCCAAGTAGGAACAGGTCTGTGTGCTGTGTCCAGCCGCCCACGGTCACTGACAGCAGTGGTTTGCCCTCTCTCTGCCTCAGTTTCCCCATCACCTCCCCGGCCCCCAGGCCCTGTGGAGAACCCAGCGGGACTGGAACGCCAGGAGCTGCTGGCCAGCACACGCAGCCACGTGACGTGGGGCCCAGGTCCGTGTCCCACAGCAGCCCTCAGAGCCGGGGGCCTGGGGACCCTCCAGGGCAGAGTAGGCACGCTGGGGCCTTAGCAACCCTCCCCCAGGGAAACTCGACCATCAGACCATGGAGGATGGGCCCTGGGACTCCAGCAGCCTGGACAGTGTTGGGTGGGGGGAGCAGGGAGGAGCCGGGACCAGCCACAGCGTCCACCTTAGAGCCCGCGGGCTGTACCCCGAGGACACCCCAGCTCCCGCTGTGCCTTCTCCAGCCTGCCATGGACCGCTGTGGCCTCGAGCAGCTGCCCTGGTCAGCGGCCTCCAGGGCTGGCTGGTCCACCGCCTCCAGCCCAGGTCCTCTCCCCGCTTCTCGGCTGTCAAGACCAGCTTTAAGAAACGGGTTCAAACTCAGACCTTCCTTCACTGGAAAGCCCTGATCATCACTGTCCTACAGGCCTGAGAGCCAGCTCTGACTACTCCTGCCCCAGGGCTGGGGGTGTGCCTGGGAGCCCCGCTGAACCCTAGGCCAGCAATGCTCTCCCCAGAGGGAACAGGACTGGCAGGGAGGTTTGGGGCCTGGGGGGGGGACTCTGGGGTCCAACAGGAGGGCCTTGGAACCAGGGCTCACGCCTCCTGGATGAGGAACAAGCCTGCTCAGCGAGGGAGGGCGGGGCTCGGGGAATTTCGCCGGCACGGGGACAGGAGGCAGAGGATCTTGGCCTTCCGAAATGTTTACTACATCAGGAAACCAATTCAGTACGCACGGGGTCCAGTGACGAGCTACAAAAACACACACGCGCGCACTCGGGATAAATTGCATCCAGGCCGGTCACCCTCGGCCCGGCCCGGGGAGACGGCGGTCACACACCATGAGCTGGGGGTCAGACGGCTGTGGCTGAGGGCGGGGCCGCATCTCACCCCACCCAACCCACCCTGGCCCGGCCCGCCCCTCCGCGGGCTGTCACGGTTACACAGCTCCAGACTCTGTTTCCTCATTAAGGCCCCACCGAGGGGGCCGCTGACCCGTGGCCTCAGGAATTTGCCTTCACAGAGCTCGGGGCGGGGACTCGGGGTGCCCGCTGCCCGCTGCAGGCCCGCCCGCCGGAGGCTCTCCGAAGGCTTTCCCACCTGCCCAGCCTGCGGGCCCCCAGGGGAGTCCACAGCACCCCGACATTTGGCCGGGCCAGCCCCAGCCAGGACAGACAGAGCCCGGCTGCACTCCTCTGGTGGACTGGCAGGTCCTGGACCCGGAGTGGGGACAGGCATGCTGACCTGGGTTTGCCCGCAGGCGCCTGAGCCCAGCGCAGCAGACCTAGGGCAGCGTGGCCAGAGGCTGTGTGCGTGGGGGTCAGAGCGCACGGCTTCGGCCTCGGTGGCTGGGCCGCGACCCCCTCAACACAGCCGGCACCAGCCAAGGCTCCCCAGACTTGAGGGTCCGCGCAGCTCACAGTAGCCCCGAGAAGCCAGGTGAGGGACTGCCCGTGGCACAGACAGGAAACAGAGGCTTAGAGAGTCAGCCCGCCGGTCAGGTCCCCCGGCCGGAGCCCGTCAGCCTCCCGCCAGCCTGGCCCTGCCAGTCCACCCCTGGACCCACACTGGGCTCCCCACTTCCCCTCCAGGTATGAGGCACCATCTTTCTCGGGAAGCGAGGTGGTCACCCCCCTCCCACCTCACCCCAGCTCCCCGGGGCTCTGGGGTGACGGTGCAGCAGCCAGGGCTGCCCTTGGATCCAGATCCTGTTAACGCTTGCCTCCCAGCCCCCAGGGCGCCGCATTGCCCCCAGGCCTGCGGCCCCGGGGTCCTGAGAGTCCTGAGCGTCTCCCCATCCCCACTGCCATGCGTCTCTTCCCCTGGTCTCGGCCCCTTCTCCCTGAGCTGGGAGCCCCCAGGACAGGAACAGTACCCTGCAAAGCGGCCAGCCAGCTCCACGGACGCCGCAGAGGTGAGGGGCAGCTGGGCACCCCGAGGCCTGCTGGGACCCCCACTGTGGTCCAGGGGGTCCTGGGCTTTGCCCTGTGGCTCAGGAACCCCAGGTGGAGCTTCAGGTGGACGGCATGGTCCTCCACCTGGTCACTGCAGCTGCCCACTTCAGGCCCATCTGGCCAGCTGTGGAGGGGAGAGCCATGCGGCAAAGGCTTCCAGGCCAGGCAGGGAAATGTGGTCATCCGGCCGAGGGACCCCCGGAGTAAAGCAGAAGCATCTGCTTTCCGCAGAGATACGCACCCCCGCGTTCTCCATCACAGCAGCCAGAGGCGGGGCTGGGCCTTCCTTGACCAGGGGTGACTCCTGCTCCTCTCAGGCCCCACCCATCTCAGCTTCGAGAGCCCGGGGTCACCCTCTCTGGAGCCTTATGTCACCCTCCTGCATCCCCCCAACCCCGCACAGATGACCGATCCTGCCTCCCTTGGGTACCCACCAGGATGTTCTGTACCGGGACGGGACTGGTGGCTCCAGGAAGGCGGGGCTGGTTTGCATTTGATGCTTTGGACAAACCAGCCCGCTGCCCGGCACAGGTGACGAGAGGCGCTGGGCTGGGCCAGACGGGGCAGGCGGCCAGGGAGCACCCCCCAGGCGTGCGGCTGCACCCGCCGTAACCCGGCCAAGTGGAGGCCAGCCCCGTGAGCCCGTGCAAGCAGCAAGGCGGGGTGGCGGGCGGGAGCCGTCACCCGGGTCTGGCCCTGGGCCACCGCCCAGCAGCACCCTTGGCACGAGCCCCTGCCAGACACCCCTTTCTTCCCCGTGACCCCGTGGCTTCCTGCTCTTCTTGGCCCCGAAGCTGGGTCTGCCTGGCCTTCCAGACAGCCCGAGCCTCCCGCTCGGCCACGGCAGCCCAGAAAGTGACCACAGCGTCTGGGGACCTTCCAGACCCTGGATCCCGGCCATGGCCCTGCCTGCTGCCTCCGGGCGCCCAGACGTGGCACAGGCATGCCTAAGGGACCCACAGAACATCTGGATCCTTGCAGAGCCGTTTCCAAGAAGAGGAGGCGTGTGCCCGGGAAACCCCGGCGGGGTCACACATAGACTCACCGGGGCCCTCGTGTGTGGGTCACAGGGGGCCTCTCCAGGGAGCACCCGGGGTCCTCCCCTTCCCCGCCCAGCCTTGCCTCTGCCCCGCCCACCGCCACCCTCCTCCAGCCACATCAGGCCTCACTGGCCTTGTCTGTGCCGAGCTCCATATCAGGGCTCACGGCTCATCCCTCCACCCCCGCCAAGCTCCCCAGACATCAAGATGTTCCTCTTGCTCCTGGAGCCAGCTCTGACCCTCACGGGGATGCCCTCCCACCCCAAGGCAGCTCTCTAGCTGGCAGCCACAGGCACTTGGGACCCGAGCTGCCCCAGAGCCACATCAGACCCTCACCCGAGCCTCCCTTTGGCACCCACTCGCCCGAGGACCCGGCCACACACGGCCCTCCCCGCGTCCTCAAGACTCAGGCTATCCCTGCCTCAGAAACCCCTTCCCCGTTCCTTTCAGAGGCAGCACCCCCTCCTCCCGTGGCTCAGCTTCAGTGCACCTCTTGCAGGGGGCCACGCGCAGCTGCTGTTCTTGCCCACAGCCTCTGCCAGGAGCGTCAGGAAGCAGGCCCCCAGCCTCAGTTTCCTTGTCTGTGAAGTGAGGACGCCCCCAACACTGCCTGCAAGGATTGCGTTGGGGAGGTCATGAGTTAACACGAAGATGCCTGAAAGAGGGCTTGGCCGCAATGGCATGCAGTGAGGGGAGCGGGCAGTTATCTGGTGTCCAGGGGATGTTAGGTGCCAGGGGCAGGGTGGGCCTTGCCCTGGGCCTGTCCCTGGGTGGAGGCATCAGGGTGGACACAGGGCAAAAGGCATCCAAGGGAACGGGTGCCTAGGGCTGGGACCCAGTCAGTGTCTCTGGAATCTAAGTGCATCCCGGGCAGGTAGGTCCAAGGGGCCGAGAGAGGCTCTGCCCAAGGAAGGGCTGGTGCACAGCCCCCAAAACCAAGGGCAGAGAGCCCCAGATGTGCTGCCGGAGCCCAGGGGTCTCTCTGCCACATGGGGTCCACCTGACTCCAAGCTGGGCCGGTAGCTGGGGCTTCCTTGCTGACCCCCGGCGGGAAGGAAGCAGAGAGGCCACCACGACGGTCCCCAAAGCTCCTGATAGACTCAAAATGGAGAATTCCGTGCCTGTCCTCAGATGGGGGCTAAGAGGCCTTCCTCCATGGCGGAGGGGAGAGAGAGGGGGCCATGGAGGGACAGGGCGCCTGGGGGCTGGGGCGTGGGACCAAGGACAGGAGACAGCCGGCCTGGAACCGTTCCCCACTGGGGGCCCCGTCTCCAAGGCGCAGCTGCCGGGCGCAGCAGCGGGGCCGGGGAGGGATGGGGGGCTGGCCCCTCCTTGCAGCCACCTCCTTCAGGCCTCCCGCTCCCCACTGTGACGGTGGGCGCCCGGCCAGTGGGGCTTCCAGGGACCTCTGTCCCCAGGTGGGGGGTAGCCTCTGGACCCCCAGCCGCAGTCTCCTTGGCCCGCCCCACGTGCCTCAGGCCCTCGTCCACTCTGCACCTCCTCTCTGGCCGAGCATGTCTGAGGCAGGGGCCAAGTGCACGTCCTCTCGGGCCAGCGGGGCCTCTTGCCCCGAAGGCACTGGCGTGGGGATGGCCCCAGGCCGAGTGGAACCTCGAGGCCAGGCGTCCGAGTCCTGCAGGCAGCCAGGCCTCCCTCCTCCTGCCCTGAGCCGACGAGGCCCCCCAGGGCCAGGAGTCCCCAGCCCCGAAGTCAGGGCAGCAGTCTGCATGCCCACACCTGTCCTTACCCTGTCCTGGTGGGGTCAGCGCCCGGCGAGCCAGGCCAGCCCAGCTCTTGACCTGCGCCCCGGAGTCTGGGGAGCAGTTTGGCTGAGCCCAGCCCAAACGCCGGAGAGACAAACCCACCCCAACCGGCTAGGGTGCCGTGAAGCCCCCACCTCGGACGCGGCAGGACCCTGGTCCCTCCAGGGGCACCTGTGGCCTCCCTGGGCCCCGGGCCTCCAGTTGTTCCTGCGCCTGCGTCTTCATCGCCAGAGTGTAATAAATGTTTGCGGGCTGCCCTGCCGGTTGGCACAGGGCACCCTCGCAGGGAGTGGCCTCTGGGTGCCAGGCTGCTGAGCTGCGTGCCACGCCTCGCACACAGCCCCGAGGGGAAGGCCAGGCCTGGCCCCACGCGACCGTCCTCCCGAGGCCAGGACCAGGGAGCCGCTCAGGGCCACGCCAGCTGCTGTGTCTGCTGCCACTCAGCCCCTGCGGGAGCACGGGGACCAGGGAGGTGATGGGGGGCTGGGGGGGAGGGGGGAGTGACGGAGGGATGGGGGAGGGTGATAGCTGATCTGGGAAGGCTTATGGGGGCCGCTGGTCAGGGTGCCCACACCACAAGACGGTCCACAGCAGTGGCCACCCCTGAAGACCGTCCCGAGGCTCCCGGGGTGGGGGTGGGGCAGACCCCTGCCCTCCCCGTCTGTGTGCTAATTCCCTGGGCCCTGGCGCCCTGGCCGGCCACCAGCCTGCCCTCTACAGAGAGACTGGAGCCCCAGCCTCCCCTCAGGCCCCTGAAATCTTCCACTCCTCGGTAAATGAGGACGCGCTCAGTTCGGCCAACGTCCATTTATTCACACACACGATTGGTGGGCACCTCCTGCGTGCGGGGCTCCGTGTACCTGTGACCGATGACAGCTCAGGCCTGGCATGGAGCAGGGGGTCGGCGGGCAGAGCCCAGCCCACCCGGCACCAGCCAGAAGCCACGAGAGGGCCACGCTCCCGAGTCTGGGGAGCCTGGTCCCCACAGAACACAGCCCACACACCTTCGAGGGCAAAGCATGGGCAGGTGCCAGCCCCGGGCCTGGTCACCCCAGACGCTGACGTCACCGGCTGCTGGGGGCAGCTGGGGTCACTTCCCAGGCCAAGTGGAAGACAGGAAGCCCGCCCTGCCCGGGAGGCGGGCGCCGCCGGCCCATCTCCCAGCCGGCTCCGGCCCGGAACCTCAGCCAGGCCCCACCTGCTCCCGCGGGGTCTGCAGGCCCCACGCGCTCTGCTGAGGCCTGAGCCCAGGACGAGGGCCAGGGAGCCTCAGACCACAGGTCAGGGGCCCCCTTGGACGGCCTGTGGTCACTGAATGGGCCCTGAGACTCAGCCGTCAGAGCCCAGTGAGCAGGGGCTTTCAGAGCTCTGCCCCAAGAGGGCAGGAGCACAGGACAGCAGGCCAGAGCTGCAGATAGCAGGGTGGGCCGGAGGGTCGGGAGAGGCTGCTGGGGGTCGGGGCCTGAGAGGTGGGCTCAGGCCAGACTGAGCGCGGAGGCTGCCCCAGCTGGCAGACTCGGGGAGACTTCCAAATCCGCTGCACCCCAGAGGGGAGCCTTCTAGGGCTAACTGTCCTGCGAGGGATGTGTAGAGCTTGGAGCAGGGGTCCTGGTTTCACTGCCACTACCTCCCTCTCCAGTCACCCTTACAACCAGTTCCGGCCTGGACATAAGCTGCATGCCAGCTCTAGCCACATCAGACTCTCTACAAACCCAAAACGTCAGGCAGGGTCTCTCTCTCATCTCTGTTCTTTCTGTCTGGAATGTCCTTCCTTCCTCCATACGGAAAACTCCTATTCATCCTTCAAAACCTTCTTCAAATGAGATGAGCACTCAGGACAATGACCATATAATTAATTGGTCATATGCCCAGTTAATGACCATTTAATTAAGCAACCAGGATTCTTGAGAGTCAAGACAGGGCCCGTGAGTGCTTCTGCTGGGAAAACAGACTTAAAGTAGACTTGTGGCCGCCTGCCTACCATCCAAAGCCCATTTCTCCACTTAATGCGTGATAGTCCCAGGGGCTGGGGGCTGCGGAACTGTCTGCTAGAGCCTGGAATCCCAGCAACAGGGCCCCCCGTGTCAGCCATCCCAGCAACGGGGCCCCCCGTGTCAGCCATCTCCTTGGACAGCCTTGGTCTCACCATCCCAGCTTCTGCCAGGGACACTGAAATTGCTGAATCAGGAAGATTCTTGCTCCCCACTGACCCTCACAGAAGTCTCGGCAACTCAGTCTAAGAAAGAGTCAGCCAAGACCAGAGGAACGAGGTACTTGTTTGAGGTCACGCGGAGCTAGGAAAGACCCTGGCCCACGGGGATCTTGGCCCCACTGGCACCCCACGTATGTTCTGTCATCTGCATCATGGAAACTGGAAAGTCTTGACGGCACAGCCCTGTGTCCTAGCCCTGGTCCCAGACATGACTCACAATAGTTCAAATTCTACAAGCCACAGATGAAAGGGACAAAGTGAGGCAGCGTTTTGCTTCTTGGCCAGGGAATTTATTCAAAATGCTTTCTTGGCAATGAGCTTCCAATGATCAAATCAAGATGCTACAAAACTGTTAGGTTACATATTGGATGGGTGGGTGGTGGATGGATGGTTAACAGATAGATGGGTGGGTGGGTGGATGGATGGATGGATGGGAGAATGGATAAGGATATAGGAGGGGAGTGGGTAGGTGGATAGATGGCTGGATGGATAGATGGTGGATGGCGGGATGGACGGATGGGTGAATGGATGAATGGGTGGATGGATGGATATTGAATGAATGGGTGGTGGATGGTGAATGGAGGGGTGGATGCATGGTTGGATGGGTGAGTGTAGAAGGGAGGACAGCTGTGGACATATGAATGGCTAGGTGGGTGGATGAGGGGTTGGTGGATACCTGGAAGGGTAGATGGAGAGTCGGATGGAGGATCAAATGGATACTTGATTAGCGCTTTCTCTGACCAAAAGGCTGTAAGTCTGAGTCACAGAGAGTGACTGGAGAGGTACCCTCCACCCTGAGGCTGTGGACTGCAGGGACGCATATGCCGAACGGCTTCTCAATCCCCAAATAAGGTGGACAAAGTCCACTCTGGCCGCCTGGGGAGCAGGAAGCCCGGGAGGGGTGGGAGGCCCTGCTCCCGGGGCTGAAGTCAGTTCCTTCATTTCTAAACAATGGGCCTGGCCTGATCCTTGCCCTCTGCCGCCCTGCTCCACCCAGGCCGCCTCCACCTCTGACGGGGTGCTGGGGTTCTCGGGGCTGGACGCCAGGGAGCTGAGGGTGGGGGGCTGGAGAACAGAAAAAGGGCCCGGCAGTGGAAAAGGTGATGCGCCTCTGGGTAAGGCTCCTGGCCTGGCTCCGGCTGCCCTGGATGCCCCCCAGGCTTCATGGAGAGACTGGCCTTTCTGCAGGGCCTGGGGAGGACTTGGGGCTACCTCCCCCACACTGCCCAGAACTCTCCTTGGCTTCTTCTCCATGTTCGTTTCTTTCAGGTCACTCAGCTGAAGGCCCAACAGCCCCCTTCTCTCTCCTCCACACCCTTCCTATTGCTGGCCCTCCCCCAGCTCCCCACCTCTCCCCCACCATGGCCAGTCTGGACTCTACCTCCCTCCCAGAGACCACCATCTGGCAGGAGAGCAGACTGGCCAGTGGGGTAGAGTCCAGGCCTGACCCAGAGGCCAGGAGAGGAGGGAGGGTGGGGAGGGGGGAACCGTATCAGCCCCTCGTCTGCGGCATCCAGCAGCAGCTCCTAGGATCCGTCACTCAGCCGTGCATCTCCTGGACCTGTGCTGAGGCTGGTGGGGCCGCCCCACCTCTAAGTCTCTGGGAGCCTGTGCCCTCAACCACCAGGAAAGAGGGCCCTGCCCTGCGGGATCCAGGACTCAGGACCTCATCCCCATCTATGCAGAGACCAAGCCTCAGGTGGAGTGGGGTCCAGCTATGAACCACGCTGGCTGGTCGGGGAGGGTCCAGGAGGGCAGCGTGAGGGGTCCAAGACTCCAGCCCCAAGTGGGGGTGGTCACGGAGGGGTGATCCTTTCAGTCCTGGGTGACACAGCCAGCCCACAGGTACAGACAACATTTCTGGGCTGTTATCGAATCAGTGAGTGAGAGGACAGGTGGTGGATGATGGATGATGTATGATGAATGGATGGTGAATGGACGGATGGATAATGGATGGAGGGAGGGAGGGATGGATGATGGATAGACGTGTACCACTGGATCACAAGGCAGACAGGCAGAGGCACAGAGGAGCAGCCCCTCCCACACTGGTGGGTACACAGCACACACACACACACACACGCATGTGCAGCGGGCACTATGTCAAGGCTCCCAGAGCTGTCCCTCCTGAAGTCCTTAGTGACCGGGCAGACCCAGGGCCAGGGTCCCGGTGCCTGCCCAGCGGCCCCCGGTTTCCTCCTGCTAGCTGCAGGGAGCCACACGGCCTCGAGCACCTGCTAATCTCCTCTGATCCTGGCAACCTCGAGGTGACGGCATCCTCAGGGACCCTCGGCAGCCCAGAGGGTACCCAGGAAGGGGCCACAGGCAAGCCTGGGTCCTGGGGTGCCTCCACCCAGTGCTGAGACCCGGAGAGCCGGGCTCGGTGGCGACCAGGCCCTTTACGGGAGGGTCTCTGGCCCCGCTCAGTGGCCCCGGGCGACAAGAGGCTGCAGGCTCGGCCTGTTGCTAGGATTAGCGCCCAGATTAACCCACCAAGTTTCCAGAACCCCGGGTGTCAGGCTCACCGGTGCTATAGAAACCTGGCCGGGCTTCGTGGGTGGGATGGGCTCCGGGGGTGTGGGGGCTCTCCCCTCCAGGCCCAGCCACAGCCCCCCTCCAAGCAGGGACCAGGCCTCCCTGGGCCCAAGCTCCCACCCCGGCCTGCAGGGCGCCCTCCTCCTCGGCGCTCCTCGCCCAGGGAAGTCTTAGGTTTCCAGAATCAGCTGTTTTCCAGATACTGGAATGAAAACGAATGACCGAATTGCTCTGCGCCTGCAGTGGAAACACAGAACACTTCCTGCTGCCCCCCCAAACTTCTTAATGCAAAAAATAGCTGAGCCGATTTACCTCGGGGGCCAGAGCGCACCTTGGAACCTCACCCCCGAGGCCCAGCCCAAGGGCCGCCTCCTCGGGTCCCCTCTTCCCGCACCCCCTCCCCACCCGCCTCTGCTCTGGGCAGGGCACGGGCCAGCCCTGCCGGCCAGGAGTCTGGGGCCTGGGGCCAGCCCTCGCTGGTGAGGCGGCCAGAACGTGGGGCCATCAAGGGGGGAGGCACTGAGAGTTCCTGCAAACATCTCCAGGCTGGCCTGTAGGGGATGCCATGCCCGGGGGGCAGTGGGTTGTGTGGAATGGAGCTAAAATGGCAGGCGGGAAGCAGCCCCTTCCCCAGGCCACTTGCCCAGGGCCCACCCAGCAGCACCATCTACCTCCAGGCCTCTTTCAGCAACGCCCCGAGTCTGGCCCCGGGCCCCACCTGGGCCTCTCAGGTCCTGCAGTGTCGTGGCCCCTCCTTCAGTCTGTCAAGGCAATTGCATCCCTCCAGGGGCTCCAGAAGGACCTGGGATGCATCCTTCCTGGGCACCTCCAGCCCCCAGCAAAGGCCCTCAGTCCCACCTCCAGCCCCTTGAGACTGATGGCTGCAGCCTCCTCTGCCACACCCCACCGTGCCCGGCTTTGGCCCCGGCCCCTTCGGGCTGTTGACTCAGCATCCTCTGACACTGAGATCAGACCCTCCACTAGCCCCTGCCTCGAGAAGAAGCCACATCCTTCTCAGAGCTTCCCAGGCCAGTGTTCCAAGCACCCCTCCCTACCCAAGTGACCTCAAGACCCCCTCCTTTACCACCCCCTACCCGAGGAACCACACCGCTCCCACCTGGGACTTTGCACCTAATGCATGTGCCGCTGCTCGGTCTTTGCCCAGAGGCCCATTGGACATTTGGTGGTGAATAGACAGACAGATGGATGGATGGATGGATGGATGGGTAGATGGGTGGATAGATGGGTGGATGGATGGATGGGTGGATGGATGGGTGGGTGGACGGATGGATGG
>CM035297.1:46279963-46297565 GCA_020226075.1 Hydropotes inermis | reverse complement strand
TGGGTGGGTGGATGGATGGATGGATGGGTGAATGGGTGGATGGGTAGATGGATAGATGGATGGACGGATGGGTGGGTGGGTGGACGGGTGGATGGATGGGTGGATGGACAGATGGGTGGGTGGGTGGACGGGTGGATGGATGGGTGGATGGACAGATGGACAGATGGGTGGTTGGGGGAGTGAGGGTGGATGCACAGGCTGATGCGTGGATGCCTCATGTCCCAGCCTCTTGGCCCTGACCTCCCACTTCTGTCCCCTCCCGCTCCCTGATCTGGCTGCACACCTCTGACCCTGTTGCAGCTTAAATCTCTAGAAGTTGCCAGTGGGTTGGGCACTTAGAATGCTCTCTTTAACTCCCTCACCCTCACCCACATGTGCAGACCCAAACCTTCAGAAGATGCAGACTCACTCTGTCCTGCCATTCTCAAACACTCATGTTTGCAGGAGAAGGTTCCCCCTCCTGCACCTGTGCTCTGCTCCTGAGATGAAGACCCCGACACTCATGGAGAGGGGACGGCCTGCTCCACGCTCCTGGAACCCGTTCACCCTACATGCCCCGTGGTAGGGCTCAGCCTCTGCCCTCCCCTCTGCCCTGACAGGCTCTGGGGCAACGCCGCATCTCCTTGCTGGCTCAGGTCAGCAGCCAGACCCCGGTCGCCTGCTCTCCTATCTCCCAGGATCGCCTCTCCACCGCCCTGTCACACTGCGGGCCGCGTGTGCATGGGGCCCTCTGGTCTCACCGCCGAGCGAGTGTCCAGCTTCGGGAAGGAAGGAGGCCTGTGTGGGGTCCACAGCAGGTGAGGCAGAGTGCGTGAGGCGAGCGGTGGGCGCTGCAGCTGGCTCTCCCGATAACTGGAGTCACCTTGCCACACAGCCAGGGCTCCGCGCCTGCACGGCTCCTTCCTTCCTTCTTCCTCCTGGAGAAGCATCCCGAACACCTCCACTCACCCCTCCCTGCCCCCGCAGCCCCGTCTCCCTCCCTCACGCTTCCTGCCAGCAGGCCAGCCCTCACTGCCCTGCCAAGCCCACCGCACCCCAGTCAGCCCCCGAGGTCGCGTCCCCCTCTGTCTGTGCAGAGATGGCTCAGCTCTGTCCTCCTCAGGGTGAGAGCTCAGTGCCAGGAACAGGAGGTGCTGGGAGCTCCGTTAGGGGGGCTGTGAGGGTTCTGGGGTGGCCCTGTTCCTGGCACCCCTCCTGTGCCATCTTGGTAGGCGGGTCCCCAGGCTTCTCCCTGTCCAGCCCACCTGCTATTTGAGGGCCAAAGCCTGGGGAGGGTCCCAGCCTTGCTGACCAGGCGGCAGGATGGGGAGGTTGGCACCCCCGCCTCGCCCCCCAGCCTCCGCAGCACGGAGCCAGTCCTGGGCTCCACCGCCCGCCCTGGGAGCCCTGGCCTTGAGCTGCCTGCCGGCCAAGCGTTCAAAGTGACGCCTGTTGTGCAGGGAACGTCACAAGGCCTGGGGCCAGAGCCGAGCGGGGTCATTTTTTTTTTTTATTAAAAAGCAAAACCTAAACCAAGAAAACAAAGTGATTAAGTTTCTCCTCGGAGCAGCGGGCCCATGAAGACTAGGACGCCCAGCTCCCTGGCACGCCGACCCTCCACCGCTCGCGGGAAGCAGGCGGACTGTGTACACAAACAGGAAGTGGCTGGTATTCCCCAAACGTGAGGGCTGGGCTGGGGTCCCCGGGGCACAGGCAGCAGAGATGGGGGCTGGAGCCAGAAGCCCGGCTGGGTGGGCTGCCCGCATCCTTGAAAAACCCTCAAGGGAGACCCTCAGCCTCTGATGCCCAGGCAGGAGAAGGTGTCCAGGGGGGCCCCGCACATGGCCCCCACCACTGTGGGGCTCAGTTACCCCGTGTGGGCTGCCTGACCCTCCCCAGAGGACTCGTGCGTTTGAGCAGGGCTCCGTGGGGGCCAGGGGCCAGGGATACTGGGCGGGCATCCTGCGAGGCTGCAGGGGTCACCTGCACCCCTTCCTGCCTGCTGCCCCATGGCTGGATTAGATTCCCGGCCAGGAAGAGGGGTGCCCCCTCCCAGCCCTGGGGTCCTCCTGGGGCCTCTCTGTGGAGTTTGGTTGAAAGTGGGGACCATCCGAGCAGAAATGTGTGCAGCCCCGTGAGGCACCACCCTGAGGGAGGCCTCCACCTGGTTTGAGGGGGATGTGAGGGGGGTCCCAGGAGGAGACCCAGGGTCAGGGGCTAGTGGGCCACTCTCAGTGTGGGGCAGGAGTGAGCGCCCTGTCACCAGAGCGTGTAGAGAGAAGCTTGCCCAGAGAGGCCCAGAGCACGCTGGGCTCCGCATGGGCCCCCTCGCAAAGCCCCATGGAGACACGGGCTGGAGGTGGTGGGAACATCATGCTGAACCCCGTTCAGCATGCAGTGGGTGCTCGGGGCAGAGGCGAGGAGGTTCTGAGCCGGGCCACTCGTGGGGACAGGCTCCAAGTGTGAGTGGTCAGGAGCAGACCAGTGTCTGTTACGCTTCCCCCAAAGAGCCACAGCAAGAAAGCTTACTCGGATGAGAGACTCAGCCTCAAGGCTCCGTGTCTGAAGGCGCGGGCCTGCCTGCCGGGGCGTGAGAGCCAGCATCTCGTCCAGCGGGCTTCTCCCCAGAGCGAGCTCCTGGGGCAGCCAGGAGACCCGGAGCTGAGGAGCAGGTTCCCTGCATTTCCTGGTGGGTCAGGGTTCACGATAGCCTCCCTGTCCATGCCCACTGTGAGCGGAATAAGAGGAGACTTAAAAAAAAAAAAAATTATTTGCTATCCGAGTGCAGTTGTGGTGAGTTTCAGGTGTACAGCAAGCAGTGATTCAGTTACACATACACACGTATCGGACTCTTTTTCAAATTCTTCTCCCGTTTAGGTTGTTCCATAATACTGAGCAGACCTCCTTGTGCTTTGCAGCAGGTCCTTGTTGGTTGTATATTTTACATATAGTCGTGTGTACATGGGGGCTTCCCTGGGGGCTCAGTGGTAAAGAGTCTGCCTTCAATGCAGGAGACCCAGGTTCAACCCCTAGGTTGAGAAGATCCCCTGGAGAAGGAAATGGCAACCCACTCCAGTATTCTTGCCTGGAGAATCCCATGGACAGAGGAGCCTGGCGGGCTGCAGTCCATGGGGTCGCAGAGTCGGACACGACGGAGCGAGTTGGCAGGAGCAGCGGTGGGTACATGCCAATCCCCGATTCCCGAGCCATCCCTCCCCAGCCCCGCCCGCTGGTGACCACAAGTCCACTCTCTGAACCTGGGAGTCTGTTTCTGCTTCGTAAATAAGTTCATTTGTGTCATTTCTTTTTAGAGTCTGCATAGAAGCGATATCTTAGGATATTTGTCTCTGACTTCACTCAGTAAGACGCTCTCTAGCTCCATCCACGTTGCTGCAAAGGGCATTATTTCATTCTTTTTAATGGCTGAGTAATGCTCCACTGTATGCATGTACCACACCTCCTTCATCCGTTCCTCTGTCGATGGACACTTAGGTAGGAGGCGAGTTTTACGGGAAGCCTCTCAGTAGCAGGGCAGAGCGGGGCTTAGCCGGCAAGATGTGAGAACCTGTCACAGGGAAGCCAGAGCTGGGACGGAGGACCACCGACGCGAGGATGGAGCTGTTGCCCGGCGGGGACAGGCAGGACCTGGCAAGAGACCCGGGTGTTCACACAGGCAGCGTCAAGCCCCAGAGACCACTGTGAACTACGCCCTACCACGTCCTTCCAGCAAAAGGGGTCGAAGAGGAATGACCTTCAAAACTGTCCCGAGGAAACCCACAAGCCATGTGAAGCGAAATTGGATTAAAGAGAAAAGCTACCAGAAAATCTGCACCCAGAGGTCGACATAAACCAGCTTCACGCAGAGTCATCCAGACGCAGAAGCAACCAAGATGCCCTTCCGTGGGCGAATAGATGAATGAACTGGTCCTTCGGGACAATGGACTGTAATTAATTATTCAGTGATACGGAGAAATGAGCTGTCAGGCCACGAAAGACATGGAGGGAATGTGAATGTTCACGACTAAGGGGGAGAAGCCAGTGTGAGAAGCCCATGCGTGGTCTAAATCCAACCGCGTGGCATTCTGGAAAATGCAGGAGGGGGGACAGTAAAGGCTCAGTGGCTGCAGGTGTTCAGGGCGGGTGAGGGATGAGCGGGCAGAGCTTGAGGGTTTTCAGGGGCGCGAGACTATTTCTCGGGACCCCGTGGTGCTGTTGCCATGAGTACCCACCCTTATACGTCTATCCAAGCCCAAAGAATGCTCAGCTCCAAGCGTGGGAAGTGTGAACGTCGTTACCTGTAATAACGTCTCAGGAGTTCATTGATGCTGACCAGTTCTTCCCCGAGAGCAGGGCGTGAACGGTGGGGGCGTGTTGCGTGTGTTTTGTGTGGTGGGCGGCGGGTAGAGGGGACTCTGAAATTTCTGCGAAGTTTTCTCGTAACCCTCGTCTGAGGGTTTCTGCCCTTGTCTGAGGACTGTGGGGGCATATCTTTGGTGCCGCTGCCCACGGAGCACAGACGGTCTACACAGCCCACCCGTGTGGCTCCCTCGCTCCTATGGTCCGTGTCTTAACGTGCAGAGAGATGAGACCCAGCAGCTTGGACACAGAGCTGCTCCCCAGCCCTGGCTCCGTGGCCTCCGTTCCCCATTATTCTTGCCTTGGGACCCCTTGACATTCATGAACATTATAGAGGATCCCAAAGAGCGTTAGTTGAGGGAGGGTGGCATCTGCTGAGGTTTGCCAGATTAGACAACACTGAAGCATGCAAATGTTCTCAGATATTTGAATTTTTAAAAATTAAAAATATATATATATTCTAGGCATTTCCCTGGTGGTCCAGTGGCTAAGACTTCATCTTCCAACGCAAGTGATGTGGGTTTGACTCCTGGTCGGGAACTAAGATCCTCAAGCCTCACAGCCAAAACAAAACAGGAAACAGAAGCAATATTGTAGCAGATTCAATAAAGACTTAAAAAAAATGGTCCATATTAAAAAATCTTTGAGTGAATTAAAAGTCACAAGATACTCCATATTAACATAAAGCATCTTTTTTAAGCAAAAAAGTCACGAAGCTTTTCGAGACAAAGCACATTTAGTGGGAAGCGTGGCATGGCTTCAGGCTCGGGAAAGCTCTGTGGCTGGGGAAGGTAAGTGCCCGTGGAGACGCAGCCTCTGGGGAGAGGGAGGGTCACTCAGCGGGCTTCCCAGGACCCCGACAAGGGGTGGATTCTCACAAGTGAGCTGCACTCTGGGGTCTGAAGCCCCATCAGCAACCTCTCCAGATGCTGTTTTTTTGAAAACCCCTCCATCTGGGAGATGAAAGAAATGATGAACAAGCAGAAGGGGGACGGGGCAGAAACCCCGGTGACCCCAGGTGATGCCGGAGCTGGGCTGGGGACCTCGCAGTCTTCCATTCCACACACGCACAGGGGGATTCGGGAAACTCCGCCACATGTGCAGTCTTGTCTGTGAATCTACAGTCGCTCCAAGGTAAAGCCGATTGGGGGAAAGACGCCCCCCGTCTGGCTGGCTTTCTCAGGGGACACTTCCCTGTGTGTGGCCACTGGGGTGTGCCGGTCCCCAGGTTAGGTGGGAGCATCCAAGGTCACGCTCTCCAGGGTTGGGAGCAAAAACTCGGGTCCGGGAATGCCGCGCCTGGCTCTTCGGGATCTTTCAGAACTGGAGTGCCGCACACGTGAACGTGCCCCAGATTCCGCTCGGACGCTCGAAAGGGATCAGTCACCAACAGCGGATTCCACGGGCTGTTTCCATCGAGGCGACAGGACGGTCCTTCTCGTCGGAGAGCGCAGCCAGCCCGTGCGGGCTGACGGCCCCTGAGCCTGGGACTCAGGCCACCCAGCGAGGGCTTCTCCGGGGGGTGCCAGCCGCTGCCTCGAGCCCCGCCGCCGTGTTCGCAGAGTATCAAGACACACTCCAGAGTCCAGCTTCGTGGGATTAATAAAGTTTACCACTTTGTCAAGTGCGTTCTCAAGTGCAGCTGGCCGCCGGCCTGGGCGCCTGCTCCGCGGCTGCCTCTTGGAGCAGAGGCCAGCAGAGAGACCCTCGCTCCAGCCTCCCCCTTGAACTGACGCCCCCTGCCCCCCTCCCCAGGCAAACTCCGCTCCTATAAAGCTATCTGGTGGTAGAACAGCTCCAGTCCCCTCACTCTTCTCTGTGCACGCACCCTATCGTCCCTGCCTGTCTGCCCTCCTGATTCAATTCTCCTCGGCCTTCAAGGCCTTCCATGAGCCTCTCCTCTTTCAGGGAGCCCTCCTTGACCAGCTTCACCTGGAGGAATGCAATCCCTGGAGCTCCCACGGCCCATCTTCTCTTCCATGTGTCCCTGGCTGCCCCCAGGGCAGGTGTGGACTTCTCCGGACAGAGTCCCCCTCACCCCTCATACCTCCCCCTTGTCCGCCCTGAGCTTCTCCACGGCTGTTGCTGCCTCCGTGAGCCTTGCCTGCCGGCCTGGCTGCGGCTGGATTCCTTTGGTTCTGGGAGTTCTTTAGACCCCCTGGTGAAGCGCTGGGAGAAGAGCCCAGCCTCCGTGCTGATGGCAAGCCGAGCGTGCAGGGAGACTGCGGCCTGTGCTGGGCAGCTGGCCCCATATCCCTCGTCTGGGGCACCCTCAGGAATGCCCTTCCTCGGACGTCACAGGGCATCGGACCTGAAATCCTGGGGTGCTGGGAGAGGCTTCCACAGAACTCATGGTGGGCGGGGATGACCAGGATTAGGGGGCCTGAGCCCCCTCGGTGTCCTCTCCCGGGAGCCCCAGGCCGGGCTGGGCTGGGGGTGGCATGCTCCAGAGGCACCAGCCCCAAAGCAGCCCCCTTTCTTCAGTCATCCCCAAAAGTGGCTCTCACCAGCAAGGCCCCCATCGCCCGCAGGATGGGGTGCCTAGCCCTCGACACCGCTCAAGGCATCTCTCAGACATCCTTGGCCTGCGAGATCCTGCCTGTGCAGTTGAGAGGACAGACTTGGCCCTGACCCGGCCCACACCTGCCACAGGTGCGGGCATCCCTGCTTTTCCTTGTCACACCTCCTTCCAGGCCCGGGAAGGAGACCCACCTGTCCCGTGACCCATGGAAGGGACACACGCCTCCTTCCTTCTGCCCCGCACCAGCTCCTGGGCCCTGGGTGTAGGAGATGCCTGGAGAGGCACGGGACGCAGAAGGGCCTCCTAAGGCCAGCTTGAGTGACCTCAACCTTTCCCAGCACCTCGTCCTCTCACCTGGCCTCCACTTTTCTGTCGAGAAGTCTGCCACCTTTAGCACATTGTTCTTGGTAATGTAATACGTCCTCCTTTCAAACTTGTCCTTTTGAATTTTCATTTTCAGCAGTTTCACTTTGATGAACCCAGGTGCAGTTTGCTTCGAATTGATCCACTTTGGGTTTTGCTGGACTTCTTGGGGGATTTTAGCCATTATTTCTCCAATATTTTTCTCCCCCATTCTCTTGCTCCTCTCCTACTAGGACCCTAATCACCTGTGTGTTAGACTTTTTTATACCATTCATATGACCTTGAGTTTCTGTTCTTTAAAAAACAAATTTTCGTTTTTGCTTCTGCTTCACCTTGGATAATGTCTCCCTGCCTGTCTTCAAGTTCAGAGACTCTCTCATCATCTCCATTCTGCCACTAATAGCTTCCAGTGATTTTTTTTTTTAATCTCAGAGACTGAATTTTTCTGCCCTCACTGTCCACTTAGATGTTTCTAGCATTTTCTGTGTGCTGAAATTCCCCATCTTTTCATTCATGTGCATGTGTTTTCCTTTATTTCCACAGGCATCGTTATCCTAGCTCTTTTGAAGTCCGTATCTGATCAGTCCAGTATCTGAGTGACGTCAGAGCTGGCCTCGGTTAATATATTTCATTGAGAGGAAAATTCCTATTCCTAGGCCCCCAGGTATATCATGTCAGCTTGATTTGTATCACACACTTTGTGACTGTTCTGTTGCAGAGACACCTCACGCCTGGAACATGAGCAGAGTTTATACATAAAATCTGTAACGTCCCCTTCCGTGGCTCTTTCTGGGATTCCCGCCTCACTCTTCAGCAATCTTGATTGGCCCAGGCCCCTTCTCCTGGTTCCTCAAGCCAGAAAGACTGGGGTTCAGGATGCCTGAACTATGACTGCCTTTCCAAAACAACCCGCTTTTTGCTAACTCTTTGGAGCTCCTGGGTAGTTTTTCACTTGTTTGATTGCCTTGTTGTCCACGGTTTCTGATTGTTGTCTGCCAGAGGGCTGGTTTGTCAGAGGCTGACTTCTCCACACAAGAAGTATAGATGAGAGGGGTTTCAGGATGGGGCAGGGAGGGTAGAGGGCAGAGCCAGCGAGAGCGCCCGGCAGGCCACATCTTATTAAAAAGATTAAAAAGAAAAACATTGAATTTGGCTGCATGGATGGTGGTGGGGCTGATTTCAGAGGGTGATGGGCTAGCAGGCTGGGAAGAGGCAGCAGGCAGAGAACACGAGCTTCTTCTCTGGTGTTAAGGAAATTCCTCTCTATGTCTTCCCTACTAAACAAGTTTTACAATGGGGAGTGCATTTTAAATGCTATGGAACAGGTTTGGGCACCTATCTATTAAGCTATCACTGTATGGCTTTTCCTCCCTTGCCTATCATATGGCCTATTAACACAATGATATTAATGGATTTCCTAATGTTGAGTCATCCTTGCATTCCTGGAAGTAAGCTCCACTTGGCCAGGGTGCCTTATTACTCTAATTCAATACACGGCTGGATTTAATTTGCTCATTCCTTTATTTACAGCTTTTGTGTCTGTCTTCACATATGAACTCGGTCTGTGGTTTCCCTTCTTCTGTGTCTCCTCCTGCCTGGGTGTCAGGGTTATGTGAACACGGAAAACGAATCATAACTGTGTTCATCTTCTATGCTTGAAACGTCTTGTACAGTGGAGGGCTGATCTTGAACGCTGAAGAAAAAATAACTTGCCCATAAAACTCTCTGGGCCCTGTGCCTTTTCCTAGGATAGGATTTTATAGCTTTCAGTTGGCAGCCTGTTTATTGATGAATTCAGATTTTCTAGGTCCTTAAGACAATTTCCAGATGCATGTTCCCTTGATTGTCAGTTGCTCAGTCATGTCTGACGCTTTGCGATCCCATGGACTGTAGCTGCCCAAGCTCCTCTGCCCATGGACTTCTGTAGGCAAGAATACTGGAGTGTGTGGCCATTCCCTTCTCCGGGGAATCTTCCTGACCCAGGGATCAAACCAGGGTCTCCCACATTACAGGAAGATTCTTTATCGTCTGAGCCACTAGGGAAGCCCATGGTCACTTAAACAAGATCTTCAAATGCCATTTAACCAATAAATATCTTCCAATCCCTATTGTGTTCCCGACTCTAAAGGCAGATAAATTTCTCTGTGAATCAGCATGGAGCATGTCTACAGGGATAGACATCCAGTGAATTTCAGTCTCTGCTCTGTCCCCTGCTCCCCCATCAGGCACGGCTGCAGGGACAACCCAGGAGACACACACTGACCTGCAGTCCCCTTTGTTGTTGTTTAGCTTGTTTAGCTGCTCAGCTCTGTCTGACCCTGAGACCCCACAGGCTGTAGCCCATGAGGCTCCTCTGTCCATAGGACTTCCCAAGCAAGACCACTGGAGTAAGTTGCCACTTCCTTCTCCAGGGGATCTTCCTGACCCAGGGATTGAGCCCACGTCTCTTGCATATATCCACCCCTATATATATCTACTCATCCATCTGTCTATCCACCCACCCACCCACCTACCCACAAAGACATACATTCATACGTACATACATATACACATATAGACACCTACCCATACACCCACTCACCCATCTGTTCGTTCAGGGCGCCCACGCTGAGTCTCTGCTCTGCACCAGATACTGGGCGGGGTACTGGGGTGTACGGAGATAGAAGCTAAGTGCTTAAGGGCTGGAAGACCAGAGAAAGGGTCAAGAAGGCCCCAGGAGGCTGCCATAAGAACAGAGCGGAACAAGATAAGAGGCTGGCCCGGGACCCCGGGGTCATCAAGCTCCAAGCAGGGCTGGTCCACCACCTGAGCGGGGTGAATGCTCAGCGGCTGTTGGGAGGAGGCAGCCTGGAGAAGCAGAGGGCCAGAGTCCCAGGTGGGAAACCTCCCTCCCCTGGATGTAACTCCCCTGACCTGCAGGCCTGCTCTCCCTGTTACCTTGGGCTGATGTACCAGGTTCCTTATGCATGACAGTCGTCTCGAGGGTGGGGATGGAACCTCATCCATCTCCATGGCTCCGGGGCCCGGCTCAGAGCCTGGCACGAACATAAATGGATAAAAGATGAGAGCGGGGAGGACCAGCGTTTGGGAGGCGGCAGGCTCACAGGGGTGTCGTAGGCGTCGCGGCGGGGAGCATACCGCCTGCTCCAGTGTGGGGCTCCTTCCCCTCCCACTGAAGCTCTGCACCCAGGCCCCTGGGGGCAGACACCCCTGCAGCCTTAGCACCCACCTGCTGGCACAGTGCGGAGCCACACGAGGCCTTGGAAAGCCTTTCTTCCTCAGAGTGGCCTGGCTGGACGAGACCCTGGCCGGCAGGCATCCCAGGCCCTGGGGCTCAAGGAGGGTGGGGGCGAGGGCTGCTTGTTCTCACTCCTCCCCCTCCCCAGCTCCGCTGAGAACCAAATCGCCTTATCAGAAACTCCCTGGAGTGACTGGTTAACCAAATAGCTAGAATTCCTGCTCAGCGGCACATCTGGTCCTGATCGTGGGGAGGCCAGGGATGACAGGGGAGGGAGGGGGGAGCAGAGGTACAGGGCCAGGCCTTCCCCAAATGATGCTGGGCCCGACGGGGGGCGCGGGCTGCCGGCTCACCTCCAGGACTGGGGGCGGGAGGCCCTCCCCGCCTCCACCACCTGCCGGGGGCGGGGGGCCTGAACCCGCCCGGCGCAGGGGCGCTGGGCCACCTCTCCCAGCTCTCCCCCATCCTACGCCCCCCGGAGCTCTGTCCCCTCCACTCTACCCGCGCCCCCACCCTCAAGCTCCTCCTGGGCTCCAGAACCAACCGCACCCGAGCGGCTCTGCTCAGACCTCAGGTCGCTCCAAAGCCACCCAGGCTGTTCCCTCTGCCTTGAACGCCCTTCCAGCCTGGGCATCAGCCGCAAAGCCGCCCCCTCTGGGTGGGCCTCCTCGGGCCCAGGGGCTTCCAGGCGCCGTTGCCTCAGCCCCCTTGGTACTTGTGGATCTGCCGCAGGACACCTGAGCCCTCAGCCCAGGCACTCCTTCTCAGGTTCTGGCTGCCCGGCCCCAGCACAGGGCAAGGGTAACAGAGGCCGGGAGACGCCAGGCGGGCCAAGGAGGGGCCGGGGGAGGCTGCTGCGGGGACGGGCCCCCGGGGAGTGGAGCATAGTGGTCAGGGAGGGAAGGGTCCACTCCCTCCCCCTGGCCAGGGCGCCCTGCGACCGGCAGGCCCCCACTTCTGGGCTCCAGCCTGTGCCTGGCCCTGCTGGGTCTTGGGGGAGCCCTGCCTCACTCTTGCCTGGTCTGGGCTGGGACCCCCAAGGTCTCACCTGCCAGTCTGCGGACACAGGCCTCCCCGCGCGCCCGCCCCCACGACAGAGGATGTGCCCCCCGCCATGGTGTCCATGCAGAGCTGGACAAGGGTACACAACCCCCAGGGGGCTAGGGCAAAGAGGAGCTGGGAGAAGGGGGTGCCATGAGGGGCGGGCAGGCGGATGATGGGCTGAACCCGGCCATCCCATGGGTCCATGAGAAGGGGTGGGGCCTGGGGCTGATGACAGACTCAGGTGGGGGCTTCCGGGGACCCCGTCATCCCACCATGTCCTCTGTGCGGGCCTGTGGGACCCCCCTTCAACTAGACGGAGGAGCTCCCTCAGCCCCTAGAACCTCAGCCTGGGGGTGCCCCCCTTGGCCAGGCCCCGCACCCCTTCTACGAGGCCGCCCAACACGGAGGGCCCGGCCTGGGGCGAGGGCCAGTATAAACAGATCGTTTCTGTCTGCCTGGGGGGGGGCGCGTGGGGGGGGGGAGTTGTCTTGAGCTTTGTTATGTTCTGAAAAAAAAAAAGGCAAAAAATTTGGGTCACAAACCACAAACTGTTTTGCTTTCGGCATAACTGGCACAAACAGGCATTTTCTCTGTGGTTTCTGGCCGTGGAGGCCAGGGCTGGCTGGGCTGGGGAGGGAGAGGCTGGAGCTGCCCTAATGAGGCCAGAGGGGGCTGGGCAGGTAGGGCTGGGCTGCCCGGGGTGGCCACACCTGCTCGGGAGTGCCCGCTGGGTACCAGGCCCCGGCCAGAGGGACGCGAGGACACTGGGAGCCAGGACCCGCCGGGCAGGTGGACGCGTGTTACTAGGGATGAGGCCATGTGGGAAGGCGGGGCTCTCCCCTGAAGGAGGGGCATAGATGGGCTGGGAGGCGAGGGGTTCCCCGGGGGTGTGTGTGATGGGGTCCCTGCCCCCAGCCTCCAGGGCCTTCTTCCTGGATGGCTCTGCCCTGGGGGTTAGAGAGCTTCTGGTAGGACCTGACGGTGAGCGGGGCGATGCACCTGTGGCATGGCAGGTCTGGGGACAGAGGCAGGGGGCTGGGCGCCAGGCCCCCTGTCTACACCGAGGGGCGGCTCCGGGCCCCAGAGACCCAGGGTGGGGGCAGTGATGGGCCAGGACAGCAGAGCGCAGTGGAAAGCGTGCAGCGTGTTAGAGAGCCCAGGAGGCGGAGCAGTCAGGCTGTGTGAAGCCGGAGGGGTGCGGGGCAGAGAGGGTGCAGGCAGAGCAGGGGCCCTGAGCCGGGCCAGGGGGCGTGGGGACTGAGGCGTGACCCCGGAGGAGCCAGAGCGCGCTGGGTGCCTAAGACCCCGGGAAGGCCTGGCCTGAGGCTTACACCCCTTTGCCCGGTGGCGCATGGGAGCCATGGAGGATCCCATGGGGAGAGCAGGCCAGGGGCCTCCAGGCGCACGTGGAGAGTGGCTGGAGCAGAGACCGAGGCTGGAGGCAGCAGGGTCCAATGGCTGGTCCAGTGGCAGCCGAAGACCGAGGGGGAGGGACAGAGGACCCTGGAGCAGGTGAGGGGTGGCAGCTGTGAGCACGCCAGGCCGGGGGTCTGCCGTGTACTGAGGGGGCTGCTCAGGCCCAGCAGGAGCCACTTTGCAGCTCAGGTGAAGATGCCAGGGGGAGACACAGTGGGGTGAGCAGCCAGGAAGCTCCTCCAGGGCCTCCAGCTCAGCAAAGGCAGGCCCTCCCGGGGCTCACACTCAAGCCCAAGGTCACCTCCGGCCCCCCCCACGTCCTCTTCACTCAGCAGGTGGTCGGGGGGCAGGAGCGCTCCTGAGCGGGTGCTCAGGGAGGGCCTCCCGGACGCCCGCAGGGACAGCGGTCCCAACCCAGGCAGAGGCAGCCGGCGCCCAGGCCATCCGGCAGGGACACCATGCGTGTGCTCAGCCAGCCCTGGGCCAAGCCATCACGAGGAGTCTGCTTGTCTGTAGGGGGCAGGGCATGGCCTATGTTTCAGAAGACCACCTGGCCTCCAAGCGGCGGTCAGGACTGGACACACGCGGGGACCCACCAGGCGGGTGGCGTGCCCCACCCCCACTCTGCCCCGCAGAGCCCTCACATAACTCGTTTCCTCGATAACACTGGCTGGATGGCCTAAGACTACAGAAATTCAGTCTCACCCAGTCCCGGAGACCAGAGGCCTGCGGTCAGCTTCGCTGGGCTAAAATCAAGGTGGCCAGGGCCAGGCTCCTTCCAGAGGCTCCAGGAGAGGGTCCTTCCTTCCTCGTCCAGCTTCTGGGGCTCCTGGCTTGTGGCCGCGTCCCCCCAGTCTCTGCCCCACCCTCACGTGGCCCCTCCTCTGCCTCCTTCCCCCGTCTTGTCCTTGGGTCTGGGCCCTCCCTAAATCCAGGACAGCCTCAACTCCAGACCCTTCGCTTCATGACATCTAAGACCCTCTGCCCAAACCAGGGCACATTCGAGGCCTCTGGGGCTTAGAACTGGACGCGTCTTTCTGGGAGGGACACTATTCAACCCACCAGCCCACCGCCACGGGAGTCCCCAGATGTCCCTCGAGTGAGCGCCGGTGGCCTCTGAGCTCATGCCCCATGCGGCCCCTCCCCCTGTGGCAGCCCCACTCCCAGCCCCAGACGCCCCAGCCCTTCACCCTCCTCCCGGGAGACTCCAGCCTCACCTCCTCCAGGCCCACACTCCAGAGTCACTCTATCCTCCTGATATCGCCCCAGCTTCTGCCTCCATGACGCGGAGCCTGGGGCGCAGCGCGTGGGCATGGATGGAGGAATGAGTGGAGGAATGGAGCCCTAAGGGTGTGCTGAGAGTCTGCAGAGCAGGCGGAGGGGCAGGAAGGGCTGGCGGACTGGGGCACCTGGGACCCGGCTGGGCCCAGCCAAGAGGGGCGGCGGCAGCGAGGGCAGTGGGCTAACGCTGGGGCTACTCAGGAGGGCCGCCGGAGCAGGGCCTGTGCCCAGGGCGGCCCAGCAGAGGGAGGCTGCAGGGGTCTTGGGGAAAGCGGGGTGCAGGCAGAGGCAGGGGTGACTCGGCTGCAGTGGGTGAGCAGGCTGGGCTGCCCAGAGCTGGGGGGGAAGGGAGACCCCGGACCCAGAAACCCGAGGTCCGGGAGGGGCACTGCACTGGGCTGCATGCACAGGGCTGATGGGAGACAAACTCTGAGCTTGTCTCAGGGACAGGCAGCGCCGGGCAGAGGGTCCCAAGGTGGGCCCATATCCCACCCCCAGCTCACGGTGCCCCCTATCCAGCACAGTCTCTCCCATCTTTCTTGACCCCACCTCCTCCAGGCAGCTCCCCACCCCAACGCTGAGCTCTCATGGGCAGCGCAGCCACCCCGGGGACACCCCTGGAGACCCCCGAGGCCACAGCCCAGCGCCAGGCCAAGCAGTAAGCATCAGAGAGGGAGTGACTGGTTCACAGGCAAGGTGTCCACAGCCCAGATGGGGCAGAGGGCCTTGGGTGCCCACTGGCAGACCTGCTGACTGAGGGCGCAGGGGTACATAAGGTGGGGGGTGGTGGGCAGCCCTCGAGCATTTCTAGGCCAGCCTCACTGTCTTCCAAGGAGCATGGGTACTTAGAAGTCAGAGGGGTCTGGGAAGTGGGGTGGGGCTGAGCGGGGGAGGGCTTCTCAGTCTTGGGGGCAGGGGCTCCTTTCTGCTCACGCAGGTGGGCACGCAGGTGATGAGAGTCCCCAGGTGTGAGTGGCCCCGAGTCCCCATCTCTGGCACCGGCAACAGTCTCCAGAAGCTTCCAGAGCCTGGCCGACCCCCATGCCCTGTCCCCTGAGGTTGGGAGAGCTCCCTGGGGTTGACTGACAGTGAAGGCTCTTTGCTCCTCATCAGTGGGCTCCTGAAAAAGCCCCCAGGACCCTGCCCACCCCTAAACTCTGAAGACCTGGACCTTGAGATGGCCCCCTGAGCCCCCCTCCCAACTGCTGAGGGCAGCAGGCCATCCAGCGGTTCTCCCCACACCCCGTCACCGTGAGGGCCCAGAGGAGGTACCCCCTCCCAGGGTCTCCCTGCCCCCTATTCCCACCTACCCCACCCCCTCCCCAGGGCTCAGACTCCCCCTCCCTCCCCCCACCAGGCACCCAGAGAAAGAGCAGAGGACTCAGAAGAAATAATTTTAAATGCTTTATTGGGATGGCGAGCAATAAAGGTTAAAGACAAAACCCAGGCAGTGGATTCTGCCGGAAACAGCATGTTAGGGGCCAGAGGAGGAGAACACGGGCGCGCGGCGGACGGGCCAGCGGGCTCGATGACACCAGGTGTTCTGCGCGTGGGGTCCTCGCGTGATGGCACAGAGACCCAAGAGGGGTCCCGCTGAAGACAGCTGGCGGGACTCGGGGAAGAGACAGGATGGAGGGCCACGAGCTGGGCGCGGAGGTCGGGAGGGGCCCCGGGTCGCGATGGAGCCGACCCACGGCGAGCTGCCCGCTGTGTCTGGGCTGGACTGGCACAACCGCCCCCTGGGTCGTGTCAGCCGCGTCACCGGGGCCCCGCGGCGTCGGGCCTCTAGCTCACTAGTCGGGCTGCCGTGCAGGGGGACTGCGCTGGGGGCGGAGGCGGGGGTGAGGTAAGCCCCCAGCCGCCCGGGTCCCTGCCGCAGCCCGAGGTGCCGACAGTGGTGGCTGCGTCGGGTCACCAGACCCGAGGGCCTCGGGGCCCAAGCGACCCAGCGGTCAGAAAATTGCGCAGCTCTTCTGCTCTGCGGGGCCCGACTCTTCCGGCCTCTCCTACCACCCGACCTCACCCCGCCTGGACGCCAGGAAGCCCTGCGGAGCTCCGAGCTTCCTGGGGGCAAGACGGGGCGCTGAGGAGGCGGGCAAGCTGTTCCCGAGGGGTACAGGGAGAGCCTCCCCAAGTGCGCGGAAGGCGGCCACCTGCTCCCGCCCGCTGGAGACCTTCACTCACACATCCACAGCCCCTTCCCCCCTGGCCGGGCTGGCCAGGGGCCCCACCTCGGTGGCCACCGAGCACCTTCCTGACACCTGGAGAGACACCTCCCCGCCCCCCCCTCCGCCCCTCAGGACCCCCGGGGGACCAGCCACTGTCCCCCAGGGGGCCAGGCCGGGCAGCGGCCGTCTCCATTCCCCTGACTTCTCTGGGGGGCACAGTGGCCAGCACCCCCACAGAGGCTCCACTCTCCACTCAACCCAAGCGACAGGGACAGAAAAAAAATTAAAAAAAAGGCGATAAATGGCGGAGGGCAGGATGGCGGCAAGGCCGCTGGTGACGGTGGTGACTGTGTGTGTTCCTCGTCCTTGGTCACTGCCCCCCTGTTACATGGGGTGGGGAGCAAATTGATAAATGAGCGCGTAAAAAGCTAAGGAGGGATAAAAAAAAAAAAAGGAAAGATGCCCCAGGAGTAATTAAAGAGGGGAGATAGATCAATTGGCGTCAATTTGGGTTCTAATTTCTGTCTGTAATTCTGCAAGTGCCTCGCTGTTCCTTCCCCCCCGAACGTTTCTCTCCAAAATCTTGCTGGACCGCTTCCTGCCTAGGAATGTCCCCCCACCCAGCCCCCACTGCCCCCCACCCACCCCGCCATCCTCCAGACTTCCCACACTCCCCGTCACCTTTGCCAGCCTCCGGGGGGGCCCCCCATTTCTGAGAGGCTTCCCCAGGAGGCTGGCAAAGATGATCCCTAGGTGTGCTCGGGGGAGGGGGCTCCCCAGGTCTTGCAGGGGCACACCCAGGGGGTCAGGCTACGTGGTAGGGCTTGTCTGACTTAGCTGCAGCCATCTCCCGCCTGGCCAAACCGTTCCTCACTCTGCACGATGGTCGGTGCGTGGATGCCCCTGGGGTCTGGGGGCACCCAGGACTTACATTCTGTGGGCTGTGGGGTCAGGACAGGTGCCGAGAAGAAGTGGGGATCACCCTCTTCTCGGAAAGATGGAGCCACCTGCCTGAGCCCGAGATACACCTTCCCACCATGGTGCATCCCAGGGGACAAGAGGGGAGCACGGAACAGGAAAACCTCATCGCGGGGCAGCTCAGAAAAGAATTTGGAATGGAATTCGGTCTCAGCTGCACAAAGGCTGGGCTCGGGTGTCCCTAGAGAGAGTGTGTGTGTGTGTGTGTGTGTGTGTGTGTGTGTGTGCGTGTGCATGGATGCATGTGTGTGTGTGCGT
>CM035297.1:46227490-46279953 GCA_020226075.1 Hydropotes inermis | reverse complement strand
GTGCATGGATGCATGTGTGTGTGTGTGCGTGCATGGATGCATGTGAGTGTGTGTGTTTGCATGGATGCATGTGAGTGTGTGTGTGTGTGTGTGCACGTGCATGGATGCATGTGTGTGTGTGTGCGTGCATGGATGCATGTGAGTGTGTGTGTTTGCATGGATGCATGTGTGTGTGTGTGTGTGTGCGTGCATGGATGCATGTGAGAGTGTGTGTGTTTGCATGGATGTGTGTGTGTGTGCATGGGTGCATGCGAGTGTGTGTGTGTGTGTGTGTGTGTGTGTGCGTGCATGGATGCATGTGAGAGTGTGGATGTGTGTGAGTTTGCGTGTGTGTGTGTGTGTGTGCAGGGTTGTGTGTGCTTTCTGAGGTAAGGATTGTGATGTCAGATTTTGGAGTGTGGGGTTGTTTTGCCAATTCGATTTTATTTTATTTTATTTAATTTTTGCCAATTCAATTTTACCAGCGCGATGCGGGGTTTCTGTTCCGTGCTCCCCTCCTCTGGTCTTACGGGGTCCCCTCACTGCTCTGTAAGGGTCTCAGTGATGGAGACTTGGAGGAGCGGGTTTGGGTCTTTGGTGTCACACTGCTGGTGCCCGGGGAGGGCCTGGCGGCGGCGGGGAAATGGCTGGCCAGCAGAGACAAGCCTACCTGCAAATTTGGCCCCTTCCTTTCTCTTCAGTGATTAGATCAAAGCCAATTTAAGTCCAGATCCAAAGGAATGAGAAGGAAGGGGGGGGGGGGGGCCGAATTTTTTTTTTTTGCCAATTGTTTTTAAGCCAATTTATTTTTAGTATTTTTTTCAGCCAATAGATTTTTTTTTTTTTAAGAAGTTTTTGGAAAGCTGGTTTGCTTTTCTGGTGTTGCTAAAAAGCCAATTCGTTTCAAGGGGGCTGATTGAGGGGTTCATGATTGCAATTTTGGTTGTATAATTTGGAGGTAATTTGGGGGGTGATAATTTGGGGGGATATTTAAAGCCAATTGGTTTTGTACATTTTTAGAGATGTTGTTCTGATCCCCTCGGCCAGGTGGAGGGGGCCGAGGGGGGTGTCGCCTGACGTGGGGAGGTTGGGGCACAGGGGCTGGGGTAGGGGGGCCCGCAGACAGGATGGTACAGAGATTTCAGAGAGGGACTTAGTGGGGCGGTCCCGACCAGGAGGACGGCGCGAGGTAGATGGTATCACTTGGCAGAATTACGACATTTGGCTCACTTCTAATCGCTGGATGCCTCCGAAGAGGCGCCCCCGTGGGTGGCAGGGTCCTGGGTGGGCAGAGTAATCAGCGGACGGTGACTCTTGGCCTCTCTGAGCGCCTCCAGCTTCTTGGCGAGCGTGCGACCCCGGCGCACTCGCAGGAAGGCGGGCAGGCCCCTGCGCAAGCGCTGCGTGGACTGCTTCCAGGTGTCATATCGGAAGAACTTGCCCACGGGGTATGCGGTGAGGGCGTCCTGGGAGAGGAAGAGCAAGTCAGGGGCTGCCCAGGCCCCCGGGGGACACGGGGGGCAACGCCCAAACTGCCCCGGGTGCCCGAGGTGCGACGGCAGGTGTGACAGGCCAGTGCCAGTGCCCCCAGAGGGGAGGCGGGCAGAGTGCAAAGGGCTCCCTGGCCGCCCTCTCGGCTAAGCAGCGGGCTGCGGCCCGGTCCCCGGCTCTGGGCTGACAGCCCCGCAGGGCTGCAGGGGGCCGGAGGGGAGGGTTCCCCTCGCAGGGGCGGGGCGGGGGCTGCGGCGTCTCACCGGGAGCACGGTCGTAGAGGCAGACACATCCCTCTCGGACTTGGCGGGGGTGGCACAGTAAGTCTCCAGCAGGGCCAGGTCGCAGCTTCGGAAGCAACACTCTTCCACGATGCCACGGCTGCGTCGGTTTATGCGGCTGGATGGTCGGCCTGGCGGGCCCCCAGGGAGGAAGGGAGGGCAGGTCAGTGCCCGCCCCTGGCAGAGGCAGGGGTCCTCCGGCCAGCCCCCCGCCCCCACCCTCGGGACGGGATACCCAGTGGCCCTGCAAGGACAGCCAGCTGCAGCCCGGAGTGGAGGAGGGAAGCGAGAGGTGGGCCCCAGGACGGAGAGAAAGGACAGTGGGCGTGAGCGACCAGAACCAGCCCCTGGCGTCCTGTGCCGCCTCCTCGGATGGCAGGGGGTCCCGAGCCCGCGTCCTGGGAGCCCAGGGTCCCGGCCCGAAGGCCGGCTGGGATGCAGGTGCCAGCCCTGGAGACGCCCCCGCTGAGCCCGGCAGGAACGGAAGGAGGAGAAGGCGGGAGGAGAGGAGTGAGGGGCGCCGCACGGACCACGCCCTCCTTTCTTCCCGCCCTCCCCTCCCCCCACCGCAGGCTCCAGACTCGCCGCGTGAGGTCCCGCCTCCCCTCCGCCGGCCGGGGGCGAAGGGAGCCCCCAGTAAGGGGTCCGGCTGCAGGGCCAAATGGGCTGGGGGCTCAGCCCAGCCCACCCGTCAGGGGGACAAGCCTGTGCCAGGGCCGGTGCCACTTCCTGCCCCCAAGGGTGGCAGAGAGAGAGGCCAGGGCAGGCAGGGGCCTCGGAAGCATGAAGCAGGTGTGCTTTTCAGAGCAAAGCGCTGACATGCCAGGGCGGGCGCTTCCAGCCCATTTCAGAGTGTGGGTAAGTAAAAGCTGTGGAGGAAGATGCTTCGTGGAGGGGGTGGGCCGGGTTCGAGCCTCATGGCCCTCGCCCGGCTGCCCCAGCCGTGCCCCGCCCCCCGCCCCCCCACGGCCCCAAGAGGCGTTCGGCTGAGCCCAGGGAGTGCACACGCCCCAGCCTGAGGGTCAGGCTGCCCCTGCTGCCCCGCTTCCCCCGGAAGCCAGGTGGACACTCTCCTGACGGTCAGGAACCGGAGGCCCAGGCCATGGGGGGTGAGGGCAAGAGCCCACGCTAAAGGAGAGGTCGCCTCCCTCGGGGAACACGCCCTGCTGCAGGGCGGAGGGGGGCAGAGGGGTCCCTGTGCCCAGCCAGGCGCCCCCGGTCCAGAACCAGCCAAAACGCTCAGGCCAGCAGGCAGGCGCCTGCACCACGTGCTGCCCTCGAGCGTGGGTCCCGCCCAGGCCCCGACCCCCTGCCCCCCACCAGGGCAGCGCCCCCCTCGTGGGTGGAGCCAGGCGTCCCCCAGCGTGCACACCCACACCCCCAGTGACAAGTGCTGTCATTCTTAATGGCGTCCAACCCAGTTGATTCCATTTCAAGTCTAACAGTGCACGGATACGTGCCCATTGCCAAGACGTGGACAGAAGGTGCGGGAAGCCGGCGCCCACAGCTCTGCCCGTGGGCAGGTCAGGGAGAAGCAGGCGGGGAGGGCTGCCCGCGGGCCCCGCCGGAGGCAGGCCTTCAGCCCCCTGCGCACCCCACCGCACTTGCTGCTGCAGGCCCGACCCCCGTGGACACACCTGCCCATTCTCCCTGGACTGAGAGTCCTGCGCTGGAAGCCTGGGCCCAGCCCCTGAACCGGGGCGGCTGGCGGGCCACGGGGGCCACGGGGGGCGTGGGGAGGGCTCCGGCACCTAGAGGGCCCGCTGCGCACCCCGCCCGGCCCAGGGAGCCACTCACTGAAGTAGAAGCCGCGGTCCCCACAGACGAACTGGAGGGTGTCCACCAGCTCCCCGCCACACAGGGTCTCACTGGGGCGGTGAGCAGCATAGCAGCACGAGGCGAAGGCCAAGAAGGCGAGAAGCGCCAGCGCCGACTTCCCCGCTGAGATCCCCATTGATGATGACTGCGGGGAGAGGAGGCGTGAGCCCGCGCAGGCCCGGTGGCTCAGCCAGGACGCGCGCCGCGGCCTCGGCGACCCCAAGCCCAGCGCCTCCGCAGTCCAGGTCCAGTTGTGGACTTGAAGCCTGGCTTTCTCCTTAATCTTAATTGCTTTAATTACAGGAACAACAAGAGCTTTCTCGTTCGAGGCGGGTGGGATGCAGAATCACCCCACGAGGAGGGCAGGGCCGGGGGCGGAGCCTCTCTGATGGGCACCAGTAACTTCACGTGGGGATCACTCTCCCCCTCCTGTTATTGCTGAGGCTTGGCCACACCCAGAGCGCAGGGGCCAGTGCTGGACACTGGACCTGGCCTCCATCCTATGAAGTCATGGGGGCGGGGCCAGCACAAGGCAGTGGCCACTTCTTGGGCCTCCCTGCACCAGCCAAGATGGCAGAGGGCCCCACCCCAGCACAGAACATGTGCATCCCAGAGGACCAGCCGGGCAAGGGCGCCAGGAGGACCAGCCTCCCTCCCCAGGCAACAGCGGGGGGTCCCGGCCCCATGCCTCGCCCTCCCAGACAGCCTTTCCCAACCTTCGGCCTGTGGCTGAGCAAAGGGCAAGGGCCTGGAGGTTGACACGGGGTGCCAGCCATGCTCCCAGGAGCCTCGTTCTCTGGCATCACTTAGTTCCCGGGCCCCAGTCTTCCCTCGCGTCCCCCAAACACACATGAAAACCAAAAGCCTCTTTTCCAGGCCTCGCATCGAACTCCCAGTGGCCAGGGGCCTCAAAGTCCTTCCAGGAACACCAGAGCCGCTCCCCTCTTGGGATGCCAAACCCCACCCGAGAGCTGAAGAGAGCAGGTCAGGCCCCCCCCCCACCCCGGGGGAGCCAGACACCAGGTCCCTTCAGGGCCGATGTGGGGGAAGACACACACCTCAGGACACACCCCCTCACAAGGCTGCAAGGCTGCAGACTGGGGTGAATAGGCCCTGTAAAGGGGAAGGACCTTGGCTTCCCTTGAGACACAGCAAGCCACTTCCGCCTGTCCAAAAGGTGGAAGCCCCCCAGGCAGGCAGGCCCAGCCATGAGCCCCTTCTGGGAGGACAGCCACGGCCCAGTGCCCCGGTCACCCTGAGGCGACTCAGCCAAGGGCCCGGGTGGGCTGCCCACGCGCGTCCGTCCCAGACGCTGCGCCCGGCGAACACGGGGCTCCGAGCCGCACGGCCTCCCCAGCCTGGAGCAAGGCTGCTGCATGCTGGAATTTTGATGCAATAAATCATCAGAGGACCGAGGAGGAAACGGTCTCGCTTGCGCTCCTGACAAGCAGGGGCTAGCTCCACGGAAGGTCTGAGCGGCCACCTCGCCCACCGCCCCTGGCTGGGCGAGGCCCCCGGCCTGTGTCCCTGCTGCCCCTCCGCCGCCCCCTCCAAACGCTGAAAGCGGATTCGGCCAGCTAGGAATGCCCGCTGTCGAGCGGCAACTCCATCTTTCTGCACGCCCCGCCGCTTGGTGTGGGGTCCAGTCCAGGACGCCGCGGAGAGCCGAGGCTGGCCAGCAGGCGGGCGGGCACGCGGGCCAGGTGCGCCCGGGGGCCGGGGAGGGGTGGGGGGCCGCGGCGGGGAGCAGGGGCGGGGGTTGCGTGAGGGGCCGCGGGCAGGAGCCGAGGGGCTGCGGCCGGCGGGCGGGAGCCGCAGCGCAGCGGGGTCCTGGCTCCAGAGCCGCGTTACCTGCAGCTGGACAGGAGGCTCGCTGGGGCCGAAGGAGGAGGAGGAGGAGGAGGCTGGAAGGCTCCCTCGAGGAGAAGCCAATGTCCAGTTTGCAGGCTGGTCAGTGCCTCCGCTTTTATGTCTGGGCCGGCTCCTCCCAGCCCCGGCTCCACCCTGCCCCCACCCCGCTCCCAGCTGACCACTCCCCCCGCCCCCCTCGCTCCCGCCCCCTCCGTCCTCCCGGCCAGGGCCTCCTCTCCTGCACCCCCAGCCGCCAGCCCCAGCGTCTCCCAGCAAAGTGCCAGGGCGGGGGAGGGGGCGCCTCCTGCACCCCCAGCCCATCCCGGCACAAGGAAATGGGGGGGCGGTTCCGGAGGGGGTTGCTTTCCACCTCCTTGTATGGAAACTTCCATCTGCCCACGGGGGCAGGGGCAGTCGCCCTCTCCGGACGGTCCACTCCGGGCCCCTCTGAGCCCTGGACCAGCCCCCCTCCACCCAGATTCCTGGTTGGAAATGTCGGGGGCCGAGAGAGGGGGGCGGCGGGGGGGCGCCGAGGGAATGTGGCGTCTGGCAGGACTCTCTTGCCAACTCGGCCCCCCTCGCTCCATCCTGGCCCCGCCCACCCAGTTTTCCTCTCTCGGTCTTGCTGGCAAGGAGTCAACATACCAGGGTGGGTTTCTGAGCTTTGCGCCCCTTCTCATTACACGGCCGCCGCCCCCCCCCCCCCCCCCCCACGCCCGCGCTTGCCCCCGCACGGCACGAATCGCAAACTTTGAGTAGCAGCCCCCTGCGCCCTCCAGGCGACCAGGAAGTCTGCGCGCACTCGGCTCACACCTCCCCCGGCGCCCCCGAGTCCCTCCCCCGCCCGCACCCCTCGCCCCTTCCTCCCGGCGCGCGGGAGAGCGCGGGCCGCCCCGGGGGACGGGGCCGCCAGCCCCCCGGCCCCGTGCGCCCGGGCCCCGCCGCCCGCCGGCCCGGCCCGCACGCCGCTCACCTGAAAGCCGGCACGGGGCCGCCCACCTTCCTGCTGCGTATTGCGAACCGAACAGCGGGCGAAGGCCCTCCTGCCGGACACTCCTCTGCCAGCGCCGCTCTGGCCGAGTCGCGGGGGCCGAATGTGCGACGGGGCAGAACGGGGGGATGGCTTTTTTTTTGGGGGGGGGGGGACAAATTCTCTCTTGATTCTTTAGGGAGGACGGGCTGTCTGCGGGCCGGGGCGGGCCAGATGTTGTACTTTAGGGGGGAAAGGGTATCGGGAAATGAGGTCAGCTGTTGTATCAAGGACAGAGAGGGGCAGAGATAGTGAGAGAGACAGAGTGAACGTGAAAAGGGGGGGCCGAAGAGAGGGCGAGAGGGAGAGAGGACAGCGAGAGGCGGGCAGGCTCACAGCGGGAGAGGGCAGCGGAGAGAGAAACAGAAAGCGTATAATTAATCCACTTTGGGACGGCGAAGGCGAGAGGGCGGGCTTGGAAGGGGAGGGAGTTGGAGGCAAGGAGCTGGGGGGACGGGAGGGAGCGAAGGGAAGGCTGCGGAAGAAGACGGGGGGCCGGGACCAGAGGCCGGAGAGGGGCCGGGGAGCGCAGAGAAGCCGAGGAAAGGGCGCAACGTCGGGGGCCGGGGAAGGTGCTGAGGGGGGCGGAGCGGAGGCGTCACCCGGGCCGCGGGCGCCCAGCTCGGCTTGGGCCGACGGAGCCCTCGGCCGTCGCAAGCCCGGGCCTCGGGGGGGTGGCGGTGGCGGCGCCGGGGGCCGCTCGGGACGCAGCGAGGAGGGGGAGCGGCCGGGCTGCGCGCCGGGGAGGGCCGGAGGGGGGAGCGCGGGGGATGACAACGCCGGCGGCCTGCGAGCCGGACTGCCTGCGGGGGGGACCGCCTCCTCGGGCGAAGCGGGACGGGCGTTGAGGTAGACGAAGAGGAGGCGGCGGGGGATCCGCAGGCCGGCGGAGCCCGGCCCCGCCGACGGCGCCCGAGATGGGGGTCAGCAGCGTAGCGGACGGCGTCGACGCGGGACCGCCAGCCGGGTGGAGGCGCTGGCGGGCGAGGGCCAGGAGGCGAGGGCGGCCGGAAGGGGGGGCCGGGGGCCTGCCTGGCCTCACGCAGCTCCGCCGGAGAGCAGGCGAACTCTGGGCGCCAACGCCCGGTTCTTATAGTCGAGCCACCCGCGGCTCGGCGCCCGCTCGGGCCCCGCTGGCCGAGTGCCCGCGCCAATGGGCGCTCGAGGGGTCCTCGCCCCGCCCCCGGACCGCCTCTGCAACTCGAGCCAAGGGGGGGGCCAGGCTTGGGGTCCCGGGGGGCAGCGGGGAGGGGGGGCTGTGGGGTGCGCGGGGACGAGATTGCAGTGGGGGCAGGGATCCTCAGAGTTCGAAGGAAATCTAGAATCACTATTCTAAAGTGTGTGGGGGCCCTGTCCGAGGTTCCGGGGTGCCAGAGTCCCTGCATAGTACACGGGGGACCCGGGACGACCAGGGCGGGCGGCGTCACATGCCCTAGCGACGGCCGGATCCCCGCGCCCCTTCGGGGGGCTAGGCGGCGGGGGTGCCCTGTGTGTGCGGGCACAGGTGGCGGTCCCCCCCCCCCCAGACCCGCCGGGACCTGCTGGAGAAGCGGGGAGTCTCTGGGCTCGGGCGAGGCGCGCAGTCTCCACCTGCCCGAGCAGGCAGAGCGCCTCACCTCGAGCTGCAGCCGGAGCCCGAGCGCCCCCCGGTGCCGCGCGGGAACTGGGGAGCAGCCTCGGCGGACGCCAGGTGCGGTACGTGGAGAGGGCCAGCCGGGCCAGGCCGGAGAGTCTGGGCCAGGCGAGGGGCCGGCCGGGCTGCGCTCGTGTGCCAGGGGAGAGACGAGCAGGGCGGGAAACGTCGTTCAAATCCTACCTGCATGACCGATCTCACCGGGGTGCGTCTAAGCGGCTCGCCTTGGGGGCCCACCCAAAATATCCGGATAGTGGTTCTCCCGTCCTCTGTGCGTTGGGCTTGCGTAGACTCGGGTTCAGCCCCGGGGGCCACCACGGTCACTCGAGGGTCTGGGGAAACCATCTCCTAGAGGGTTTGGACGATGTAAGAAGTCGGTGTGATTTTTTTTTTTTTTTTACCAAGTCAAAACCACGCACGAGTCCCCGCGCCCCACCCGCCCCAGGAGCCCCGACCACGCGCGCCCCTCCAAGGGGAAGGGGCCGCCGGCGGCGGAAGCCCGAGTCCAGCTCGCCCCCTCGCTCCGCCATCAATCACGTCTCCCGCGCTCGGCGCGCGCCTACCCTAGTCCTCCGCCCGGCGGCTGGAGGCGCCCGGGCGGCTGGAGGCGCCGCGCCGCCTGAGCGGGGGTGCCCCTCTCCTCCGCGTCCCTCCTGCCCTGCGCCCTGCCGGCCCCGCTTGGAGGTCGCCGAGGCGCTTTCCCCCGCTGTGATCTTTGCGCAGAGCAAAGGAAAGCGGCGCGGGTCTTCGGGGCCCGACCCAGCGCGCGGGGCGGCCGAGGGGTTGGCCCGCCGCACGGCTCCCGCGCCCCGCGCCGCTGTCCCCGGCAGCCGCTCCGGACGGCGGGACGGCGGCGGGTGGGTTTGGGAGCCAAGCCGGGACGCGAGGCGGCGGGGAGCTCACCGCGAGGCTGGAGGCCGAGGCTGCGTCCGCGGGCGCGGAGGAGTCGAGGCAGCGAGAGAGCGCTCTACGGCGAGCGGTGGACGCGCTGAAGGTGAGCGAGACCCCGGGGGCAGTCCCCAGTGTCCGGGGGCAACGCCCAGTCCGTTGGAAGACCCGGGGACAATGCCCAAATTTGGGGGAAACTGGGGGCAATGCCCAGTCGTTCTCCTGGACGCGGGAGAAGCCCTGCCTACGTCCTGGCGGACACACTGCCCGATCGAGTGTGTGTGGGGAGGGCCGGGGAAACTTCCCGCATCCGAGGAGCTCGGGGACTTCGCAGCGGACGCGGAGAGGCCCAGACCGGTGCCCGCGGGGCTACGGAAGCTGCAGAGACCGCGCTGGGGCCGGGAGCAGTGCCCAACTGCGTTCGGAGCAGCCTGGTTT
The DNA here is from genome assembly GCA_020226075.1 of Hydropotes inermis. Lineage (NCBI taxonomy): Eukaryota > Metazoa > Chordata > Mammalia > Artiodactyla > Cervidae > Hydropotes > Hydropotes inermis. Next base: position 46,270,544 of record CM035297.1, on the reverse strand, counting down.
GCAAGAAAGAGAACGAAGGTCCTGAAGCGGGGACCCGAGGGAGGGTGCGTCGGGGACTACAGAGAAAGAACCAGAAAGAGAACCCGAGTCTGGGGGCCGTGGAGGCGGCCCCGAGCAGCCGGGGAACAGGGGAGCCGAGTGTACACCGTGGGGACCCGGACATGTAGGTCAGCAGGCTTGTGGGACAGCCCGTTTGTAGGGCAGTAGGTCTGCGGATGACCACGACCGGAGCGAAATTCTCCGGGTGGAACTTGGGAGGTTCCAAAAGGGCAAAGTGTCTGAAATTCGGGGGAGAAAAACAGTGGGTGGGTCTTGGGGATGCAAGTGCGGTGGAGAAGAGTGGAGAATCATTTCCAAGATTTAGAAATTCAGGTTAGTGGACGCTTGCAGCGCCCGAGCAAAGTAACTTCCATAATTGTTGTGGCTTCTGGGAAAATTCTCAATGTCCTTGAGAAACTCAAGAAACAAGATCTAAATCTGGGGCAACCTGGGGTGTGATCAATACATTTGGAGAAGGCGGGGAATCAATATCTTTTTAACATTTTAATTTTTAAATTGGTTTTGATTAGTTTATTTTTGGTGAACAGGAAAAAAAAAACTTTTCCTGGGCACTGTCTGCATTTGGGGACCCCCTAGGAACATATGGCCCAAGTGTGGGGGATCCATGGACATTGTTCAGTAGAGGCTGATATCTAAATTTCAAGGAACCTGGTTAATAGCAAGGAATCTTGTAGGACGTAGGCCTGTGATACCTGAGATTTCCAGGACCTGGGGGTATTTTTCGCTATCTGGGCAATTTCATTTTGGGAGGCCTGTGGAAAATTGCCTAAATTTAGGAGGACTCAGGGTAAGTAAGGATCATAAAATCAGGGGACCCATAAATCAGTGTTCAAAAAAGTTCAGTTGTTTTGTGGAGAAGGGAAAAAAAAGTCTCAGTTTATTCTGAAGGGCTAGCAGGCAGCATCACAATTCAGAGGCCCCAGAAAATAATTTTTGAATCTGGGGATCCAAAGAAGTCTTTCAAAGTCCCCATGGGGAACAGAGGGTCAATACTGAAGTTTTAGGGGCAGAGGATTAAGAATTCCTAGGCGGTGGGGCCTGGTGGTCTACAGAGGATTGGCAGTGTCTGAGACCCAGGAAATGTTGACTGAATTTGGGGTGACTCAGTGAGTGCCTGGAGAAATGCTTTGGGCCCGAGAAATCAGTGCCTTTCTGTGCCGTTGCCTGTGTCTGAGGAGCTGAGAAAGGGTGAGGCCCAATATTGAGAGCCCGGTGTGTCCACACACAGGGCACCGGGAAAAGGTCCAGTCGGTTGGCCTGGAATTTGGGATCAGTTCTGAATTTTAGGAAACCCGGATTCTTGTCAGTAAGCTTGTGGGGCCCAGGGAATTTTGTAATATTCAGAATGTTATGAGGCGGAGAAAATATTCAGAATATTTGGTTACTGGGACACTCAAAAGAGCTTGGTAAAGCAAGATACTGGCTCTGTGCAAGCGTTTGTTTTGTGCTTGGCTTGACCCGGAGGACCTGAGAGATGCGTGATTTGGGGGGACCGGCCTGACCCACGGTCACAACGGATAAGTGCTGTGTGTTTGGGGGCCTGGATAACAGTGTCTAAATGTCAAGGAACCTGACTAGTGCCAAGGAAGCTTGGAGCGCCCCAGAAATGAATGCCCCACGTCTTTATGACCCACCAAAAAAGTTGCTCAGTGAGTTTTGGGGGCCAGAAACCATCTTCTCAATTTTGTGGAACTCAGGAAATCAGAGCACAGACTGTGTATGATTTAAAAAGAGGGTCACTGTGCTTCGGGTTTAGTGCATAAATTTTGGTGAGGCGTAGGCAGCAACCTTCCAACTCTGAGGGTTATGGGGAAATTGATCAGTCTGTTGGGAGGGGGTGACAGGGGTGGGGGGACCTGGAATTCTTTACCTAAAATTTAGGGAACTCAGGTTGGGGCCAATAAATTTGTGGAACTCAGCAGATTATGTCCTAAACTCTAATGAAGCGGAGGAACAGGGCTTCGGCAAGGGGGAGCCGGGACAGGGGCAGTAAGCTTGGGAGCCCCTGTCGACCAAAATTATGGGGACACAGGAAAAGAGTCCTGTTCTTTGGGAAAGATGCCTTAATGCCAAAAAAACACTGTGTTCATCCTGGGGAGTCAGCTTGAGCCCAGGACCAGGAGTTAATGTTTAAATTTTTCTGAATAGGGTTTGGCACTGTGTAACTCCGTAGAACCTGGGGGTGGGGGTGAGGGGGGTACAGTAAAATGTTAGGAGCCTGGGTGGGAGAAAACACCCAGTAAGTGTGGGGACCCAGGTCACCAGTGTAAACCTGGAAAAGCCAGCAGGGGCTTATGTGTTTTCAGGTCCCCAGAAATTAATGTCAAAAAAAGAAGAAAAAAATCTTGTGACTTGGGGAAATGCTGAATGTATTGGGGGAGATCAGGGAGGAAACCTTAAATTTGAAAAAGCCCAGAAGAAATAAAAATAAAATAACGTCTGCCCTCAGGAGGAGCGGGGGATGTGGCTCCGTGAGCTGGGACCCTGGGGATGGAGAGCTTCGTTTGGCAGGCTGGGCTCCGGCCAGGGAAGCACCGCGCCGCTGCGGATCCACTGCCCCGGGGACTCGCGTGGAGCGGCGGCGCCCTCCCCGGGGACCGGGGCGCGGGCTGCGCGCAGCGGCGGCGGCTCCCTGGGACGCCCGCCGCCCCGGCAGGGCTGGCTCGTCGCTTCTCCCGATTTTGCCTCCTCGCCCCTGAGAGCGCTTCCCTGCGGCGGCGCGTCGGCTGAGAGGGAGGCACGCCGGGGCGGCGGGGGAGCGGCGGGGCGCCGCTCTCAGGCTCTCCGGGGGCTCTGGGCTCCCCGCTCGGCTGCCTCCGAGGAGGCCCGCGGGCTCCCCGCCGCCGCCGCGCCCCACGCGCTCCGCTCTGCGAGCCTAGGCGAAGCCGCGGCCCGGCGACCGCCGCGGGCAGGCTCGTCCCCGGCTCGGTTTGGGGGGCCCCGGAGCACCCCCGGCGGCCGTGCTCGCTATCCCCGGCGCTCCACGAGCGCCGTCCGGGCCTTCTCGGGCCCCTCGACGAGGGCGAAGCCAATTTTGTTTTGATAACGCGAGAGAGTTGAAGGACTAGGGAAGAGGAAGAGAATGGGGGGCGGGGGGAGACAGGACTGATGGTGGTGGGGGTCAGGGGTCTCCTTTCGTTTTCTTGAAGAGAATGTTCACGGCAAGCCTCCCTCTCCCGGCTGTGAAAGTCTAGTTCCTTAAGACAAACAAGAGGAACGCTGAACCCTAACCAGCCCCGTGCACTGGTGGGAACCGGATCACCCCTTTGGAATTAGACAATGTTTCGGGTGGGGGGCGGCTGCCTCCTGCGCATCTGTGGGTTGAGGGTGTTGCCAGCGAGGGGGTGGGTGCTGCTGGGGCAGCGGATGAGGGGGCCTCAGGACCAGCTCACAGCCGTTACCTCCCCCCATGGTCACCCCACAGAGGGACCTCAGCTAGAAAGGCGCCATCCCAAAGCCTGACCTTCTGGAGAGGCAGGGGTTAACGCCCTTGGACAGGTGTGGGGACTGGCAGGGCTGAGGCAGCCCTTTCAGAGGAGTTTGGCAAGACGGGGAGGACCCCCCCCCCCACCATGAAAAAAGCAGCCCACTTTCCACCCGGAGCCCAAGGCACGTGGGGAATGTTCCCCCTTCAAATTCCAGTCCACATCAATCACCCCGTGTCCATTCCAAGAACATCTGGCCTGTCTCCCCCCACCCATCACTGCCCCGCTCCCTCCCCACCAGCGTTTTGCAGTCCCAGGCCCCGGCGTCAGGCCTGCGCCTATGGAAGGGAGGGTGAGGAGGGGGCTCCCCGGGAAGCCTGGCAGGGTGGCTGCCCAGTCTTCGGCAGCTTGTGCATTTGGGGGTGAGGAGTGTTTTTAAAGTGTCTGTCTGCAGACCTCAGCTCCCTGGGACCCCAGAGCGGGTGAGGGTCTCCGCTTCCCTGGCCCTGCTTCGGGCTCCCCACCTCTCCTCCAGGACCTGCTTCCCAGCCTGGGTGAGGTGTGTGTCTGTGGGGCTTTCTGGGCGTCTTCATGCTGGGGTGTGTGCCCTTTGGGGACCCTTCCTTGTTTTCAGTCTGGAACAGGCGCCAGCCTGGAGAAGCTGCGGCCCGGTGCTTGGAGACACGTGCCTGGACCTTGGAGGTAGGAAGGCAGAGGCCACCCTGGGGTGCTGGCCCCGGCCGCGGGCGGGAGGGGGCACAGAAGCACTTCCTGTGCAGGCTTAGCCCGTGCCTCGTTTAGTCACGAGTGCAGCTAAAGGGGCAGGGTTGTGGGGGGCAGACCTGGATCACCGTGGGGCTCAGAACGGGCACTGGCCACCCCCAGCAGGGACCAGCCGCCCAGGTCGCCCCAACTTCCGGTCCCCCACCACCGTAGGAAGGGCACAGCCCTGGTATGTTGTGGGACTGGGGTCTCCCCCAGCACAGGGCTTGGCTGGTGGGAACTTCGGCCCCAAGCACCATCACCTGCCCCTCCCTCCCGCTCTGCAGCAGCCCCGGTTCCCCCACTGATGTGCCAGCCATATTCCAAGAGGACTCGGACTCACCCCAGGAAGCCCAGCCCCGCTCCGGCTCTGCTGCGGCTCCCTGCTCCCGCTTGCCCTGCAGCCCGCCTTCCCTTTCCCCGCTTCCTCTCCCGGCTGTGGCTCCGAGCTGGCCGCTCCCCACCTCCCTGGGACCAAGCCCAGCATTCTACAAAGCCAGCTCATTCTCCAGGAGTCCCCTAAGCGCCCCCTTCCTCAGCCCCCACAGGGCATCCGGCGCCGCCAGGGGTGAAGACCCTGCACTGGATGCCCGAGGGATGCGCCTGCTCCCAGCAGCAGGGCTGGAAGCCTGGGGACCCAGGCCCCAGCTGGACGGAACGCCAGGACCCGACGATGGCACAAGCCACCCGGCCCCAGGCACCACCAGCCCCTGATCAATAGACCAACGTCGGCAGTGTGTAGGAGTGTGGGGTACCAGGCCCCCAAGCTGCAAGGACCCAGGCGTGGCCACTGTTGTACCAGTCTATGTAGCATCTGAACTAAAGACACCTTTGAAAAACATTCTCGTCTCTCTCTCTCTTTCTCTCCGGCGGGCAAACTGGCCTGGAAGGGGGCACCTGCTGGGTCCCCCACGGCAGGCCCTGAAGAGTGACCTCTGTGGCTTTGGGGTCAGGACTGGGAACACAGCCCCCATCCTCCGCTTCCAGAGAGACCCTGGAGCGAGCCCCGCTCTGGGGCTGCTCAGCCTGTTGCCGCCACCCGGGCTCCATCCAGCAGCGTCCGAGGCTCTGGCTGCCCCCAGCCTTTCCAGTGTCCCCCTCCGTCCCCCAAGGCGCACACAGGAAGCCTCGTTCTACCGCACAGTAACCACCAGCTCTGCGACTGGTGGACCCCTGCTTTGACAGATGGGGACACAGGTCAAACCACCCCTGTGAGGCCCCACAGCAGCGGCCCAGGGCAGGGAGGCCGGGTCTGGCATGCCCAGCTGAGCCCAGCTTTCCGGGGGCCTCCCAGGATTCCTCCCCAACTTGCTGGAGATCTCTGCCTGCACGCTGCTTCCTCCAGTTCTGTCCTTACCCGTCACCCTTGCCTCTCCCCTGGGCTGCCCCCCTCCCCGTCCCTCTGTCCTTCTACCAGGAGTCCCCCTCTGAGGACCACGCTGCCCAGGGGGCAGGGGGCCTGCTCTGCCTGCAGCTGAGCCCCCAGGAGCCGACCACCTGAACCCCAGATTCCAGCTGTGTCACCCTGATACGAACCCAGCCCTTTGGAGGCTCCACTCCTTGTGAAAGAGGTGACGGCAACGGGAGCTTCTCGAGGTGGGGCTCCGAGCCCTGGAGGACAGCAGGCCACTGTCCAGAGCCTGCGGCACGCAGTCCTGCCTGGGGCTGTCCGGAGCACTCACCTCTGAGGGCTGGGGCCGCTGGCCTCGGTTCTGAGCGGGTGGGGATTGGGAGCCACAGGTCACAGCAGCTGACCTCTGGGCTGGGGTTTCTGGCTGGCTGCAGGCTCTGGCCAGGGGGCAGCCTGGGCAAAGGGCTCACCTGGCGTGGGTGTGGGGCTCTGGGGCTTGGAGCCAGAGGCCACCTTCTCTTCCTCAAGTTCAGCAGAGACTCTTTGTCCCCTGGGGGAGAGCAGAGGGCTGTTCCTAAGACGGTGTCTTTTAAAACAAACCCACACCTGCCGCTCCGCTGCTGTCAGGCGGAGAGGCCCTCGGGTCGCCTTGCAGGGTTTGGGTGGTGGCTCCCCTGCCTGTCCCTCTGGCTCCCCAGCTCTGCCTTTTCTGAAGAAGGGAGGCAGAAACGTGTCCACAGCTCACCAGAGCTGGGCTTCCCTGAGGCCGGGCCTGCAGAGGGTCCCACGGAGCAACCGGAGACACGTCCGTGGGACAGGCTGCCCCTCCCCGCGGCGGACTTCTGCCTGAGCTTTGGGGCTAGTGGCCGCACACAGACAGCCTGCCTCGGGGGTCACAGCACACAACACAACTCCCCCTCTGCCCCACCACATTCCCACCTCGAATGGAAGCAAGGAGGGAGCCAGGCACACACAGCTCTGCCATGGGAAGGCAGCTGAGGGTGGTGGGAGACTGCGCTCCTCTGGGGAAATGAACCGCTTCCCCACATACAACACAGGGGAGTCTGGGTGGAGGAGGGGCACACTCCATGCGCAAAACAAAAGCCACCCAGGGCAGGGGAGGCTGGGAGGGGGTCCAGGGCAGCCGGAACACTGTCAGCAGGAGAGAGGCGTTCCTCTTTAGACTCTGCTCCGGGACCCCAAGGGGCAGCACCCGTCCTGGGCCTTCTCACCACCCTCTCCAATTACACGGTGGGATTCTCTGGGGGAGGGGCGGTGTAGGGAGTGGGGGGAGAGGGGGTATGGAAAAAACTCCCAAACCTCGGAGCCTCAGCCTCTCTGGGCATCCTGCTTGTCTCGGGTTGGGATTGGGGAAGGCGGGGCGCAGCCAGAGGGAGCCTCTCACACAGGAAAATCCTTTTACTTTTCCAAAAGCAGCTGTGCCCTCACGCAGAAGGCAGCGGCCCTACGCCCCAGCCCACCCCTCCCATTCTGCCAGCTCAGTGAAGGAACGTGTATCTCCCAAGCAAAAGCCCCTATGGCTCTAGGCAGCTCCCCTGCAGGGTCCCCTTCCCACCTCTCCCGTCCCCTCCAAAGTGGGAGCTCGCCTGAGTGGCAGCACGGGCCCTCCCCGTCCTGTTAGCCGCCCCCTGCCCACTGCTCCCTGAGCTCTGAAGGCCGCTTTCTTAGCATCCAGAGGGCGCGTGCGAGGGGGGAACCTTCGCTGTAACCGCTGCGTTGCCCCCAGAGCTCCCATTCCGTGGATAAAGAGGACGGGAAGTCGCTGATGCCCAGGCTCTGTGGGAACTGCCGGGCAGGTGACCCACTGGCCGGGCCAACAGTAGTCGCTGCCAAGGCAGGGGGTGCTTGGCTGTGGTGCTCAGACCCTCCAGCAGGCTTGACTGGGAGGCAGAGGAGGGGGATGAGGCTGAGGCTGGAGAGACGGTGAAGGGCACTTTGAGAGTGTGCACTGTAATGGCCCCCCGAAGATGAGCCTCTCCACCATGGAGCGCCTGCCCAAATGTCAACGAGACCTATAGTGTATCCCACCCCACGCTGCTCCCCAAGCCCCTCCAACTTTAGGCAGCATCGTGCCAACTTGGTGGTGCTGGGCCTGCTGGGGCAGCTGGCTCTGGCGCCTTCCCACGTGAGGGCCTGGCGCATCAGGGTGTGGAGACGTGGCCCGCCCTTAGCCTGGCAGAAAGGTGTTAGTGGGCATGGGGACTAGGCGAAAGTGCTCGCTGCCAGCTGGGAGGTGGGGCTTTGGGGAGCGGGGTGGAGGGTGGGCGGGTCCTCCCTTGATTGACACCCCCCCCCCCCCCCCGCATGCCAGTGGGCCTGGCGCGGGTAAAATGGGGGTGGGCCATCTTGGGGAAAAATCAGGGTTCGAGAATGGTCAGAAAAATCTTCCCTCAGGGGCTCCCAATTGCAACACAGCGCGGCCAGGTTTGCCCTTCTTCCAGAGGCAGGGGGCACACCTGGGGGCTTTCTCTCCTCCCTGGTGGCATCTGACACCCCCCCGCACCCCACAGGTGTGTGAGGGTGCTGCAGCGAGTGGGACTGGCAGGTGGCAAGCATCACGTCCTGCTCACAGGCACCCCTGGGAGGGCTGACTGGGGTCCACAGCCTTCTGAGCTTGGCCAGAACTCCGGCTGAGCCTGGGACCCGGAAGTGTCAACGGCTGGGTGAAGCCCCAGGCAGCTTGGACCAAGTCTCACTGGGAACTTAAATCTCCTCCCGGAGCCTTCAGGTAGAGCAGCAGGCAGGCAAAGGTGTGTGGCTCCCTGCAGGTTGCCGGTCCCCACCCTCCCTGTGGCCCTGTGGCCCCGGCCTGCCAGCCTGGGCTGGCGTTTAATTCTCTCCTCTCCCTGCGTCTTTCAAGCCCTCCTCTGAACTCCCTTCTTAGCTGGGGGGATAGGTCATGTGATAGGGGGACAGGGCTTTCAGTGGGGAAGAGAGTCAGACTTGGGGTTGGGGGGACTCAGACCTGGTGGGAGTGTCCTAAACCAGATGCGGAAGTCCCAGAGCCGTACCATCCCCTGGGCTCTTGGGCGGGAGAGGAATGCAAGGGTGCTAGAGGTCCTGAGTCAGGCCCATCTCACACAGAGGGGAGTCAGTGTGTGAAGCACCCCACAACTTTGGGGGTGCAGCAGTCACTTGCTCATGCCACTCTGGCCCTGTCTGGGGACTCCGTGGCTTAGAGTTTTCACAGCCTGTGCCACACCCCCCCACCCCCTGGGGTCTGCGGCAAGATGCCCAGATGTCACAAGGGAGCTCCTTGCCGATCCATACGGGAAGCCCTAGCTGGGGCTTCCCACGACGAAGGTGGGGCCAGTGAGGGGAAGAGGCTGACCCCATGCCAGATAATGAGGCTGCATGAGAGACCCACCAAGGGGGGTACCCCCGGACTGAGAAGGTGGGGGGCCTCCCTGGTGGTCCAGGGGTGAAGACTTCACCTTCCAGTGCAAGGCTTGCGGGTTCAGTCCCCGGTCAGGGGAACTAAGATCTCACATGCCTCAAGGCCAAAAGACAGAAAGCATTAAACAGAAGTATTATTGTAACAAATTCAAGAAAGACAAAAAAAAAAAAAAGGAATCAAGAAGGTGGGCAGCTAAGGGGCTGAAAGGGGAGAAGCATCTCAAGCCCACAGATCAAACTCCTGGAAATGGGGGACCCCCAACCCTAAACCAATGCATTGGATCTGAGCCCTGCCCCTAGTCCAGACCCCCGTTTCTGACACAGCCCCAGAGGGGACCACACCCGTGCTCCATCAGAACCTTGAAGCCCAGAGTGTTTAAGCAAAGACGGGGAGCAGAGAAAGGGGCTGGGGTGGGGAGGCCCCCAGGAGGACTGGCCACAGCTTGGTGCTGATGAGGCCGGACTGCAGGCGAAGGGGCTGTGAGGATTGCGACCTTCGGTCTGACCTTCTATTTACCATCCATGGTGGGATCACAAGACGTAAGGGAGAGAACGCAGTGGGACGGCAGGGGCAGATTCGGGGTGCCAGGGACCCCCCACGACATAAGCCTTGTTGCCGCGCTGTCTCTTAGGCCTGGGCGGGGGTTACCCGGGCCTAGCGTTCTGCGCAGATATGCAGGAGCGACTCGGGAGACTGAGGAAGCCCAGCTGCAAGTTGCCGCCCTTTGGCGGCTTAAGCGGCCTCGTACTGACACCTGGTGGCCACTTTCAGAATTACAGCGCACGCCTTCCCACAGGGAGAGCCTGCACTGCCGGGGGTCGGGGGGTTCTGCACCTTTGCGTCGGACCTGAGGCTCTCCTCAGGCCCCCGCCCTGGCATTACAGAACCGAGGGTGGAGGGAGGTCCTGGGGGGTCCCCGCCGCAAGGCTGTGGCAAGGTGGGTGACCCAAGCACCGCGGAGCCCAGGACGCCTTCCTGAAGCATCCACCGTGTTTTGAGAATCAGAGAAAACTGTATTCTGTTTACACCTGGATACAATCCGTCAGATTACTGAAAGGCTCTAGAGCAGGGTGCTGGGGGCCGCTCCCCCAGCCCGTGCTCCGGCAGGGTCCCCGAAACCAGTGGGGGCGGCAGCGCGGGGCTGAGTCTGGCGCTTGCCTCCCGCGCCCTGCACCGCTCTCCAAACCTGACCCAAGCCTGACACCTCGTGGCCACGTCGAGAAGTGCAACCACAGCCTTAGGAGAAAGCACCTGTATTGCCAGGAGGACGACAGTGGAGCCACCTCACCAAGCCCAGAGCAGGGGGCAGCAGAGCCCCACCCTGAACTCACGGCTGTCCCAAGAGCCCCGCCCCACCGGGAGGCCAGGGCGAGGCTGCCCCGGGCGGCGAGGAAACAGCGGGAGGACCGAGGGCTGTCCGGCCGGGAGGGGACCTGGAGGCTGCAGGGGCGAGCCCGTCGCCCGGGGCCTCCGCGTCCCTCGGGCCCCACAGGTTGGCGCCCAGCCCAGCCCACCTGCTGGTAACACACGTGTTTGTCATTGCTCACCATTGTACTGTCTCAAGGCGCAGGTATGTTTGCCCCGACTCCCCTCACCACACGAGCATTCCTTCCTGGACGCAGGTAGCTGAGTCACGGCCAGGCTGGGCCTGGGACACCTGTCATCCCCTCCAGCCCCTGCAGGCAAAACCTGCCACCTGAGAGGGCTCTTGAGTCTGGGGGAGGGGAATCTGGCCCTGGTCCCGGGCACACAGGAGCCCCCAGGCCCGCTGGGACGCATGCTCCTTCCCCAGCCAGCCCTCCACCTCATCTCAAAGCAGGCGGGCCCCGCAGGCCCCCAAGCCCTGGGCCTCGCTCCTTGGGGGGCTGGTCCGCCTGGCAGCCGCACCCACGGGCATCCTGGTGGCCCTGGGGCCTGCTCCTTCGCTGTGGAAGGAGCGTCAGCTGCCTCTGGCCTCTGCTGCCCGGAGGAGCAGTGGGCCTGTGGAGCTCTGAGGCCCAGAGACGGGAAGAACCCTGCTGCAGATGCAAGCGCAGAGCCGCAGGACGCTACCTGCGCGGGACGCCCGCCCCGGGCCCACCTGCCCACATGCCCGCCCTTAGGGGACGACGTGGCACACGCTGGGGCCGGGGAGGACGTCTGAGGCCACTGCGCGTCCCGCTGGGCGGGAGCCGAGGAGGCAATTGGGAGGACCTGCCGTCAGCACGGCAGCAGGCCTGGGGGCCCTCACTCACACGTGTCGCCCTGCTGGACCCTCTGCCACAACAGGGAGAGTCTCCTTGGGTTCCCCTGCGATGGATGAGGAAACCAAGGCTCAGAGATGCTGAGTAACTTGGCCAAAACCACACAGGCAGAGCACAGCCTGCCTTGCCTACCAACTCTCCCTCCAGCCCTGCACTGGCCCGCAGTGGACCCTCCTGCTGGCCCAGCACGCTGAGGGCTTCTGGGGAGCGGAGGCACCCACAGGACTTGGCCCACTGTGTCTTCCAGACCTCAACCCGTGCCATCTTTGTGCCCAGGGCCTGGAGGACGGCATCTCTGCCTGAACACGGCTCTCAGCGCCGCTGCAGGGAGAGTGGGGCCGGCTGTAACCGCCCCACGGCGATCCCTAGGCTTGGTTTGCACCTGCAGCAGAGGCAGCCAAGTGTGGACTCAATCTTAAGGCCACGGCCCCTAACTGGGAACGCGGGACACCTCCCTCAGGAAGCCTCCCAGCCTGCCTGCCCTACCCTCCTCTGACCTGAGCATCTGGAGGTGCCGCGCTCAGCCTCCCTCTCTTCCGTTCCTCTGCTGGCTCTTCCACCGCCTGGAGCCTGGCCTCTCTGCCGCTCTGTCCTCACAGCAGGCCTGAGTCCGGGAAGCACCCCAGCAGGCAGCCAAGCACAGACCCGTCATCTAGGCCTCAAGCCGCAAGCCCACCTTCCACCCTCTCCCTCTCCCTAACCTTGGAAGCCTTGTTGGACAGGCTGAGCTGACAGACCTCAGGGGGGTGCTACAGAGGACCAGAGGAAGCCAGGGGGACCGCGGAGGGCTGTAGGGGTCAAGGAAGGTCGGGGAGACTGTGGAGGGCTGTAGGGGTCAGGGAAAGTCAGGGAGACCGTGGAGGACTGTAGGGGTCAGGGAAGGTCAGGGAGACCGTGGAGGACTGTAGGGGACCAGAGGAGTCTGGGGGGACCACGGAGGACCACAGTGGGTGAGTATGGCCAGGGAGGCCTGGGTCATGGATTCAGGGCCTCGGGTTCACCTGGACCCTCAGGTTCCCTTCCTCCCAGCCCTATTCTGGCTGCCCACCGAGCCGCCTCCCAAGCCTGACATCCAGCTCAGAACCTGAGGCCTAGAGAGGGAAGGGGACTTCCTAGGTCCCCGGGCAAGTGGGCCTCGGGTGTGGGAGCACCTCCCTGGGTGCTCCAGGGAGGCCGGGCTGGAACGGGGTCAAGCTCTGAAGGGAGGCCGGACTTTGAAGAAAACTGTGTGCTTTGAGACTCAGTGTGAACAGCCCTGGGCTGCAGGGCCACCCCGCGGGTGCCGGTTCTGTTTTCTAAAAACACAGATGGGCCAGGAAGGGGGTCAGAGCAAGGCAGGCGGAATGCGCCCTTCCCACCGCTGCGAGGTTCCGAGGTTCCAATGTCTCAGCAGCCTCGGCGAGGGGGCCAGAGGGTGGGGCCGCCCTGGGCTTGAGTGCTCTCGACCCCCAGGTTGTAGGCGTGGAGGCCCACCTTCATCTCTGGCAAAGCACAGAGCCAGGCTCTGCCAGGAGTGGACGACCCAGGGTCTGAGCATCTCTGTATGAGGGGGTCTTGGAGGCCGCCCCCACCTCCACCCCAATCCTGAGGGCCCAGGGGTGGCCCCAGGACCCCATATCTCAGCCTTGCGCCTTGGAGGGTGGGCACTGTGTGGTGAGAGTACCAGGCTCAGCTTCTGGAGGCCACACTGGGGACCCCTCCACGGGCTGCCTGGGTCAGATCCCCAACGGCAGCAGATGGCAGGGAGTGGGACGTTTGAGCCTCTGTGGGGAGGGGCGGGCGGGCACCCCACAACCCCACTTGCCTGCTCTCTCCGCAGCTCCTGGACCCCCGGCTACCCCCTGCCCCCAGCATCCCCTCTGGAACTGGCCTCCACCCCCACGGCCTTCTGGCCCAGGTCTGACTCTGCAGCCAGAGGGTCAGAATCTCCTGGAGATGTGACCCAGAATGTTGGGGACCCGGCACCTTGTTCAGCTGCTTCCCCAGGGAACCTGGGCTCTAGAGGGCCGGCTTGACTAGGGGGGTGAGGCCTGGGGCACCCTCTCTCCTTTCTAAGCCTTGCGTCCTCCAGAGGCCCCAGGAGCCAGCCTGCTGGGCATCCCGCACAGCCCCTGTGTGCTGGCCCTTGGGAATGTGGGCGGCGGGGGCAACAGCCCCCTGCAGAGGGGACGCCGCTGGGACTTGCCGCCCAGCTCGAAGGAAGTGTGGCGAAAGTGAGGCTTTGGTGCCCTCTGCTGGTTCTACCTGTGAATGACCGCTCTGACCGCCCGCCTGGCGTGGACAGGGGCCCTCCCACCAGGGTCAAGGGGCAGGCTCCCCAAGGTGAGGACTCCCAGCCTAGCTGGATGCAGACTCTGCCTGGGGCTCAGCCTGGGCTCTACACGGGGTCTTCTGAGGCCCTCAAGCCACCGTTTCCTGGTCTTTCTCCCTCTTCCCGGCCTGGCCCCTAGTAGGCCCTGGGCCCTCAAGGGAGGGGCCCAGCTCAGCATCCTGGCGCCCACTTCCCATGCCCTTCTCAGGGTCCGGAGAATAGCGGGGATGGTAAATATTTACTGCCACCCGGAGAAGGCAAACACGGCCAGGCGTAGGTGCCAGCTCCCTTGTGCCAGGAGCAGACACGATCTGGGGGGCCAGCCTGGAGGCGGCCACACCAGCAAAGGTCCTTAGCGGGTGGACGCCGGAGGGCCTGACCCCAGCCTCGGGGTCCCCGCTAGGAGCGCAGGTGCAGCAGCCCCACCCCCACCGCCTGTGTGGACAGTGCCCCGCAGAGCAGACGCACAGGGGAGTGAGCCGGCCGTGGGGGGCTGCTCTCGGCCCCTGGACCCCCACGGCCACAGCAGGATGATATGCGGGGCCGGACACGGTGGGCGGCCACTGTCAGCCCCGCCAACCGGTGAAGCCCAGGTCCCAAGGGCAGCCAGGACGGGCCTCCAGTTCCCAGAAGGGGCGGAGCCGGGGCCTGGGCGGGTGGCAGAGCCAAGGTTCGTGGGCCGGGCTGCCGTGGGGGGTATGCAGGCTCCGGGAAGCGGGGGCCTCGGGGGTTCAGCAGCCAAGGGGCACCGCGCAGGAGACCCGTCTGACCTTGTCCTGGCCCCAAGGGCCAGGGAGCCCCGACAGCTGCTTCTCCCTGCCTCCATGACCTTGTTCATGCCAGGGCCTCCAGCCCTCCTGCTCAAAACCACATCACCCAGGCCCAGGGACTGGTGGAAGAGACTCGGGGGATGGTCCTCAGTCTCAGGGCTGGGACGAGTCTCAGGAGGGCTCAGGGAGGCAGGCCCCTGTGGGGGGCCGTGACATACCGTGACCCACAGCCTTGCCCCCATACACACCTCCCCCGAGCCCCCCAGCCCGCGTCACCCAGGGCGTACTGTACCGGGGCATACTGGGACGGCCCCACGCACCCCGGGACCCCAAAGGCCCCCTTGCCCTCTCTACAGAGTCTGTTGGCACCTGAGGGGGCGGGGGAGCATCCAGATGGTCCCCAGGGTCTCACTGGCTGGCAGGGCCTTGAGAGCAGCCTGGCAATGACCAGCCACCCACTTCCCAGCCCCAGATGCCCCCGGTCCAGGCACCCACATACCTCAGCTCCTGCGGGGCACCCCTGCCCCGACCTGCGCTCACAGGCCTGCCCGCGTGAGCCCACGGGCAGATCACCGCTCATCCCAGCCCCCCGCCCCCTCCTCTTCCGGGTCCAGTGTCCGGCCGGCCACCTGCCTGCACAACCCTGGCCTTCCCCGAGGGGCGGGGCCTTCTGGAGGCCCCGGGGGTGCTGACGTGGCTCCAGGGAGGGGGTGACAGGGTGAGAGCCTTCGGGGTACACACAGGACTGCCCGCCAGTAGGGCACCAGGCTGGCCTCTGAGTGGCCTGCCTCCAGGGGAGCCCAGGCACCCAGCCCCGGGCCCTGCCACCCTGAGCCCCGGCCCAGGTGGTGCCTTCAGGAGAGGAGGAGATTGGTTTGGCCTGGATGGCCGGCAGGCCGGCCAGGCCTTGATACAGCCAGGTCACCCACTGACCTCCGGAGCCGTGGCCAACCTGGGCAGCCCTGGGCTTTTGGGTGTGACTGGTGGTGACCTGGGTGGGTGCCCCGCAGAGCCCACCTTGCGAGCAGGACCCTGAGGAGGAGAGCTCGCCAACGTGGAGGGCCCTGCCTCGGGCACCCAGCTCGCGTGGAGACAGCTCGGAGACGCTGATGCAGCGAGAACAGACAGGGGTCTCGGGCTGGGGGCCCCCGCCCTCCTCGGCCCCTCCCCACGGGCGCCGCGGGCCCCAGGCCACACAGTCACGACAGCAAGGCTTGTCACGCGGTTTATTGGCGTCGGGGCCGGGGCGCCAGGCGCACTAGTTGCAGTAGTTCTCCAGCTGGTAGAGCGAACAGACGCTGGTGCAGCACTGCTCCACGATGCCGCGCTTCTGCGGGGGCCCCTCCAGGCCGCCCACGCCGGGGCCGCCCGCCAGCTCCAGCGCCCCCACTGCGGGGAGACGGTCAGCCAGCAGGAGACCCCTGCCCGCCCTGCCTGGCCTTGGAGCGGGACCCTGCCCAGCCACCCTTCCCACCACCTGCCAGCCCCGGACAGCCCACCCGGCACGGGGCCGCCTCTCCAGGTCACGGGGCATCTTCCATGGGCACCCCCGCCCCCGTCGCCACCAAGGGCCGCCCACTGAGACCCTCGGCCCCCTGATTGGCCTCGCGTCGTCAGATGCCCCCAGAGCTGCCCTCATGGGAGGAGGTGAGGGGGCCCAGGTGAGAAGGCAGGGTGGAGGGGGTAAGGCCCCCTTGGGGGTCGTTCTGCCTTAGCCCCCAGGGAGCCCGTCATGTTGAGGATGTGGCCAAGAGAGCATCATTTTCCTTCTTAAAAATCTCCCCTGATCTCCCGCCGGGCGCCCACGGGAGGCCAGGGCAGGGGCCGGGGGGCGCGGGGGCTCACCCTGGGGGCCGTCCACCTCCCGGCGGGCTTTGGGCGTGTAGAAGAAGCCTCGCTCCCCGCACACGAGGTACAGAGCCTCCACCAGGTGGGAGCCGCACAGGTGCTGGCTGACGAAGGCGCGGGCCGGGGCGGGGGCGCCGAGCACCAGCAGGGCCAGCAGGGGCAGCAGGCGCGTCCACAGGGCCATGGCGGGGCTTCGAGAACCTGGGGGCAGCGGGGGCTGAGCCCGGGGGGCTCCCGGGACCCCCAGTCAGGGCCGCCCCCCGCCCAGCACCCTCAACCAAGGCAGCCCCCCGGGTGCTCCGAGAGAGCGCGCGTCCACCTGCCGCTCGGCGGACTTGGGCCCCGACGCCTCGAGCCCCAGCGGGGCAGCCCCAGACCCCGGCGGATGCGGAGCCCATGGACTGACCTGCTTGCTGGCAGCCTCGAGTGCAGCCTGTCCTGAGGGTGGGGGCTGCTGTGCCCTGCTGGCTTTATAGCCCCTGAGCCGCCGCCGAGCCCATCACAGGGCCTCCAAGAGTGCGGCAGATGGTCCGGGGGCTGAGGCTGCAGTTTCTGGATCATTTCCCCACTGCTGGGTCTGCAGGAACCTCTGCTTGGTCGTCAGCACCTCTCGGGGCCGTGGGGTCATTAGAGTCTTAATTAGGGGCCCGATCCACGCCAAGCTGTCCCCTCGCACCGCTGGGGACAAAGTCCTCTGCCAGCCAGCCTGGTCCCCACCATCCACGTTAGTCCAGGCGGCAGGGCCAAGAGGGGGACCCCTGCTGTGTCCCTGGGCGGCCCCCGAGGTCCCGGCGATGGTCCAGGCTGTGGGGTGGGCAGCGGGCCTGTGTCTCCTTGGCCACTGTCCTCCCCCACACCCACCCCAGCACAGCGGCCCGCCAAGACCCCTGGCTTCCCAGGGGGTGCTGAGGGGCTGAACCCAGGGAACCACAGTCGTGAGGCCCCTCAGGCTGGCCCCGATTCTCATCTTCACTGTGGAGGCCGCAGGGGCCCGCACCCACCACACCGCTGCCCTCCCAGCCCCTCCCCTCTTCCTGGAGGCCCTGCCCATCTCTTCCTTTCTTCTATATATATGTAATTTTATTTATTTTGGCTGCACTGGGCCTTCGTTTCTCTAGTTGGAGAGATGGGGCTGCTCTCCAGGGCACAGACTCAGTAGCTGTGGAGCCCGGGCTTAGCTGCCCTGAGGAGTATAGGATCTTCTCAGACCAGGGATCGAACTCTTGTCTCCTGTGTTGGCAGGCAGAGCCTTCACCACTCAGCCACCAGGGGAGCCCCCGAGGGCTGGGCCCGTCTGACGAGCCCCCAACCCCATTGCAACCCTTGGCTGTTATTTGTGCTACTCCCCTGCGGTGCTCCCACCCGCCTGATGGGCACCTGGGGGAGGCCTGCACCCTTTCGGCCTCCCAACTCCAAGGAAGGGGCTGGGCCCTGTCTTCCCAGGACATCACGGTGTCTGCAGACCCCCCTGCAGCCAGGCGAGGTCCCGTGGCCTCTTTGAGAGGGGTGTGCCAGGCAGGAGGCTGGATGCAGACAGACCCGGGGAGAGCGCAAAGCCCAGGGCCCAGCGGGCAGGAGGGAGGTGAGCCAGCCATCAGCCCTTCCCCAGGGCCTCAGTGGAGCACATCGCCCCAGCTCTGACCCCACTGGGATCCGCCCAGACTGTGGGACATGACTACAGAAGTGCTGGTCACAGACCAGGAGCTTGAGATGCGGCTGGAAGGACAGACCCCCAGGGAGGATGAGAGGGGAGGGTGTTGCCTGGACGGTCTTAACCGATGTGCAGGAGTTCCCGGGATTCACGTCCTCAGAGCTTTTTGGGCCAGGGACCTGGCTGGCAGTGGAGCCAACCCCCTCCCGGGCAGCCCCAGGCTGCTGGTCTGAGGGCCAGTGCTGGAGGAAGCTGGAGGTTCTAGCTGGAGGCTGTGTCCGGACTGGGCAAGTAGACACGGTGCAGCATCCAGCACCTGCCCACCTTGCCGGGGGACTGAGGCCGGGGGACCCCAGATCCAGCCCACAGTGCTCCCCGCTGCTCTGTCCTTTGTGGGGGCCGTCCCCAGGTCCCGCTCTGGGCGGGCGGGGTACGAGGATCGGGGGGCTCAGCCTGCAGCTCTGCCTTGGAGACCACAGCTGTGAGCCCTGTCCCTGGAACCCAGGCCAGCCCCCCGCCTCCAGGCCATCACCCCACGGAGACGGGACCGCTCAGCCCGGCCCCCGCGGCGCTCTGTGGCTGCTGGTGGCTCAGGGCGGGCTGGTCCTCTGGGTGAGCAGATGACCCCGGGGCTGCCTGGAGGAGGCAGGCAGCGGGGAGCCTCTGAGCGGGGATGGGGCAGCATGTGGGGGGTCCGGGGCTGTGCACGGAGACTGTGGCAGAGACAAAGACCCTAGGCGGGCACTCAGGGATGAGTCTCTCTTTTATTGAGGTTGCAAGCGGGCGGCACAGCAAGGGGGCAGCTCGCGGGACAGACGCCGACTCAGCTGGCAAGCACTGGGCAGGTGCCTCTGGCAGGAGGGGTCTCCATGGGCTCTTGGGGTGCCCTGTGAGCCAGCCCCTCATGTGGGCGGGGCCAGGGCAGGCGGAGGTGGGAGGCCGGGAGCCCCAGGCCGGCCCACTGGGGCCTGTGGGTGGTGCCCCACGCCTAGCTGATGGCGTTCAGAGCGTGGGCCAGGGCGTGCATCTCCTCCTGGACGCCGTCCAGGGCGCGCCGGATGGCGTGGGGACCGTCCAGCACGTCGACGGCCAGTGTGTAAGGGTCAAACTTCACAGAGAAGGGGCGCTGGATGCGGGAGGCATAGCTCCTGTGGGGGGGAAGCCGCAGGGACCCTCAGCCACCAGTGGGGAGGATCCGGAGTGTGGGGCCTGTCTCCCCCATCACAGCGGGCTCAGAGCCCCAGGACTTTTCTGAGCCTGAGGCCCCCAAAGCTCATTCTGTCCAGCCACCCAGACAAGTCTGGGGACCAAGGCCTCCTGCAAGTGGTGGGGAGGACAGGCCTTTTCCAAGCAAACCTCTACCAGGAATTCCGTCCTGCCCTGCTCCTTCCCAAGGGAGGCGCAGCCAGGCCTCCTCCTCCAGGAAGTCCTCCAGACGTGTGCTCTGGAGAGTCCGTTATGTCCCTGTCCATAAGCTCGCGTGTGAGATCCACACCTCCTTTACTCCAGGCTCAATAGATCCTGGGCCTCAGTTTCCCTCCTGACAACGGGAGTCTGGCTGGAAAGAGGCCCCTCCCGAGGGTGACCGGGTCGGGTGTGTCGGGCTCTGCCCCCTCCCCAGGGCAATGCTGGCCACGGCGCCCCGAGCCCCGGAAGCTCCCTGCCCGCCAGGCTCCCCCCGGCCCTCAGCCATCCCAGCAGCGCTTCCCCTCTCTGTCCCCCCACCCACAGCCCCAGGTGCTCAGAGGGCAGGAGGCCAGGAAGGACCCGTCTTACAGAGTCAGACACATCTGTCTTACGGAGTCAGACTTCACCTTCTACAAGTCTGGCCTTCAGCTGGCCACCAACCCTGCAGGTCTCCCCTCCCCAGACTTGCAGGGGATCTCGCTGCGGGAGGGACACTGTAACCGAGATGCGCCCTTTTCTCCCCTGTGAAATGGGTCCGCAGGCCTGGCCGGCTGACCGGCTTGCCCAGTTGGGGGGCACAGTGCTGTGGGGGCGGGGGGTCTCTGCCCGGGAGCCTCAGCCCACCTGAGCTTGTCCTTGGCATCGCTGAAGCTCTCAGACACAAAGTAGACGGGCTGGTAGGTCTGGTCCTGGTAGGGCTGCACGGCCGCCGCGTCGGGGTCGAAGGCCCGGATCTCGGGCTCTTCGGAAAGGGAGTGCTGGCGGGAGGCGGGGGGCCGGCTCTCAGGACCTGAGGGGGCTGGAGCCCCAGGGCCCGATTGGCACCCGCCTGCCCCTCGAGGGCCCTCCCGAGGCCTGGAGATGGTGTGCGTGGGAGGCGGTGGGGACCGCTTCCTCGGTGCCCCCAGTAGGGCAGCCCGTGCTCAGCCTCCCGGGCGGCCTGAGCCTGGGAGGATGGCCAAGGTGGTCCTGCCTGCCGGGCCCGGCCCCGGCCCTCCCTGGGGGCGGCAGGGGTCTCACCAGGAGCTCCCCGTAGGAGGAGAGCAGCCCCGCTCCGTAGGCCTTCAGCTCCCCGTCCTGCTTGCAGAGCCCGAACTCCACGGTGAACCAGTACAGCTGGTGGGGCAGCGGCGGGGTCGGCACAGGCGTCCCGCTCACCGAGGCCCCGGCACCCCCCAGCCCTGGGCAGAGCTGAGCCGGGCTCCGGGGCCGGGGTGGGTCACCGCGCGAGCGGCAGAGACCTCAGCCTGCACAAGAGGCCCGGCCTGAACCCAGGGCCCTGCGGGGGATGCAACGCACCGTGGACAGCTTCTCGATTTCCTCGTCCGACACCCCCAAGGATGCGAGCCCGATGTCCTGTGGAGGGGGGAGCAGTGAGGGCGCTGGGGGTGTCAGCGCCCGCCCCGGGGTCTCCTGGATGCTGCTAGGGTGCAGAGAGCCTCCTGGGATGTGCTGGGGGCCCGGGGCCGCTCCCCGCCGTTCCTGGGAGAGCCAGCAGGTGGCAGCGCAAGGCCCGGGGCGCGGCCCGGCCAGGCCCCTGGGACTGCAGGGAGGGTCCTCCCTGGACAAAGAGCTAAGGTGGTCTGCCCGCGCGGGCCTGAGCACGCCCGGCCCGGCCCCCCAGCCCTCCATTCCAGGACCACGCACGCCCCCTGGAGGCTCACGGCCCAGGGGGGCTCTGTGCAGCGGGGGTGTGGCGGGGAGGCCACTGGTGGCCAGCCCCTTGGGTGACCAGGCTCCCGAGGCCTCCAGGACCCACCTGGGAGAACTGGGCGAAGGTGCGGTCGGCGAGCATGGGCACATGCCCCAGCAGCTCGTGGCAGCAGTCCCTGTGTTGGGGGTGGAGAGCGGGTGGGGCTGGGGCACCCCCGGGCGGCAGCCTGTCCCCCAGCCCCAGACGCGCCCTCCCGCCCCCGCAGGCCGGGCGCGGGGCTGGTCACTCACGGCTCGGGGGAGTGC
Organism: Hydropotes inermis; assembly: GCA_020226075.1. NCBI lineage: Eukaryota > Metazoa > Chordata > Mammalia > Artiodactyla > Cervidae > Hydropotes > Hydropotes inermis. The sequence goes on along the minus strand of CM035297.1, from coordinate 46,249,339 downwards.
ATGGGCGAGGAGGCGTGGCGGACGTACTGCGTGCACTGGAACACGCGGAAGGCCAGGCTGGCCAGGAAGTCCCGCGCGGACAGCAGGCCGGCCACGGGCCGCAGCTGGAAGCCGGTCCGCTCTGCCGGGGCGGGGGGCGGGTGATCAGGGCGCCGTGGGTGGCGGGGGCAGAGCGGGTGGGCGGGCGCGGGCTGCGGCCCCGGGGACCCTGCGCGGGCACCGCACCCTTCAGGAAGCGGGAGACGTCCTCCAGCTGCGGGATTCGGTCCTCACGGTACCCGCAGAAGCGCTCCAGCATCTCGAAGGCCTCCAGGTGCTCGCGGCAGGCGTGGGTGGGGTACAGGCCCCGCAGCGTGGAGTAGACCTCCTTCCTGCAGGCCAGGGGCTCAGGCCGGCGCCTGCCCAGACCCTCCCTGCATCCAGCAGCGCCCCCAGCCCGTGGGCTCTGCTTTGCCCCCAGCAGGCCCCGGCAGCCTCGCACTGCAGGCTTCTCACTGGCCCAAGAAGCCGGCCACTGGGTGCAGCTTTCGGGGTTTTGGGGGAGCTGTGGGGGCCCCGGGAAGTCCCTCCTCCCCTCGGACTTCGTCTGTCCTCCTGGAGGCCACTACCTCCGCACAGGGTCTCTGCAGGTCCTCCCCGGGCCCCTGTGCCCGCCCGGCCCGCCTCTGCCACAGACTCTCACCAGGTGGCGATCTCCTCGGCCGTGTACTCCACGTGGGGGATGGGGTCGCCTCTGGGGAGGGGTCTTCAGTCAGTCCAGGCCCCCTCAGGGAGGATGTGTGGGGAGTGGACGAGAGGGGCCCAGGCTGAGCGCCCCGCCGGCTGAGCGCCCACGGTCACAGCGAAGGCGATGGGTTGGTGACAAGGACATCCCACCCCTTTCCAGGGGGTCTAGTGTGAGGCCCGAGGGTGGGGTCTGGGTCCCAGAGGACACAGCCCCGAAGGGGTCCTTACTGCTTGTATTGGAAGGCAATCTCGGCAATCAGCTTCCTGCGCTGGCGGTACGCCTGGTCGGAGAAGCCCTGGCCGCAGAGAGGGCACCGTGGTTGGGGGCCGCCCAGCCTCCCCGCCCCACAGACACAGCTGGTGACCCGGCGGGCGCCGGGGTGCTGCTCCCAGCCAGGCCTCACGGGGGCCGGGAGGCCCACAGACTGGCCCTCCTGACCCAGGTCCACGCCCACCGCCCATCACCCAGGGAGGCCGGCTCACCGGGTGATCCAAGTCCAGGTCAGGGTCAAACTTGGTGACCAGGTGGTGACATTTGTCCAGCTCGGACACTTTCCTTGGGAACCAGAGGACTTCGGGGAGGGGGAAGGTGGGGGGACAGGAGTGAGTGCTGGGCGCGCGGGGAGGGACTCCGGCCGCAGCCTCCCGCTCCAGCTGGGGTGGGGGGAGTGGAGGTGACACAGGCCAAGACGGCTGAGCAGGATGCGGCCAGCGGGGAGGGACCCCCGGCCACACCCCAGTCCCCGCGGCCTCCCGTCTCAGGGCCGAGGGCCGCCTCACCCTTGCTCTCCCCGGCGGCACGCACGTCTTCCGCCACGCGGCGCAGGGCGCTCAGCAGGGCAGGCACCGCGGGGCCGGGCACCTCACAGCGCACGAAGCAGTCCAGGGCCGGGCTCCCTGCCCGCGGCAGCCGGGCCGGCCGGGTCTCCAGGTGGTGGATCTGGGCCTCGAATGTCTTAGGGGCGAGAGCAGGGAGAAAGAGGGGGCGAGAGGTGGACAGACACACCGATGGACAGGTGGAGACACAGGAGGGGGCGGGGGGCTGGGAAGCAGGTGCGGGTCGTCGCCCTGCCCCCCCGGGACCCCAGCGGCCAGGAGCACACACACCACGTCCCAGACTCGGGCCGACGCCCACTGCCCGGGGCGGTCTCGGCGGGAAACCTGGGCGAACACACTTGTCTCGGGCCCCCAGACCCAGCGTCCTGGACTGGGCCTCTGTGTGCCCTCGGCCACCCCAGGAGGCCTGACTTCCGGGCCTGCTGGCCCTGCCCAGGCCCCGTGCAGACCCCGGCGGCCGAGGGTGGGCGCTGACCCCGCCACGGCCTGGTCAGGAGTCTCTGGCGCCCATCGAGGAGGGTAGGGATAGGGGTGGTAGGAGAGGTCTGCTTCCCCACGGGCAGGCGGCGCCAGCGACCAGGGAGCCTTGGTCTCCAAGGCCCTCGGGCCACACGGGAGCTTGAGGGGGCTCTGCAGTCCTGTCATTGGCGCCTGTGGGGGCAGCCAGTCCCCGGACCCCGCCCGGCCTGCTGTGACCGGAGGAGCTCACGCCAAAGGCTGCCCTTCAGCCCCGCCCCGCCGGGGACAGGCCCTCCATGGGCGTGGGGAGCAGTGCCAAGGCCTTCTTCTGGAGTGAGGCGGTGGGCGCGGGGCGGGTGGGGGCCCGGGCTCAGGGAGCTTCCAGAGCGGGAGGGACCCCTCCCCCCCCCCAAGGTCCCCACGGCCTCCGGTGCCCCTCACCTCGAACACCTTGACAGCCCGGGTCAGTGCGGGGGGCTTGGTGGGCCGCAGGGCGAACAACAGGGTCAGCACCGCCTTCCCGTCCTGCTCAGCCAGGCTGCCCGCCTCCCCAGGCTCCGAGGATGAGGCCGCGGCCTCAGCCTTCTCCCGCTCCTTGCGAGCATCCTGGATGAGGCTCTGCCGCCTCCCGACGAAGCGCGCGGACTGTGGGGACAGGCGCACCAGCTGCCCCCGCCCTTGGCCTGCCCGCACGCTGGGCCTGGCTCCAGCACCGTCCCGCCTGGGGCCAGGGGCGGGGGCTGCCTCTGTGCCCACCTGGCCGGGTCAGGGGACGGGAGGCGGTGGGTCAGGAGCCGTCTGGGGCTGCCCCGGGCCCAGAGCACATGGCGTCCAGCCTGGGACGACCCCTCCCCATGGCCCCACCTCTAGTCCAGCCTGACAGCACCTTACCCACCGTCTGTCCCTGAGGCCATGAGCCCCTGGGTTGGTGTGTCTGCCCCCAGCCCCTCCTGAACACAGAAGCCCCTCTGGGCTCACCACCTGGAGCTGAACTTCCGAGAAGGCTCTGGCACCCTCAGGTCTCAGAACACAGCCAGGCCTGGGGGAGCCCTCCCTCCACCTGACCTCGGGCAGGGTGTGGACAGTCAGGGGCCTCTGTGGTCAGGGAGCACCTCCCTGGGACCCCAAGAAGGGGGAACAATCCTCTACCCCACAGCAGGTCCCCTGAGACAGTGCCTGCAAATTAAATGTCCAGAACCCCACCCACGTTTTCATTAAAGCTCTGTAAATGAGCTGATCATCCCAGCCCATCCCTGAGAGGGAACTGGAGACCCTTCCTCCAGCCCGAGAAGCCCCCAGTCATTCGGTCTCAGGGAGGGGGCTGGCCCAGTGGGTCTTCCCAGCACGGGCTCCCTTGAATTCGGGGCCCCCATGGGGTGGGCCGTGCTTTGGGGACTGTTCCTGGCGGTCACGGAGGCTCAGGTTTGCTGGAGACAGGAGGGGGGTTTCAGGACTGGAGACTCCTCGTGGGACAGAGCGTGTGGCAGGTGCACGAGTGAATGATGGACGGACAGGTGGATGGAGGACGGGCAGGCGGACGGGCAGGCGATGGGTGGGAATGGCCCCTGAGCGCAGACTCCCTTCAGCTCGGCAGAACAGCCTGCACCATTTCCACCCCCCCGCCCCCACGCACCTCTGCAGGGCCCAGGGCCCTGCACACGACATTGGGTCCAGCAGGAGCCCCGCAGAGATTCAAGCCCCGAGACTCAGGGTTCGCTCACCGGGCCGGCAAGGACGCACTCGTGGCCAGGACTGGATGCCGGGCCTTGGCCCCGGTGTCCGCGTGGACCCTGAGCCTGGGGCCGCCCGCCAGCCTTCGGGGGCCACCCCTGGGCTTCCGGCCCGTCGGCACCTGCCTGCGCTCTTACCATGATGGCCTCGGCCTGCTTGGTGTCCAGCTCGGAGACAGCCCGGCGGAAGCCCTTGGCCTGCGGCGAGGCGGCGTTGGGGGTGGGCATGGTGCTGGCGAGGTCCGGGCTCCGTCTCCACAGCCTTCTGCCCGGTGGCCTTTATAGGCTGGGCTGACGTCAGAGCCCCCCGGGTCCCCCACCTCCCACCTCCACCTCCTTCACAGCTCCCTCCCGCTGCCACCGGAGGGAGGCGGGGTGGGCGCAGAGCAGGAGCCGCTGAGAAAGGGCTCTGTCCCATTAAATCTAATTGCATCCACTGTCACAGGCCCCCGGGCGGGTGGCCGGCCCGCCTCTGAATCATCTGGACTCCGGCAGGCGTGTTCTGCAGGGCGGGGTGCAGTCGGGCCCCTCAGCCCACCACAAGTGTGACAGATGGGCGGCTTCGCGGTGAGGGGGTGTTCCGGACACCCCAGGGTGTCCGGTACACAAAACCCTGACCTTTGGTGGCCATTGGTCCAGGCATGCAGGCTCTGACCCCAGCTGTCTGAAGGCAGCTTGCCTTTCCGGAAGATCCTTCACCCCACCCCACTTCCCAGCAGGGTCCTGAGGTCTGTTTCTGCTCCACGCCCTCAGCAGGAGCATTATTTGCCCCCCGCCACCCCCTGTGCCCGGCCCCCAGGGACGCCCAGCAGGGCCCGGAATGTTCCAGCAGGGCCTGAACTCTGGTGGGGAGGAGGGTGAGGGAGGCAGGGCCATGCAGTCTCTGATGTCTCACTTGCTCCTACTCAGCCATCTCCCAGCACCCCCAGCCCACCTTTGGCCCCTGGTGTCCCCCTAAGGCCCTCTGACCGCTTCCCCAGGGGGTCCCCACCTCGAGGACACCTCAGCCCTGAGCACCGCGCTCGGGCCCCTGCGGCCCTTCTCAGGGGGTCGCTGCACCGTGGGGCTCCCGGGACAGCTCCCGTCCAGTGTCTCGTGGGCTCCAGGAGCGAGGCCGCTCTGGGGGGACCACCCCCTCCCCGCCCCAGGGGCCGGGCGACCAGTGGGGACGCACCTCAGTACCAGGCAGCGTGAGTCTGCGGTGTCTGCGCGGCAGCCCGGCCCGACCCCACGTGCATTCAGATGCATCTTCGGGCGGGCGTGGGGGCCTCCTGGCTGTGAGCACTCCCCAACCACGGGCGGCTCCGGGGCCCCTCGGGAAGGCCTCTCTTCTCTGAGAAGGGAACTCTTGGAGGGGGCATCTCCCGTGGCCCTGGGCCCTGTGGGTTCCGCAGGGCTGGCCTGTGCAGGGGCCTCCAGGAAGCCGCAGTGGGGAGCGAGGAGGGCCGCCTGGCGGGGGGCACGGTGTGCCGCTGCGGCCGCCTCTGGAGGCAAACTTCCTCACGTCTGGCCGCCCAGGGTGATGTCCTGGACACAGAGGAGCCGGCTGCCCTGGATCCCCCTTCTCCGCCCCTGCAGGTCCATCCCCGGCTGGTCACTGAGCGGTCTCTGTCCACCTCTCTGGCACCCATCAGGCCCAAGGCAGCACCTGTTCTTCATCACAGTGGCCGCCACACGGCTCGCCTCCTGGAGCTTCCCCAGAGGGGTCTGACCGTGACCCGCCTTGCTCCCCGAGGCTCCCCACTGCCCGAGTGACTCCGTCACCTCCCCGCTGTTGGTCTCACCCCTCCCCCAAAGCCCTGCTTCCTGCTCCAGAAGAGTTTGGGCTCCATGACACCGCATTTGGAATGCTGTTCCTCACCCTTTCCTTCTCCTGGTGAACCCCTATGCATCCCACAAAACCAGCTCAGCTACCATTCACTCTGCAGCGCCTACCCTTTCTTGCCTCCTCTGCTCTCCTGGCTTATCCCTCCCCCTCCGCACACTCCCTGGAGGCAGGAGCCCTGTCACTCACACATGCCCCTGCCCACCTCATCTGCCAGACCCTGGGCTCCTGGAGAACCAAGGCCCCCGCCCCCAGGGCCCAGCCCAGAGGCAGTTCCCCAGGGATGTGTGCTCCCAGTGGAGCTGAAAGTGTCCGCCCGAGACCCCAGTGGGAGGTGGAGGCTGTGGGCGCCCTACTGACCCACGCCACGGCCACCCTGCCGGCCCCCGGTGGTCTCCGGGCAGGCCCAGCCTCCACGCCCAGCGTCAGGCTGCAGCCCTGGACAGGCTCGCTGCTCCCCCAGAAGCCCGCGGACTCTCCTGGTCCCCACCTGGTACTCGTGTGCCCAGCGGCGTCCCCGGGCAGGGAGGCGACAAACGCCCCACAGGAGGAGCACCGCCTCGCCTCCGGGTGTGGACTTAACCTTTCGGCAAATGTCTCTGCTGACACAAATGCTGTTTCTAATCCCTTTGCCACCCTGAGCCAGTGCTGGCGTGGAAGCTGGGTGGAGCCAGCTTTCTGAGCCTGCCTCGGGGCCAGGCGACCCCCAGGTGAGGCCCCGGGCCAACAGGCAGGTGGACACACTCCAGAAGCTGGTTCGTGCCCTCAGGTCCCCAGTCCACACCTGAGCACATGTCCGCCTGCCCTCCCGTCCGGGGAAGCCGTCCCGCTCACCGGCCCCCCGCCCCAGGCCTGATGCTGCGTCCCCCAGAGCACAGAGGCGCCCCGTCCTTTGCCGTGCCCCCCACTGCGTGCTGCACCCTCCCCACCCCAGATGCCAAGGGGAGCCAGGTCCCCTCAAGCCTGCCCCTGCCAACCTCCCCTCCCCGGTTCTGCACCCTGCTCTCCTGCCTGCTCTTGGGTCTCCTTGCGGCGTCTGCCTCCAGACGGGCCTTTACAGGCCCATTCTGCAGACAGGAAGACTGAGGTGAGTGATTTCTCTGGGTCATGCAGTGCGTCTTGAGCCCAGACTTCCCATCTCCTGAGATACAGCTCTTTTAAGGACTCAGTGGTGTCCGTCCCAGGAACTAAGGAGATGCAGGCCCCAAGGGGAGAAATCTAACGGACCCAAGCTGGGCAGGCAGACTCCCCAGAGGAGGGTGGGGCTGGACAGGGGTCCCTGGGGGAGGTCAGGCACCAGGGAGCCCTGTGGCCTGGACATGTCCACAGGGTGGAGAAGGCGAGCACCGCAGGCCGGGCTTTGGGGTAAGCTGGGAAGAGAGGCCGCGTGTGGAGGTGCGGGGCGCAGGGATGTGGTTCACGGCCAGGTCGCCACCCTTTGGACAGGGGTGAAGTAAAAGGATAAAGTCAGTAATTAAACAGCTAATCCCGCTAGGGGACGGTGAAGAAAGAACAGGCTTCGGGACACCCCTGTGAGTCAACAGTAGCTAAGAGAGCAGGTGGGTTAACTGCAAAAGCAAACAGACTGGCTGAGCAACAGAACCGCACATCACAAGCGTGAGGGATGCCCCAGACAGGAAAACAAAGGCATCCGGAGACCCGCATCCTGGGTTAGAAAACCATCATCCTCTAGCTTCTTGGGTGCGGCACCTCTCGCCTGCCCAGCTGTGAGCCTCACCAGCCTCCTTTCCGAATAAGACCCGCCTCATCTCTCCCTTTGCCGCTTGTCGCATGGAGACCTAAAGCACTTGACGCCAGAACTCTGCGGAGCCCCCAAAGCACCACCCGTGGGTCTCCCTCCCGCCGGCTCTGGGCCCCAGCCCTCGCCGCAGCACCCCCAGCCCCAGCACCCCACCCCCGCAGTCACGCTGGGTGATCACAGTTGTCTTGCCGGGCAATTAGGAGGTGCTGAGCTGGAGTGTTTTCTCAACAAGCGAGGCCCCGGAGGAGGTAATAGCCTGTAATGATAGAGTACCTGCTCCTGGCATCAGGCGGGCACTGGTGGGGGCCAGGGCAATCAGCACCCAGCCCCGCTTCCTGCCTGCCGGCCAGCGTGAGGCCTCAGGCCACCCCCCCAGGTGCAGGCGTCAGCGCCATGGGACCCCAGCCCGTCCTCTCCCCCCACACCCTCTCCAGAGGGCCGCAGCTCTGGGGGTCCCCATCCTGGGGCTCTGCAGGCCCCCATAGAGAAGAACAGGGGCCTTCTGGAGAGCCGTCAGGGAGAGTGCCCCCAGCCACCCGGGGGCTAAAGGTCACTTCCAAGGTGTGGCCAGGGTCGTCTTTGTGCGCCCGCGTCGCGTGTGTCCCAGGAAAGGCGTGGAGCTGTGTGACGCACGCAGACACGCCATGCACACCTCCGGGACTTGAGGGCCCTCGGGTGTCACGCTGCCTGGGCCGGTGGTCCGAGGCTGCAGGAACTGGAGGCCTGCGTCCCACCGTCCCCCCTGGGGTCAGGGGCAGACCCCACCTGAGCCGCCCGCCTGCCTCCAGCCTCTTCCTGCCAGACCCCGCCCGGGGACAGGCCCGGAAAAGCCGCCCACCGCCCCGGAGACTGGGAGAAGTTCCGTGATGTCCTGGCACCCGGGCCTGTCAGCACTGAAATGTCAGAGCAATTAGCTCTGATGAGCGTCGCGGGGAGAGGAGGGACGGCAGAGATGGGCCTGGGGCTGGCCGCCCTGCCGGTCGATGCGAGGCGCCCAGGGATAATTGGGCATTTGGAAGTCGGGAGAGAGCCGGCAGAGGGGGCCACGTGTCCCCGCCGCTCGGGAGCGCCACCCCCACCGCACCTGAGCCCCCCGCTCCCGCCCCCAGCCAGACCCTCAGGCCCAGCAGCTGCCCCCAGCCTCCCAGGCATGCCTCCCTCTCGCCCCCTCTCTGAGCTCCCCTCCCATCAGCTCTGTCTTCTCCTGGCTGGGACTGGCCTTGGCAGGAGGCTGGCCCTTGGTTCAGTGCTGGAGACGTCTTTAGGGGGTGGGCGGGGGTCCTGGCTCAGCCCCTCGTGCTCCAGACCCCACCTTCCCACCCACGTCTCCCGAGGAGCCTTCCGCACCTCCGCAGGGTCCCCATCCCGGGACCCTCCCAGCAGAGATGGGCCCAGCGCTGGGCACGGGCACTGCGGGGCAGAGATGGAGGCGGGGTGGGACCAGCAGCCGAAACGCCTCCACCGGGTGTGCGTCCACGCGTGTGCACACGTGTGCTTGTGCGAGTGCCCGCAGGTGAGCATGTGTGCGCCGGCGTGCAGCGGGGCTTAGGAAGCCGGACCAGCCGCGGTCAGCGGCACACAGGGCGACCCCCGCTCCACGGCCCTCCGGACCCTCACCAGAGACCACAGCCAAGACCCCGGGGTCCTGCCAGCTGCTCTTGGCTCCGGAGGGTCCCTTCTCAGACCTCCCCCCACCCCGTCCCCATGCCAGTGACTCAGCCCGCCTGGGGGCCCCCCACCACGGCCCCCTCCCCCGGTCCTCTCAGCCCTCTGACAAATTAGCCGGAGAAAAGCAATAAAAACCACATTCAGTTGGCATTAGTCAGCCCAGGCAGCTGGGCTTTGACAGCAATCAGGTCTAACGGCAAGACCAGAGTCCCTCCCACCCTGGGGCCTGGGCCTGGGTCTAGTCACCTGGCCCCGCGGCTGCTCGGGCACCCAGAGCCCTCGATGGCAAGGGGCTGGCCCATGCCGCATCTCCACCCCCCAGCCTCCTGCACATCCCATGGGGAGAGCCTGGCTCCCAGCACCACCTCATTCACCGTGACCCGGGGCTGTATCAGCAGGAGTATCTTGGCCAAGACGGGAGGAGACAGCTGTGCTGTGGTCAGTGTGGGCCAGGCCATGGCAGCTGGCCCTGTCGGCAGGACGTACGGGCAGCCGGGGTCCCAGGCTCTGCTCGACCCAGCTGTGCTGGGCGTCCAGCCCCCCGGGCCCCTCGCAGACCTGCCCGCGGGGAGTGCCCAGGGGGCCAGTCCTTGTGCCCCCGGGTGCATCAGAGGCCTCACCGGTGCTTCCTGCAGCTGGGCTGGGGTCCAGGGGCTGCCTGGGACCGAGGTGCCCTGTATCTGACGCCACCCCTTCCCCCCCTCTGCCAGCCTCACTGCCCTTCCTCCCGGGGCAGGGGATGGTGGGGCAGCCCTCTTCCCAGAGGTCCCACTTCAGGGACGCTCAGGGGGCTGCTCTGAGATACCCCCTCGTCCCCAATCTGGACATCTTCAGTGCTCAATGGCAGAGGCGTTGCCAACCTCCTGCCCAAACAGGTGGTCTCAGGAAGCCCCTGATCCTTCTGGAGATGCAGTCCAGCCACAAACTCCCGTCTCCCTCCGTGCGAGCTCTCTCTGGCTCTGGGAGCCCAGAACTGGGTACCAGCATGTGGCTCTCCAGGTGGGGACACTGAGGCAGGGGGTGTGGCCTGCTGGCTCTCCAAACAAACAGCACCCCCCCAGGAGGGTGGGGCCTTTGCGGGAAACCCGGAACTCCCAGACAAGCCACACACTTGACACCTTGGTGAGACGGGCTTGGGTGGGGCCCCTGCCGGCCCCTCTGCACCGGCCTCCCCACTGGCGTCTCTGACAGACAGATCTCTCCCTGGGGCTGCCCCCAGCCCTGGGCGCTCGGCCTCGGCCCACCTGCGTGTCCCCAGTCTGGCCAGGCCCCAAGCCCCCTGCAGTGCACATTCTCTCTGGGGACCAGAGGGGCTGGAAGAAGGGGCCCGGCTGCCCTGACCCTCTGCGTCTCTGCCCAGGTTCCGGCCAGGGTCTTGGGTGGGAGGGGGCCCCGGCTCAACCCCTGCAGCTGCCTCCGGCTAATCCCGGCTCAGAGGAGCCCCCACCGCCGGCTGACATTTCCGGGCCGCGAGCCGCTGACCTGGCTGGCTGTGATATTTAGACAGCGCTTATTTGCTCGCTCTCCTCTTTGATGACTCTGGGGCCCACGGTGAGCTCGGCAGAGACCGAGCTGGCTCACCTGGATCTCAAGCTTGTGTTTTATAAAATAAACGTGTCCAGGCAGCGCCGGCTCCCCCTGCTGCATGGGTGGACGGGGGCAAAGCGCGTGTGCTCAGGGATGTCGCCCTGGGCCTGGGCCTCCGCACCGGGGTGGGTCTTGCAGAGCCCCCAAAAGCCGAGGCTGCCGCCCCATCCCTGCCTGCCCTGCACCAGGGGAGGCCAGCAGGGCGGACAGACCGCAGCTCTGCTCCACCCAGGCCCTCCACCTGCTCGCATGCCCGCCCTCCTTTGCACCAGGGCCCTTTCCATCAGGGGTCTCGTGGCTGCTGAGAGGGCCGTGAAGGGTCCTGACAAGGCGAATGTTCCGGGGCCTCCAGCCTCCAGGCCGAGTCCTGAGTGGGGAGCAGGGGCACTCATGGGTCCTGGCCCCACCCAGCAGGGCCGGGGGAAGGGGGAGGGAGGGAAACCCCCCCACGCTCCAGGGAGACAGCGGCTGGGGGTCACCCGCTGGAGTGGGATGCTGGAAGATGGGAGAAGGGTGGCATGTTGGGATCACATCCCCTCACCCCAGGGTTTCTGGGAGAGAGTTCCAAATTCTTGAGAGTTCCATGGATGTCTGGGCCTCAGAAAGCCCTGGCGAGGGGGTGGGGGTTCCTCTAGGCCCTTCTGTCTGCCTGGCTGCTCCCGAGGGGCAGGAGGGCCATGCGGAGCCTCAGGAACCAGGATGGGAGAGGCCACGCCGAGCCCCCAGGAGAGCTGGGGGAGCCCCTTCCCAGCCCAGCCAGGATGGGAGGGGGCGAGGGGCGGAGTGCAGACCCCACTGCGCACAAGGAGGCTCCGGAGCCGGGCCCAGCCCCCAGGCACAAAGCTCTCCTCAGCCGGCCCCAGGGGAGGCCAGACCCCTGCCTTGGATCACCACACGGCTGCAGGGGCCCTCTGTACGGCAGCCCCTGGGGGGTCCTGGAGAGGGGGTCTGGCTGCGGGGGCAGGATCGGGGAGCTGCCTCCTGGCACAGCCCCGGGACCCCTCCCGCCTCCCACTTCCCCAGGTGCGGGGATGCTTCTGGGCCCAGCCCATCGCAGCGCTTAACCACAGCCGTGACTCTGCCGTCTCTTGCTGTGACGGATCAGCGTAAGCCTGCGTCTCCCCCGGGAGGGCTATCTCCCCAGCACCTGCACAAAGGGTCCCTCGCTTCTGTTCAACGAAGAGACAGAAGCTGGGGGTGGGGGGCTCAGTCAAGCTCCCGGTGGCAATCCAGCGGGGCTGGGGCCCCCACCAGCCGGGACCCTGTGGGTCAGCGAAGCCCCAGCCTCCCTTCCTGTAGCAGGCTCCCCACCGCTGCCCTGCAGGCTCCGTCTCAACACCCTGAGCCCACCCACCCCTCCCACTGCGCCCCAGCCCCACCTCCCACACTCCCCCAGCCGCCATCCCAAGGGCCCTTCACATTACTGTGCTTGTAAAGCAATTATTTATTTATGAAAATTGCGGTGAAATACACATAAAACAAGAATTACCATCTCACCATTCTCAGCGCGCGGCTCAGGGACATCAAGCGCATTCGCTGTGACACGCGGTCGCCGCAGACACTTCTGGAAATCATTACTCCTCCCCAACGGCCACGCTGTCCGCACAGCACCCTCCCTCGCCGCCCCTGCCTGGCCCCTGGTCCCCACACCTACTTCCTGTGTCCAGGGATGTGATTTTGCTGTCCATGGCGGCCACATCATTTTACATTCCCACCAACGGCGCACGAGGCTCCCGTTTGCCCACACCTGCGTCGTCGTTTTTAATTTGAACTGTACAGGCACCAGACTGTCCTTGAAACACAGCCATGCACACATGCCCAGAGGCACATAAGCACTGTGTGTACAGTGATCAGTGCAAAGAAATAGAGGAAAGCAACAGAATGGGTAAGACTAGAGATCTCGTCAAGAAAATTAGACATACCAAGGGAACATTTCATGCAAAGATGGGCTCAATAAAGGGCAGAAGTGGCATAGACCTCACAGAAGCAGAAGAGATTAAGAAGAGGTGGCAAGAATACACAGAAGAACTGCACAAAAAAGACCTATACAACCCAGATAACCACAATGTTGTGATCACTCACCTAGAGCCAGACATCCCGGATCACAAAGTCAAGTGGGCCTTAGGAAGCATCACTACGAAAAAGCTGGTGGAGATGCTGGAATTCCAGTTGAGCTATTTCAAATCCTAAAAGATGATGCTGTGAAAGTGCTGCACTCAATATGCCAGCAAATTTGGAAAACCTAGTGATGGCCACAGGACTGGAAAAGGTCAGTTTTCATTCCAATCCCAAAGAAAGGCAATGGCAAAGAACGTTCAAACTACCGCACAATGGCACTCATCTAACAGGCTAGCAAAGTATTGCTCAAAATTCACCAAGTCAGGCTTCAATAGTACATGAACTGAGAACTTCCAGATGTTCAAGCTGGATTTAGAAAAGGCAGAGAAACCAGAGATCAAATTGCCAACATCCAATAGATCATCAAAAAAGCAAAAGAGTTCCAGAAAAACACCTACTTCTGTTTTATTGACTTTGCCAAAGACTTTCACTGTGTGGATCACAATAAACTGTAGAAAATTCTTCAAGAAATGGGAATACCAGACCACCTTACCTGCCTCAGAAATCTTTATGCAGGTCAAGAAGCTACAGTTAGAACTGGACATGGAACAACAGACTGGTTCCAAATAAGAAAAGGAGTACGTCAAGGCTGTATATTGTCACCCTGCTTATTTAACTTATAGCAGAGCACATCATGAGAAACACTGGGCTGGTTGAAGCACAAGCTGGAATCAAGATTGCCAGGAGAAATAACAATAATCTCAGATATGCAGATGACACCACTGTTATGGCAGAAAGTTAGGAAGAACTAAAGATCCTCTTGATGAAAGTGAAAGAGAAGAGTGAAAAGGTTGGCTTAAAAATCAACATTCAGAAAACTGAGATCATGGTGTCTGGTCCCATTACTTCATGGCAAATAGGTGGAGAAACAGTGGAAACAGTGGCTGGGCTCCAAAATCGCTACAGATGGTGACTGCAGCCACGAAATTAAAAGATGCTTGCTCCTTGGAAGAAAAGCTATGACCAACCTAGACAGCATATTAAAAAGCAGAGACATTAATTTGCCAACAAAGGTCTGTCTAGTCAAACCTATGGTTTTTCCAGTGGTCATGTCTGGATATGAGAGTTGGACTGTGAAGAAAGCTGAGCACTGAGAATTGATGCTTTTGAACTGTGGTGCTGGAGAAGACTCTTGAGAGTCCCTTGGACTGCAAGGAGATCCAACCAGTCCATCCTAAAGGAGATCAGTCCTGGGTGTTCATTGGAAGGACTGATGCTGAAGCTGAAACTCCAGTACTTGGGCCACATCATGAGAAGAGCTGACTCACTGGAAAAGACCCTGATGCTGGGAGGGATTGGGGGCAGGAGGAGAAGGGGACGACAGAGGATGAGATGGCTGGATGGCATCGCCGACTCGATGGGCATGAGTTTGAGCAGGCTGCAGGAGTTAGTGGTGGACAGGGAGGCCTGGCGTGCTGCAGCCCATGAGGTCAGAAAGAGATGGACATGACTGAGTGACTGGCTGAACGGTGTTGTTTTCAGTTTGACCTATACAGACAACAGACTCTACCTCAAACAGACGCAAACACGTGCCCATGTTCACATGTGCTCACAAGCACATAGACAGGTGTGTGCGTGTGAAGTCGCTTCAGTGGTGTCCGGCTCTTTGTGACCCCATGAATTGTGGCCCACCAGGCTCCTCTATCCATGGAATTTTCTAGGCAAGAATACTGGATGGGTTTGCTTCTTCCCCTCAGGGGGTCTCCTGGACCCAGGGATGGAGCCCACGCTGCAGTGGCCCCAGTGCAACACACACACTTAAACAAAAGCCTCCTTCTTGGCCTGGCCCTCCTGCTCCCTGAATTCGGGGGGTGAGCCTCTCGAGAGAAGTGATGCCTGAGCCTGAGGTGCCTGCGTTTAGGGCTTTATCAGGAACTCCTGGAGTCATCCAGGTCGGCTGCCCCAGATGACCCCACCATCCCCGCCCATCGTCTCGGTGTGAGATGGACCCGCCCTGCTGTGTCACCCCGGGGGCCAGGGCGCTGTCCTTCCTGAGAGTCCGGGCACATCGTCCTTCTCCGAGTGGGGTCCCCTCTCCGGTTCCCCCCGCCAGGCTCCCCTTGGTCCCTGCGCTGTTTACAATGAGATGAAAGAGGATTTCTATGCTCTGGACATGAGTCATTTTTTGCAAGAACTCTTCCCAGTCCTGTCTGCTTCAGTTCAGTTCAGTTCGACTGCATAGACTGGACTGCAGCTCTCGCTTCCCTGTCCATCACCAGCTCCTGGAGCTTGCTCAACCTCATGTCCATCGAGGCAGCAGTGCCATCCAACCATCTCATCCTCTGTCGTCTCCTTCTTCTCCCACCTTTAATCTTTCCCAGCATCAGAGTCATTTCCAAGGAGTCAGCTCTTTGCATCAGGTGGCCAAAATATTGGAGTTTCAGCTTCAGCATCAGTCCTTCCAATGAATACTCAGGACTGATCTCCTTTAGGATTGACTGGTTTGATCTCCTTGCAGTCCAAGGGACTCTCAAGAGTCTTCTCCAACACCACAGTTCAAAAGCATCAATTCTTCAGCACTCAGCTCTCTTTATAGTCAAACACTAACATCCACAGAGGTCAAACCAGAGATAAAATTGCCGACATTCATTGGATCATCGAAGAAACAGGAGAGTTTCAGAGAAACATCTGTTTCTGTTTTATTGACTATGCTAAAGCCTTTGACTGTGTGGGTCACAACAAACTAGAAAATTCTTCAAGACATGAGAATACCAGACCGCCCGACCTGCCTCCTCAGAAACCTGTATGCAGGTCAAGAAGCAGCAGCTAGAGCTGGACATGGAACTACAGACCGGTTCCAAACTGGGAAAGGAGTATGTCAAGGCTGTATATTGTCACCCTGCTTTTTTAACTTATGTGAGAAATGCTGGACTGGATGAAGCACAAGCTGGAATCAAGATTGCCTGGATAAATATCAATAACCTCAGAAATGCAGATGACACCACCGTTATGGCAGAAAGTGAAGAACTAAAGAGCCTCTTGATGAAAGTGAAAGAGGAGAGTGAAAAAGCTGGCTTAAAGCTCAGCATTCAGAAAACTAAGATCATGGCATCCAGTCCCATCACTTCATGGCAAATAGATGGGGAAACAAAGGAAGCAGTGAGAGACTTTATTTTTTGGGGCTCCCAAATCACTGCAGATGGTGACTGCAGCCATGAAATTAAAAAGACGCTTCCTCCTTGGAAGAAAGGCTATGACCAACCTAGACAGCATATTAAAAAGCAGAGACATTCCTTTGCCAGCAAAGGTCTGTCTAATCAAAGCTATGGTTTTTCCAGTAATGATGTATGTATGTGAGAGTTGGACCATAAAGAAAGCTGAGCACCAAAGAATTGATGCTTTTGAACTGTGGAGTTGAAAAGACTCTTGAGAGTCCCTTGGACTGCAAGGAGATCCAACCAGTCCATCCTAAAGGAGATCAGTCCTGGGTGTTCATTGGAAGGACTGATGCTGAAGCTGAAATTCCAATATTTTGGCCACCTTATGTGAAAAACTGACTCATTGGAAAGGATCCTGATGCTGGGAAAGATTGACGGCAGGAGGAGAAGGGGTAGACAGAGGATGAGATGGTTGGATGGCATCACCAACTCGACGGACATGAGTTTGGGTGCACTCCGGGAGATGGTAAAACCTAGTGTGCTCCATTCCATAGGGTTGCAAGGAGTTGGCCACGACTGAGTGACTGAACTGAACTGAAAAGAACTGAACATCCATACGTAACTACTGGGAAACCCATAGCTTTAACTCAATGGACCTTTGTTGGCAAAGTCTGATTTTTAATATTCTGTCTAGTTTGTTCACAGCTTTTCTTCCAAGAAGGAAGTATCTTTTGATTTCATGGCTGCAGTCAGCATCTGCTGTGATATTGGAGCCCAGGGAAATAAAATCTGTCACTGTTTCATTGTTTCCCCATCTATTTGCCATGGAGTGATGGGACCTGCCTGCTTATTACTTGGTTAATGGAGCCTCTTTTCACCAGGAGGGTTTGGCTTTGATGTGACCTTGTTGAGGTCAAGAGGGTCAACCTTTCCCTTCATGGTCTTTGCAGCCTGGGTCTCACCTGGGAATCCCAGACCAAGTAGAGACCCCTGGAGAGGGAGACACAGCCCCTCAGGCAGCCACACGGGAGGCCCCCAGTTTCACAGACTTGAACAGTTTTGCATTTGGACAAGAACAACTCAAGGCTCAGCTGCTTTTCTTTTACAAAGCGCAGGCAGGGTCTGCTGGTCTGGGGTTGGGGTGGGGGGCACGGGGACCATGACCCCCTGGGAGGACGCTGAAGTCTTCATCATCAGACGGTCACAAGAGGCAGAGCGACAAGTGTCGAGACACACCCGGCACCCTGAAGAGGGAGGGGGAGGGAGGCGGCCAGCCACCCCCGCCCCAGGGCAACATGAGGAGCCCTCAGACTGCCGGGGGCTCCTTCGAGGGGCCTGGATTCAGGTCAAGTGCCTTCTGCTTTCCTGAGGACGCCAGAGCCCATCCAGAACAGGCTGCAGAAACTGGAATCACCTGCCGGCCACCCTGGGAAGCAGGGGATTAGGGACGGAGCCGGGGCGGGGCTGGGTGTGGGCGTGGAGAGAGCGGCAAGGTGGCCTGGGGGCTACAGGACCTCATTTTGGGGTGCCTGTCGGGGCAGCGGTGCCGACCGACCCCCTCTGGGAGGAACTCTTTTCCGTGCAGCGTCAGCTCCGTGGGCATCTGGCCCCCTGGTCTCCAGAGGTCCGGAGCGCCCACACCAGCCCTGGTCCTCCGGGCCGTGGGGGTCTGTGCGCTCACACCTGGGCACGCTCTTCCCCGTGCCTGGAAGGTGACATTACGAGGACAGAACCGCGCCCCCCCTCTGGCCCAGACGAGGTCCCTGTGCTCGGGGCTCCTGCCTCCCCCAGTTGGCCCGGCCCCTCCTGGGGTTCAGCTCGGCCTGGTGGTTGGCCTTCTCCACATGCCCACAGGCTTCCGCGGTTACAAGCGAATGCCACAGTCTGTGCAGGACGAGGTCCAGATCCGTGAGACCCCCTGGGTGGGTCAGCACCCTCGCAATGAGTCTGAAGGCCTCTCAGCTCCTCCCAGCCACCCCCATCTGTTTTTGACTCGGGTTTTGGTGGTTTCACCAAAACACGTCTGGTCACTGTCTCACTCAAGCACCTCCTGTGGCTCCCAGTGCATCCATGGCAGCATGATCTCATTGCCATGGCAACCCCTACCCCCCAGGCTCACCCAGCCATGCCTTTTCAGAGCGTCCCCTCTCCTCTGCCTGCATCCTCTCACCATCCTCAGAGCCCAGAGGAGGGGCCTCCCTGGACCCCAGAAACAAAATGTCCAGATGGTTTTGAGCATCAATAAGAACGGACATGTGCACTGGTTTTGAGCATCAATAAGAACTGGACATGAAGCACATGGTGCTTCAGTTGCACCAGGAGTGCTTGTTTTATAAGCTACCCTGCAAAAAGGCCTTCTCAGCCGTCCCTCCCTGGGCTTCAGGGCAGGGGGAGGTGGGCGCCGCGCAGACTGGGTCCACTCTGACAACATTTCTCCAAATCATCAGTGATGCAGCGCCTCCACCTGGCTCAGTCCTCCGGGAAAAGTCACCAGCTCCAGAGACGAAAGAAGAGCTTCCAGTCACTCACGTCCCTGGAGGGGCTGCTGACCCAGGGTGGCCTCGAGCTGCAGAGGAAGGGAGGCTGTGGGCTGGCCTGACAATCGGCCCACAGATCAGTGCTGGGGGAATGCCTGGGGCCGGCTTCGGAGGGCCTGCTCTTTGTGATAAGCTCCTAAGGAGATTAACACCAAGGCATGTGTGCATGTATGCACACAGGCGCCCGAGGGTCCTTCCGCATGGTCTTCGGGGGACGACCCACCAGGTGTAGTCCCGGGGGAGGGGCCTGTCCACCAGAACCCTGCTCTGGATTCTGTGAGGTGCCTGGGTGCCCTACTCCAACATACAGAGGGGAAAGAGGGCTTAACTTCATGCTCACTTTCTTTGGCCCATTTGGAGGTTCACATCCGGTCAGGCAGCCCAGGGCAATGGCCGACGTCAGCAGGAGGGCTGAGCTGCCCTTCTTTTGGCCACACTCCCAGGAGCCGGGCAGCTGTGGGGCCCTCCCGTCCTCCCTGTGGGGCCGGGTCACTGTGGTCAGGGGACCCTTCTCCCTCTCCGGGGGTCCAGTGAGGGGTCGGGGAGGCAGGACCCTGGCAGCCTGGCCCCCCTCTGCTGGAGAAAGGCCCCGTCTGGCTGCACAAGGCCCGCCGGGAGTGTAGGGCGCCCTAGACTGGCTCCCCGGACAGTGGAATGGGCTCCCAGAGCAGGGGGTTCCCTGGTGACAGAGCCCTAGACTGACCCCCCCAGGGGCCAGGTGACGGAGCCCCTCGCTGCCCTCCGCTGTCTGGGGTCACAGGTGGGGGCAGGGAGGGAAGGATGGGCCCTTCCCCGGATTCAGGGATGTGGGCTGCCAGCCTCCAGGCACCAGCTCTGATTTAATTAGGGCTTCAACTCCCCGCCAGGGCGGACACAGCCGGGAGCTCGGCGGGCAGGGCGCAGAGTGCTGTCGCTCCAACCTGTCAGGCTCAGCTTCTGTTTATTGTGTTTTCCATTAAAAGTGTCGGGACCATTTATTGATTTTCTAAATACTGACGTGCTGTCTCCTGTTACACAGCAAAGTGAACAAAATTACAACAAATAGCGGCCCGGGCTGAGCCCCCACGTAGCTGCCCTGCCCATCTGCGCCCCGCGCCAGCTTGAGCATCTTCTCCCCCCGAGAGTCTTCAGTGTCTTCTGAGAGCAGGACCCACAGGGCATCGCACCCGCCACCACCCGCCTGCACGATCGAACTGGCCCAGCGTGCCCACAAACCACCCAGAGGACACTGGGGAGCACGGCCCCCAGCTGCCCGGAAGGTGAGGGGCTGATTTCACCCGAACCGCTGTTTAAGGAGGCTTGGAAATCGCCCATCTCATGACGCACGTTCACCGGTATCTAAGGAAACAGCTGCACATTAACGGTCAGGGAAGGCGGCTATCGTCCCCTTTATCAGTCCAGGCTCAGCGCCAGGGCCACGTGGAGCCCAGCCTGCTGAGTCCTCGCACATGCTCTGGGGAATCATCGCAGGAACATGGAAATCCAGCCCCCCGCCCCAGGCTGGCTGTGCCTCTTGGGTTCTGAGAAAGCCCAGAGCATCTCGCCTGGGCCGCCTGGGTGTGCTGGAGCTGTGGGCACAGGGGTTGGCTGGGGAGAAGACCCTGCCCGGGTCTGCACCGAGCTCCCCAGGGTCCTCAGAGCTGGGCCCCGGGCCCCTCTGCAGGGGCAGAGAGAGGGGCCGGATTTCCCAGTCCCCTCTTTCTCACATGTATGCCTCTTTTAATGCTTCCTGATGACAAACATAATTCATGCTCATTAGAAAAATTGAAAAGGTACAGAAATGCATGAAAGAGAAAATAATAGATGCTTCTAATACAGACAGACAAAATGTGTACCAGCCCACAGGGGCCCAGGTAGCCCGGGGTGCTCCGTGGGACACCCCATGTGCAGGGGGTAGAGAGGCACCCCCCCTCAGGGTGGTGCTAGATCCCCCTGGGGGAGGGGGCAGCTGGGCCTCAGGTCTTCTTGCTTCTTATCCTGATTCTTTAAGGCAGGAGTTGATGGGCTGTCCTAGGGCCCAGGCGTGGGGCTCAGCGGATGCTGGTGTTGACTGTGACCCCGGGGAACTGATAATAAACCCCCGGCATGGAGGGCCCTGGCTGAGGGCAGTCTGCTCTCTCAGAGAGAATGCCACCTGCACCCCACGGGCCATCCCCTCCAGGTGGAATTGGACCCCACTTTCTACAGCCCCCCACCCAGAGGCCAGGGCTCCCACCATCTCAGCACCCATATTCCACACCCAAGGAGGCCGTTTCCACCGCAGGGAGGAGGTGGCGATGACCGGAATCGTGGAGCCCTGGGCAGGGGTGTTCCTGCAACGAACCGCCCAGCCTGAGCCTGGTGAAGGGCCCTGTGGGGTGAGGGTCCCTGCACAGGAGGCCTGTCCCCAGTTCCCACTCAACTGGGCATGGCCCGCGGGGGCAAGGAAGGTCAAGCATCTGCAAACGCACCCCTTCCTGATGAGGGGAGGGGCATCTGGCCAAGCCCCCAGGCAAGTGGGGCTCATGGGGGCTGGTGGCGGGCAGGGGCTCCCCTCCCGCTTCCTCTTCACTCCCCAGGGCCAGCCACAGCCCCTGCCCACCGAGGGTGAGGGGGTGCCAGGGAGGGCTGTCTGCCCGCAAGACCGGGAGAGGCAGGGGCAGGACAAGCCCCAGGCCCTTGGGCCCCTCGCAGGCGTGGATGGCCAGCTCTGACGCCAGGCAGGAAAGGGCCGTGGTGTCCCCATCTCAGGGTCCCTGAGGGCTGCTGCGGGGCATTGGCGGGTGATGGTGGCACTCTGAGTCGGCTTACAGCGCCTAGTGACCCCCCCCCCACGGCTGTCCCGCTGCCGCGGGCATGGGCCATGTGGCACGCCCTCCTGATCCACGTCCCGGCCTTGCCTGCGGGCACCTTGGAGCCGCTCCGCTCCCGGCCTGCCACCCGCTGGCCCTGGTTTGTGTCACCCTGGCAGGTGACGCAGCTCCTCCACCAGGAACCGCAGCGGGGGGACGGGAAGGGCGGGGGGAGCAGCGGATGGGCTGCAGTGGGGGCCGGGGGCGGGGCCGGGGTGGCAGGAGCAGGAGAGGCTCGGGTGGGCACGGCGAGGAGCAGGAGCAGAAGGCAACGGCCGGGCCGGCGGCTCGGGGTGGGGACCGAGCCCACGCCCGCTGACTGTCGCCAGCCCCGGGCCACAGCGAGGCTCTGATCCCCTGAGTCCCGGGGAGGATGAGAGGTCAACTAGGAGGCCCTTCTCCCCAACGCTGCCCCCTCCTAGGGCCGTCCAAGGCGAGGGGCCTGCAGGCAGTCACCCCTGCACCTCAGCCCCATGCGCCTACCCCTGGGCAAACGACCTCTGGGATCCTGGGCCCTGCCATACTCTGAACTGCGTGGGTGTGTGTGGGCTGTGTGTGGGCTGTGTGGGGGTGTCTGTCAGGGTGTGAGGGGTGTGTGCAGTGGGTGTGTCCATGTGGGCTGTGTGGGGGTGTCTGTGGGTATATGAGGGGTGTGTGCAGTGGGTGTGTGT